>VXAC01001407.1:2853783-3031037 GCA_013399225.1 Rhipidura dahli
TTATTTTTCTCACTGAGGTCCTTTTAAAAAAAAAAAAAAAAAAAAAAAAAAAAAGACTAGTTAATTAGGAGTACAAATACAAGTAGGTGATACAGGTGATTCTTTCCTTTTTTCTAATGTTTGATGTACCTCTGCAGCAAGGAAAGGGAGTGCCTCTGATTAAAAGAATGTGTAGGCATGCATAACAAAACTGGGGTTTTGCTCGTTTGAAAACAATGTCATGATTTATGATAAAAACATCTTTGAAGCTATTGAGTAATCTATCTGTACTTAGTGTGCACAACACCAGTGACCATAAATGTTGAGTGACTTTTAAGTAGCAATATCTATTTGACTTTCTTGTTGGGCTATGGGACATATCTCTCTTATCCAGTGTATTAAGATGAGAGGTGTTGGTGTCAGACTAGTTCCCAAAGCTTCACGTGTAGACTTTTGCCAAGAAAAACATTCTCATGATGTGCCCTAGTGCACAATTTGCTGTCCTTTTGCTGCAAGGAGATGTGAAATAATTTCCTTTGCATTTGTAAGCCACTGTGTGCACTTTGTCTTCTTAAAGGTAGTAGGGTCCAAGTGCTGCAGGCTGAACCTTGCTGCTTGCATAATTCAAACTGTGATGTAAATGTTGGGAGAACTGAAGGGGAGTATAAAAATGGAGAACATCTAGCAAGTAGCAAAATGGAACAGGAGCCTTGTCGTCACAGCATGTTGGCATTTGAAATGAGCCCAAATACTGCAGCTCGCTTTTGGATGTGGATAAAGTTTTTTATCTTAGAAAGCAGCTACTCGGTTTAGTATCCATCCCTAGATAAAACACTTCCACTTTGATTAGAGCAAAAGTTAAGAAGTGCCCGCTTATTGGAAACAGCATTCCTGGGAGAGAATTTTGTCCTGGCTCTGAGGAAAAGCCATGAAAGATGCAGTTGCTTTCACTTTTGTATCTATTCACTCATATTGTCTGTCTTTGATCTACTTCTCTCTGAGGTTTTAAATACCTCTAATTCTGGGATAGAAATTCCAAATTTGTGAGAAGTTTTGGGTTGATATGGGGGAGTAGGGAAAGACATTGAGAAGCAGCAGAATTATTGTCTGCTGAACAAGGCTGGGATTTCTTATTGACTGGTGAAGCATCTCCAGGAAATGACCAGGTACAAAAGGAACCTGATGAGGGTGATTCAGTTGCTTGTATTGCCGAAGTGGTGTGAACAGTGCTCTGCAATGATTGCTTTGAGTGGCTCTGGGAATTCAGCCTTTCTTTCAGAACTCTGTAGAATGCATCCGAACATAATTACTGTCATTTGTCGTTGAAAGAAGAAATTCTACTCCGTGGTGCTGTTGTTTGGTTTATGCTATCCATGTTTGCCTCATGTCTGTCCTGCCCTTTTCCTGGCAATATCCAAGCTTTATACAATACGTTGTTAGCAGGAGTGTTTTCATTCAGTGTGGGATAAATTGATCCCAGTGTTCAGCTCATAAAGCCACTAGGATTCTCTGGAAGGAAAGGTGCTAGGTAAATATCAGACATAAAACCTATGCCATTTTTGCAGCTCTTATGTTTAACTGTTATTTTCTAATATATATGTTTATTGCTATATTTCTAGATGTAGCAAGTGTTTGTTTTATTTTATTTCTTGATCAAAATATTGACTGTTTTCTCTCTGTAACAGAAGGCCTCCTAAATTGGTAGAGTGTAAAACAAAATCTGAATACTCTGTAGTACAGAATAAATACAGAACTCAAGTTATCCTTGCACCAGCTAAATCCATTAACACACTGAGAACTTGGGAGGGGACAAGATGCTGTTCTTTATTTCAGTTGTTCTTTGTCCATCAGCACAAGGTGAGAAATTCATTGATGAATTAACCACTTCTGTGTTAGCTGTTGATTGGGGCAAAAGCAAGATCCTCAGGTTTTAGAGCTGTTTGATTTCATATGCAACCAAAAGTATAGAACAGCTAGTAGTTGTAAAGGAATTGAACTTAATATTTTAATAGGAGGGCTAAAAATAATTTTTATATAGGCAACATTATTCTAAATTGAGTAGTTGAAATCTATTTGGCAGGAAACACATTTCTAATTGTGTGATTTATGAGCATTTTTATTTTATATAAATAATCATATGTAGTGCACAGTTCTCTCTAAATATTTACCAACTAGAAAAGTAATTTTTTAATTAGATCTTGCTACATGATGATTTGCAACCACTGGAAACAGGCAAAGAAAGGCTAAGGCCCTAAGATACTTGTTAATTACTTCAGGTGTGATCAGTCAGTAGTACGACCTGTGGGTGGCACCTTTTTTTGGGTCAAAATGTGGGTGTGGAATGTGGTAAGAAATAACAGAGGAAGAGGGGACCTGCAGCAGATTTCTTGCTGATTTTCCATTGAGTTGCAGGTTTTAAGCGTGTGCTAAATGCTGCCTTTGGTGAATCAGAGCCTAAAGGTTATGGCCATTTGTTTTGGGAGAAATCAATATAATTGAGAATGTGCAGCTTCTGTGGCTTCTTGATGGCAGCCAACTTGAGTCATGGCAGTTAACAGATTAATTTTTTTAGGTGAATTAGGACCTTTTCAAATGAAATGTAAGCAGCTCTGACAAAAGTTAGTGCTCTTAAAGCATCTATAACTTTTACAATAAGAAAATCAAATATATCAGACTTTGTTATCTTTGAAAACATTAACTTTTTCCCACCTAAAACTTGAACCAATACAGGAAACTCCCTTTCTTTTTCTTTTTCTTTTTCTTTTTCTTTTTCTTTTTCTTTTTTTTTTTTTTTACTGCTACTTTTAACTACCTGATGTCCTCCACATGATGACTTTTGTTTCAAGTAGAGCAAGTTGCAGATTTCTAAATTTCCCTAAAGGGCTGTAATTGTTATGCTACATATGCAATAGGAATATTTGAATTGTTGATATGGACTGTCAAAAAATAAAAGTCTTCAATGGATTTAAACATTGAATTTGCTCCTGCTGACATTATAATCTACATAAGACAATGAATGGCAGCACAAAGAGGAGGCGGAATTGTATTCTGAAATACTTCAGAGAAGTGAAAAGATGAACTTACGCTTTTTTTGGTTCAAAGAATGCCTCATTCTATGGAAAGAGTTGAGGCACCTGAGTCTTCCTGGCAAAACTGTTTTGCTGTAGATGGTTATGCACAGTGTTAAACACAAATACAGGTTTAAAACTCAACATTTCTCATGTATGTGGTGAAACAAGGTGCTTAAAGCTCCTAACATGCCAGTGTGTAAAAGACATTTTAGGGTATGGAGTGTCTGTTTTTAAACTATTAAGATTAATCATTGATCTTTACCCTCAGCCTGACACAGGGTCAAATCTGGATAATAAGGAAGGCATTAATATTACAGAAAATCATTACATGATTAATTTCTAAAAGGAGGAATATTTCTGAATGTCATCAGGTTGTCCCATCTATATGAGTTGTATGAAATATGTGTACTATATTAACTTGCCAAGAACATAACAGGCTATGTGTGATACTCATTCTAAATAATTATGTTTCTCTATAAATTAATCCTATTTTCTGACTTTGCCTAGAATGGATAAGTAATCATATCTTGAGTTCTCCAGCAAAGTTGTTTCTTAAATGTTCTATCTTCAGTGTGATGAAATTCAGAAAGCTTTTCTATTAAATTCATAGTATTTTTATTCTGTATTTATCAAACAGCAAAGGATGAGAACCCACAAGTTTCAATGATAATCAAGTTATTATAACCTAAAAAAAAAGATACCCATGTTATCTGTAAACTTTTTCTTAGCTTGAAAATTTAAATAAGAACTTTTTTTTAAGAAATCCTGATATCAGGAGTAATACTTGTTGAATTTTTTTTTTTGTTCAGTGTATTTTGATGAGGGTCATTAAATGATTCTTGTGCCTTAAATTCATCTCTGTTACTAGCTGATACAAAGCCTAATTAGTAAGTGGATGTTAATTCATGTCATAAAACTCTGCACTCCCCAGGAGATTTCTCTGCATGGCATTTAACATATTCATACCAGTTCCCAGAAAGACACATGATTGATACTGCTCCAGTCTCCTTTCCTGATGGTTATCCAGCAGTGACAAATGTCCCACATTTAGCAGTGAAAAGGTACCATGACTGTCTGAAGTGATGCTTAACACAGAATTAGCTCTTTCTCAACTCGTGTCCCTTCAAATTCTATTTCTTTTCAGCATAAATCATCTAGTATGTAAAAATTATGGAAAAATGGGCGTTCTGTTAAAAATAGTTAGGAAATTCAGGCCTTTTGACACATTCTTTTGGTTAAGAAGCTTTTTCTGTATGCAAACTAATTCAATAAGGTTTTTTCAGTGTGTTAAGCTTTTTAAAAAAAACAAATTATGTATTAAAACCATTTTATGCCCAGTGAAGGATTGTAGGTACTGATATTCTTGGGGACATTAGTAGAGAATATCTTAATGGTAAAAATAACTTGGGAAAAGTTGTAGGTTATTGCCTGGAAGTCATCATTTCTGTGTAAGCACCTTGTACATTCTAGTATGACAAGTTAACAGAAAGGCTGGTGTACTGGAAACTGGGGCCTATACAGAACTTTTTATCTCTGTTTAGTTTGTGCTGAAACGTTACAATGATGAATGGCTTTCAATTCCCACTCTTTCCCTCCTGGCACTAACAAATTTTCATTTGGTGCCACGCTTTCAAGTCAGACAGATTATACTTTTCAAACTGGAAAGTCCCATTACAGAACTATTTGAAAACTCTGCTGATACCTGTAAACCTGAACAGATCATTATTTGCAGTTACCCCCTCAGCTTTCCTTTTGTACTCTGGCTCTTACAATTAAGTCTCCTGCTATAAGCAAATCAGCAATATTTTTAGTTTTCTTGCTAGATCATGGTTACATTTGTCTGTGCTCGTAGCCATATGAGTCATCCTCATATCACTCCTAACGCATTCTTGCACCAGCCAATATATATTCTGTCACACTAATAAACCTAAACTAGTAAAGATGCTGCAATGGTGCTATGACGATTGTGGAAGCCCAGCATCTTAAAATACAGTTTACACAGCTTAGATACAAATTTACACAGAACATTACTAAGTGATGGTATGAAAAAAATTTTTGGGATAAGAAAAAGGAATAGGAGGGGAAGTTGTCTTGAGTAAGCTTCTGGGTTAGTAGAATTTCTGTCACAAGAATGTTAAAATTTTTAAAGTCATAATGTGAAGTGTCTTTTTAAAATGAAGTATTGGAATGTAAAATTAATTTTGTAGTTATAAATGAGATTTCAAAAAACCAGTTTGGAATCTCCTGTTGATTTACTGTACAGAGGGATGTATCCTATTTTTTTTTTTTTTTTATGAGCAGAGTCCTACCCCATTTCTTGAGGCACGAGTTGCATTTTTTAAACAGTTTTTTATTCCCTCCAGCCACTAGTGAGTATTGCCATGGTTGCTTTTCCTGCCTCTTTGTGCTATTCAAGAGGCAAGATGTGACTCTGTTGTCCTCTACCCATTTCCTTGTGGGTAAAGCATACAAGGAAAAAGGGAAAACAGGGAAACAGGAAAGGGGAAAAAGGTAAAGCAGGGAAAACACCCAGCCCTGTTTGTCATTATCCTTGATTGTATTTCTGTGGCTCTTTGCTCTTCTATAAAAAGATCCTCGGAGCAGATGAGGTTTCTTCCTGAAGAGCCTGACCATGTTGTGAGAATATTCATAAATAACTCATTCTTCCTTGCTGGAAGTGTGAATAGACCTCAGTGTTCTGATAGACCAGCCAGGGAAACTGGAGCACAACCCAAGCTGGGCCCCAACTGTTCAGCTTAACATGCTGTCTCTGCAAGAAAACTGATCATGTCGTGCAGTTAGGCACCTTCAAAATTAAAAGATACTAAAATAGTTTATTTCTATGCAGTTTTAGTTTAGTCTTTTTACAAGTTTGCCCAGAGGTCTTTAGCATTGTATGGAGCCAAACCTTGCATAAAGAAATGTGTCTGTCCAATCAATTAGGACCAAGTGAATACACACATATAAATTTATGTGAGAGTTAATTCAGCCCTGTGTGAATGGCCATTAGGATAATGGTCTGGTTTCTGCCCTTCTCTAATGAAGTCTAATGAAATATTAAACTCTGTAATGCCTAAATTTTTCTGGAGTTCCATCAGAAGTGATGCTATTCCATGATTTCCGTCACATAACAAGGAAGGTATCAAAATATAGAGTATTACCTTAGAGGTTTCTTGGTGGTTTTTTTTATTATGCTTTAGGAATGCTATCTTACAGATTTCCAGGTAACGACAGAATCAGTAGATATCCATGGTTTCACTAATTCCAAGGCAGACAAACCCAATTTGTTTTCAATGTTAAAACAATTGCCTACTTTATTTTCCTGATAATTCCTTTGGAGGTTTTCATTCCACCATTAGATTCATTAATTTACATTGCTCCCTTCTTCCAGGTTTTCCATAGCAATTGGCAAAGTCTATGAACCTGCAGTAGGTTTAGAGGCATCATTTTCACAAAAAGTCAGATTCAAGGTGAATAAAGCTATATATTTTGGGTTTGTGGGATGACAATAAAGTAGCAAGATTTTTTTCTATTTATGAGTTTTGTTATGCACTGGAAAGCACCATGAATTCAAAGTAAGCTTAGCAACTATTACATAACACTTCTCTTTAGAAGAAACTGATTATTTTTTTTTTTTTTTCTGAGCCACCATTTGATTTGCAGGACTTGATGCTTCTAGGAAATTTCTAACTGCCCAGAAATTTGTTGATGAGGAGTTGAAACAGAACACAATTCCTTAAATGTGTGAAGAGGATGTTTCCTACAAAGAAAAAAACATTTTAGGCATAGACTTTCAAAGATTTAATTGTGACTGGCAAGGAAAAAAAAAGCGTTAAAAATGTCAAGGTGAAGGAATACTAAGTGAGAGCAGCTGTCAGCTGTGCAAGTGGTGATCTCTCAGATAGGAAGGAGGAAAAATAGCAAAATAAAAACAATACATGTCAGTATGACAGACTCTCTTAAACTCCTAGAACTGGTCAGTAAAATCCTCCGGGAGGTTTCTCAGAGGTACTAAAGAAAACTGCAGTCTCTCCAGTTAATGATATCAGATGTAAAAATGCATTTCCCAATACAGAGGAAAAAGCAGGAGCCACGTGAAGTCAGCTGGTAAAGCTGAAGGTTTGTGTCCAAGGGCTGGAAAGCAGCCTGCAGCCAAAGAGAGTTGTTACCACCCTGGATCCCTTGCCTTGAACCTCTCTGAGTGCTCTGCAGCAGACAGGGACCAGACTTGGAGAGCTGAACTTGGTGAGGGTTCTTGGAGTTTCTGTGAGCTTGTTTACAGCAGCTCACAGCTAATTCAGAAATTATGTGAAATCCTGCCATTGTGAGTGTGTGGATACCAGGCATGGCATGTGGGTGTCACACTCTACAGGGAGTGCACACAAGGTCTTCTCGCTACAAAAGGATGGAGGGGCCTGGCATTAATATGTGTAGGGAGAAAATCAACTAAATGAAATAATATGAAATGCTACAGAATTGGTTGGAAAACTGTAAGGAGAAACTCTAATACTTTCATGGGAAGTGCATGGAGATCCCCTTGTGTTTCAGTCCATGGTGTTTCTTTTCATCAAGGCTTTTAGTGATGATATATATGGTCTTCAGTCAAAGTCAAGCTGAAAGAAACTTTCAGAGTTGAAAATGTTGGGGGGTATACCAAGAATTCAAAATTACCTTGTTAAAAAGTTGGATATCAATGGGTAAAGAAGTGAGGTTGGAAATTTTTCAATCAAAAGAAGTGCTTGTGCACAAGAAGGAACAGCTAACTGGGTTCTTTTTTTGCAAAAAATAAAGGTTGATTTTGCAAATAGTTGACTCATCAGTGATAAGACCTCTGAACTAGATCCATAAGTTGTCTAGAGTAAATGTAAATTCAACTAACTCAGCAGTCTTCAAGTATCTGGCTGTTGCTGTGAGGAGGGAGGAGAAAACCCTGTCACTGTGGTTGTTGGTCTACTGTTTCTTCAGGTTTCAGGAGGGAAGACTAGACTGCATTTAAAAAAGAGATAAAATGTATGTACAGTAGGGAGAAACTGTCAGTATTGCATGGTTAACTCATCTATTATTGAAACACTCGGAAGAAGCTTAGCAAGTGTAAAAGTGCATATGTATGTACTGCAGCCAGAGAGTGCCATTCCCATGGGATTGTCCTCAGTGCAGTCCTGCTTCAATCACAGCAAGCACAGCTGCGCCTGTTTCGGCTCTGATAGGAAACGCTGGGAGTGTGAACGGAGGAAATGCAGAGAGTGAATTCTCATCCATCACTGTAACACACTGTACCTCGGGCTGAGCTCTGATAAGGGATCCTTGTCACACTGCAATTTCCAGCTTCCTGAAATACTTCTTTGTACTCTGCCTTTTAGGGGGTGATAGAGGGTGAGCGAAGCACAACATGGATGTTTGTGGAAACTTGAATGAAATTGCTGTGAAGTTGCTTTTGATGTAACTCCTTGGACTGCATTCAATGTTTTTAAATGACAGGACAAGCTTTGTTTTAAGCACAGCTTTTAAAAGTTCACCCCTCTAATTTTTTCATTTGCTATTTGATTGGTAGAACCTTCTGTGTTTTCAGTGAGTCTATCATTTTTTATGCAGAAGAGCAGTTTTGGGCAGTTCAGGCTCTATTATGAAAATGCTGCTTGCTGTTTACAAAAACTGTTAATAATAAGCCAAAAGCTTTGCTGTCCTTTTTTAGTAGTTGTGTATTTTATGCTGCAGTCCGGCAAGTGGAATTAGAAAAAAGTATCTCAAAAACATTTCATGTCTATGTATGCTGTGAATTTTTTTACTGGTATTTTTTGTAAAAAGTAGTTCAAGAATAGAAGTGAATATCTGTATTCAATCAGTGAGATCTGTGGTCTTCAAGTCCTTGAACAGAACATACTGACTGAGGGGGTTTTAATTAATTTTCCATACACAGCATTTGTCCTGGGATAGGAGGGAGGCTGATTTTACCAAGTGTCTGCCTGGGATGTATGTGCTATTCATTTATCAGTTTTTTGGTTTCTTTAGCTTCTACAGTATTTTCCTAGCTACCAGCTGATATCCTGGAATGGAAGTTATGTTCTGTTTTATTTAACAGGAAAATACTGTGCTTGAGGTACCTTCAGTGCTTCGCCCAAATGTGTGTGCATGTGTGTGTATATATATGGTTGTTTTTGCTTATGCTGCATAATATTCTAAAATAGTCTCAATCCTTCTCTCACATCACTGATCATATTCTTTTGTTAACCACATGGAACATATTGCCACTAAGCATTGTTGATAATTACGCTGCTAAAGCTCATTTCTGTAGGAGAGCCATATGGTATACATAATGATACATAACACTGATGTGGTCTTCAGTTACCCATAAGTGAATAACTATTTGAGATGAAACTGATGTTTTATTCATCCGTTTCAGGAAAAAAATTAAAAAAAGAAGAATATTGTGTGTTTCAAGAAATGAAAGATGATAGAAAACAGATCTTTTTTTTCCTTGAAATATAATCTTAAATGTGCACCCTGTGATGACTGGGAGGTACTTAGTGTTCAGTAAAGCTGAACTGGAAGTATTGAAATCTGCAGCAAAGAAGTGAAAACTTCCTTTAAACCTCTGCTAAAACTGTTTGGAAGTGAGGCTACTTGACAAGAAGCTATCAGAACTAAGTGATGGATAAACTCCTTGTGATGAGCAAAAAGGTAGGGCATGAACTCATCTTGTGCGTTTGCTCTGGCAGCTGAGGCAAGGACTATGCACGACTGATTGAACTTGGCACTCATATAGATGCTGTCACTGACAGACTTTCCTGTGCCTTTGGAGCTCAGAGGGAACCCTGCCTTTTCCACGAGCCTGGGAGGTCGCAGGTGTGCAGTCCCTGGTCACAACTGCCCAGCTTCACTGCGAGCACCATCAGTGTAACCTGCGGTTGATGTGCTTTCATGTAGTGAATGTTCTGCAGGCAGCAAGAAAAAATACCCCACAGCTAAACAGAAATGAGGAAAAAAGCCCTGCCTGGTCTTCAGCCTTCTGATTTATTGGGACAGTAACTCAAGGATATTGCCTGGCTACTACTGTTAATGGCAGCACACACAGGAAGGGGATACTGGCATGAATTTCCCAGTTCACTTCCTTTTCACTGTATTTCACTGTAATCTGTCTATCCTAATGTGATGTATTCCAGATGAATTGAGCAGGAAAGTCATTCATTATTGTGAAAAAGGAGGGAGTTGAGTTAAAAGCCTAATTTGTCAAGTAAATGAAAATTGTCTTTATTCTGATCGCTTGCTTTTGGTGAAACATGGACAATTTCAGAATCCCTTTTTCAAAGAGAAGTAAAAAATTTCACTGTTCCAATTAGAGCTCTTTGGGAAGCACTAATTATTATCTTTTGCAGGAGAGAATAAAATAATGAGCACTTCCATATTGTCGCCACTAACCTTGATTAGTCCTTCAGATAAAATTCCAAGAAATGCCTTTTACATTGGTTTCATACAGTATTCATTATACTTCCAATTGGCAGATTTTAATAATTTAGAGCTGATTAGTATTTTGAATATTTTCTTTATTCAAATATTACTGCCAAAACTGGCTTCGGCTCAGAGAAGGTCCAGTATAGACATCTTTACATTCCAAGACAAAGAGTGTTCTCTACCTGTGTGTATTTGCTTGCCACAAAAGAAGCATTCCAAGGAAGAGGTTTCCCAAATTCACATTTTGAAATATGTGCCTTAGTGTGGGACTCACCCATTTCCTTGGGAATGCTTATTTGCATAAACATTCAAAACAATCCTTCACATGATTCCTGTTACCTGGAACTTCAGGGACTGAGTTTTCTTTGCACCTTCTGTAAAGAACTTGCAGACCTAATTTAAGCTTACTTGGTTCTTTAAAGTATTCCTTTCAGTATTCGGGGAAAAACTTCCCAGTAGAAAAGCCCAGTACCAGTTTGAAAGTACCCTGTATGTAGCACATCCCCAGCAATCAGGGCATGATGACCAGAAGAGAAATTACTCTTTTTCTGACAAATCTACTTCAGTGAGATTTTTTTCTACTTCAGTGAGGTTTGCAACTGCTAAGAAAGATTTGGGCAATTTTGACATCCTTTCAGGAAGAAAATGGAATTTTTCTGAGATTCAGTGTTTGTTGGATCTTGTTACAACTCTGTAGTAAGTGATTTTTGGCATACATACACATGCATAGTTTTCATTATTACAATAGAAACAATCTGCTACTGATGCAAGACTCCCAAAACCTTCCTTAAAACATCCAGCGATGTTTTTAATGAATAGAGAAACTGGATGCCCTTACTGCAAGAAAAGCTTGCTTAAGTAAAACCAGCTAAACGAATCAATTCTGAGCTTTAATTCAAGCAGCATAACAGTGGTGTCAAGATTTCAACCACACCTGGTCTGAAAGTTGATAATGTTCTTAAGACACTTGACTTAACTTCAAAAGTAATTAAGCACTCATTACCCAACTTTATTCAAAGTGTTATAGGTTTGAAGTGGTTTTGACTTGTTTCATGAGCTTCAGTTATCCAGTCATTTTCCACTGACTGCTTTTTCTATTCTTATGTGAGTTGGTGGTTTTACATCCTCCCGTATTTGCTTTAGCAAGCACACTCATTTAGAGTCTGTAAACGGAGTGTAAATTGCCTCATCTTTTCTCTTAACTATTATTAGATCTTACTTGAGAGAATAGAGCCATTAAACTATTTCTAAGGCATAATTTCTGTTTAAAGAAATGGAATAGAGGGAGACTGAAAGCTGGGCAGAGCCTGAAACCAGGACTTAAATGCTTCAGATGTTATATTTTCAGCTTTTAAGGTGCCAGCAAAAATCCTGAGCTTCAGTACTACTTTCAGACTGATAAAGGCAGTGATCCCATCAGCATCCGGTGAGATAAAATGGTGACCTTGCTTCTTGTAAAGGAGTGGGCTTGCCTTTGTTGTAGCCCTGTAATTTCAAGGAAAAGTAAAAAAAAACTGTGAAGTGCCACTAGATTATAAGTTATCTTCTGACTCTAATGTGCTTTTATTTAAAACTAGCCTATCAAGGTGGGTATATTTGTGCTAGTGTACCCTCTAGTTAATGAACAACCTGCAACTTGAACCAACAGCTTCTGAGAGGCTGATTTGATGTGTGTTATCTGGGAACAGCCTGATACAGAAAATAACAGGAGATGGCCAAGCTGAGTATTTATATGATGTTCTTTTGGGAAAAAAAAAATACAAAAAATTCATATGATCTCATTGAAATTTGTTTTTTGTTTCTCTATGGTTTGGGGGGTATTTGATATGTAAATATTCTTTTGCCCCCTGTATGTTCTTTCAGTAGACAAGTTTCATAACCAGTAATTTTTTTGTTAGAAAAATAGTTATGTCTCTTCAATCATATATATGTAAGCTAACACAGAAAATGAAATTCATTTAACATTTCTGAAGGGAAGAAATAGCAGTTCAACATCCCTGCTGAACTCAGATTCTCACATAATATATTGTCTGTGAGATTACTGTGATGTAATGCCCACAATTCAGTTAGCAGTTTTCTAAAAATCATAATTTCACCAGTTCTCATTGCTGATGTATCTGAACTTTGGAATTAATGATTGAAGCTAAATACACTTCAGAGTTCAAACCTCATAAATGAGGGGAAGGGAAATGATGTCACCCACAGACTTGCCCATGTTCAAGATCTTGTCTAAGGACTAATCAGTCTGGATTTGCATGGAGTATTTTGCTCTTTTAAAGGCAGAGCAGCATAGGAAACCTTAAAGTGGAACTTAAGAGTATCCCAAGGCTTAGCAATAACTCCTGTGTTAGGGCTGTTTTAGGGATTCTTCTTTTCTTCCCCCATCCTCCCTTTCATAGGGACCCATTGCTGTTGGGTGTAGATTTCAAATTTAAATGTAGAGTTCTCTTTGAAACTCTTTTTTTGAATTTTCGTTAGGGATTTGGGCTTCTGAGGTGATTCCTTTTTGTGGCAAAAAGACCTGAAAGGCACAATATGGTTTTTTAGTCTGTTTTAAACACAGTTTTATGAGAGATTGAGGCTTTCAGCAGTTCTAAAGGAATAAGACAACCCTGAAACCTGAACTTATTAGATTGTACAGATAAAGCTATTGATATTTTTTGGACTTTCAAACAAAATGCAGGTAAAATATCCTCAATTGTGGAAGGTTGTATCTGTGCTTTTGAAGTTCCTTTCATTCCCTGTATAAATGAGTACAAAATGCCTCTTGAGCATAGGCGTGCAGAGCAGAAATAAAATGATCAAAAGGATCTCCAGCTCTCAGATGACTAATTCTTCTTTCTCTGCATGAAAATCTGTAATAAATTCAAATTCCTGTGTAAAGTACTTTTGAGTAGACTTGTAATTTCCAAAAGTTGTCCATGTATGTTACTTATTTGGTTTGTGCCTTGACACCTAACTTGATTTTCTGGAAAATGAAGGGTAGAGGAAGCACTTGGATGTCTTATGCACAACACAGGCTGCTCAGGAATAAAATAAGATGTAGTTGAGCCAATCAAGAGAAATAATGGCCAGTCTAGGTTTATTTTCTAATGCAGTTCTCTTCCTAGAATTAATTTGTGATTATACCAAGGAAGTGAAAGAATGATACTTTCAGAATTAATCAGAAATTCTCCTTTCAAGTATTATTAGCAAATAAAGATTTCAGGCATGGTGCTCAGGTGTCTGGCTGCATAGCTTTGAAGATGAGGAATATGAAAAGATTCTTGTGCCTTTGCATTCTGGAGCCATGGGATTGCCTGCAAAGGGAGGATACAAAGAGTTGCATTAACTTTAAACATGTTTTTAACCTTGCAGTACTATAAAAGTTAGTTTGAAATTGTGAATTTCAGGCACCATGTGTTTGTGGAAAATCTGAGTACAGAAGAGAGCAGGAACTGCTTAAATGGCTCTTTTAGCCACTGTGGGAGATGGGTTACTAGACTTGTATGGATATTTAGTTTGACTCAAATTTCTTTTGTGATGCCATAAGACTCTGAAAGGAGCACCTGTGGTTTATTTTCTTTTGGACTCTTGAGCATAAAACTCTTTAAAGGCACTCAGAACACCTCCACATATATTTCTACAGTCTTCACATCAGTCTTTCTTACAAAATAGAATGAGTTTCAAGTCTATAATTAAATTCTGGAATGAAAAATGTTGTCTAAATCAGAGCTTCCCCTGTGAAGCCTTAAAAGACAATATTTATTATGTACTTACTAAAAAGTTAATTACTGGATATGCTTGTCTCTAATTGTGACTTTAATCATGAGTTTTCTGTCATTCCCAAAGTCCGTATTTGAAATTGTATTAATAACATTATATGCACACATTATTAAAAGGTAGAAAGGATTTATGATCTGATTTTTAATGTATTTTGTGTTGTAAGAAAGCTAATCCCATCTGCACAGGAACCAGACGTCTAGAGAAAATCTGGGAAATTCCATGGATCTTAAAATGAAACTGTTGTGATTTACTGTAAGGTGTAAAATCTGTGACCACAAAGAGAGGTTCTCCCAGTCCCTTGAGTGTTTTGGGAAAAATAGGTTCCCCATGAAAAAAGCAGTGGATTTTTGCAGATAGCCATCCATCCATGAAAGGAAGCACAGATTCCCTGTTTCAGGAACGGGTGGGCTGTCAGTGCCCACTGGGACTGTTGGACACCAGTGAGTTCTGCCTTATGGAGATCTGTTCTCTCCACTTGTGCACCTTGTTCTGAAAGCAGTGGCGGCAGTGAAACACTCAGCTGCTTTTCCAGACTAATAAAACCAGATCTGGTTTAATGTCTACAATATAAAATACATGTAAATAGAAATACAGGATGCTCCCTATGAAATATTAGTGTTAGCAGATTCATTTCTTCAGTACCTCTTCTCTTGTTTCCTATGTTTATTTTGGTATTGATTTTTTTCTTTTATTTCAATCTTTGCATCATAGAACTGACTTCAGTAATTCTGTTTAGATGATGCACTTCTGGTAGAATTCTTGGAATCAGCCTTATCAAATTGCTTTTTTAATGATGGTTTTCCTCTGGGGTGTTAGCTGGTGAGTTTGTGCAATATGTTTTAGAAACTGTATTGCTTTCTCTGGGAAATGGTTTATTCATACAGCAATAACGTAAACACATTTTATTGTCAGAAATTGCATAAAATTCAGTTGTGGTGCCTCTGCAAATTTTCTTCTATACAAAGAATGAAAATATCTTCCAGTGAAAGATCATGACTCACTGGCATTGGTAATGACACAGCTCTTTTAAGTTTAAATATTAAAACTATGCTTTGCTACCTAAAAATGACAATAGTTTTCACTTTATGTCACAGTCACAAAGAGTGTTTCAGTAGTTCAGGAAGGTGATGATGAAGGAATTATGCCAAACTTGTAGATGTTGAGAAAATTTTTCCTCTCTTTGTACTGGTACTTAAGAGAGTGTGCTCATATCATATAACAGGTGCTCCAATGAGAATGTGAACAGGATAAAAGATCCAAAAACTTAGTTATTGTTAGAGCTGGGCAGCTTATAGTACTGCCATATTGTAGGATGATGTAATGTACAATACCAGTTTTTGTGCCTCAGAATTTTTACAGATCTATTTGGCAAGGTCATTGGAAAAATCTGATTAGTTTGATTCAAGTATAGAGCTCATGTTATTATAGTATCTATATTTAGTTTCTTTTTCTTAGTGCTCTCTCTACATGGACAGAACCTAACTTAGCCGGATACCTTTCAGCAACTCTTCTATTTTCAAAAACACTTATTTTAATTTGAAAATGCCACTAGTGAATAAAATACTATCTTATTAAATTACCTGAGTGTTTTATATTTATACTGATATTTCAGTAATAATAATAATAATAATAGTAATAGTAATAATAATAATCTCAAACTATTCCTATGACTTTCTTACCTTGGTGTATTTGCTGGAACGCAAAATCAGTGGGAGAATGCTGTCCTTGATGTGTGTGTGTATAAAGACTTGCTAAGAGATTCTTACTGGGAGTCTTTAATCTTTCCTTTTTTGGCTTTCTCACCAGCCTGTGTATTAGGGGTTGTGGGGAGCAGCAGCAGCAGGAGCAAAGCTGCAGCAACCACAGCTCCAAGGAATGTCTGGGAACGGGGAACCCACACCTCTGAGAGAGTGAGATTATAAGTGATTATAACTTGAGGGGATTGCAGCTTTTGGGGATTAGTTCTTGAAGGGTGCTTAGAAAATTAGTAGGTGTGTGTTAATACCTTGTCAAGTTGAGGTTTATGTGTGTTATTGCTGGTATTGATTCTGCACATTTCCTGCCTGCGCTGCTGATTGTGTTGCTAATAAATCAAACTGCTTTGATAGTGAATTGATTGGTAGGTTTTGAATTGAGTAGCTTTCCTCCAGACAAGGTACTTAATATTGATTAACACATTCAAAAATTTTAGGAGTAATCCAACAGCAGTTTAAATGCAGTTAAACCAGTCTGCTGATCTTTCTCTCCCATTATTCCATGTGGCTGCTCCTAATTGGATTTTCACCATAGCTAAAAAACCTCCTAACCCTATCTTTGTTAGTGACCGCCATGGAATGCAAGGTAAATTCCAGATCTTCATCATAAGCATTCAGTTAAGCAGTCGTTGTCCATAAATCAGCTAAGTGTTATCGCATTTCTGTTGTACTTCCGTCACGAGCAATTAGTGTTTAAAAAAGAACAAACAAAAATTCCTCACAACCAGACACACACACACATATACACACATGTGCACACCTTCCACTCCTGCAGCATTTCTGAAAATATTTTCTAGGCAGCAAACTCTGGAAAAAAATAGAACCAAAAACCCACCCAGCTGCCTGCCTTGGGCAGCTGCTTCTCATTCTGTCAGTAATTGCCTGCATTCTAGGTGCTTCTCTCAGGATTGCAGTGAAATTGCATGCAGAAGGTCTGACTAAGTGGTCACAAGGGTCTCTTCTGGCTTTAAAACCTGAGAAATTACTGACTCCTGAAGGTTGCTAAACCCATTCAGTTTCTACTGAATGAACTGGAATTGAGTGTACTGAGCTCTTTGCAAGGAAGCACTTTTTATAAAGAAGTCTTCAAAGATTTAATAAGCTATAAAAGGTGAGATTGAATCTGCTCTGATTAGCACCTGTAAATGAGCTTGAACTGACTACAGTGATCAGATGCTGACAGCCCCCTTCTGCATAAAAGTAAAGATAATTATCCAAGAAGTAATTTCCTGGATGGGTTTAGCCTTTCAGAGCATGGTTTTTCTGTATGTATTGCTGGCTGTAAGTTCCTGTCATGCTGAAACTCAGCATTTGGCATTGTCTCTTAATTTTGTACCTACAGAAGGCAGCAGGAAAATGTCCAGTGACTGCAGCGAGGTTTGAGTTGGGATCTGATCAAATATTCTGTGGTATTTTGTTATCACTAATGGCAAGTACATGACTTGGTTTTCAAGTCTGTGTGAAGGGTGTGAATGGGGAAAAGAGAGCAGATGGTTTTAAGTTTTTTAATCTGTTTGGAAAGTTTCAGGTTCAGGGTGTCTTGGAGCCCCTGGGATGTTTACAGTTCATGAACTCATTTACAACCAGTTTTCTGTGACTTTTTCAGCCATACGTTTACACCCTGTAGCTTGTGGTTATTTTCCATTTGACAAGCTGGTGCTGGAACATGGATTGTGTACTTCTGAGCCTGTAATTAAGCATAAGAGTATTTGCAAGGAAGTAGGGAAGAAAAGAAGCTTTATAATGGTTCTTTCCAATACAAGCCTCAAACTGATGAGACAGAGCAGGTCAGCTTCCTAGAAATGTTTCTCACCAGTGTTTCCCAGCCAGGTGCCCCCTTGGCAGTGTCCACATTGCAAGCAGGTCAGTTGTGTCCACTCTGTGTGCTCCTAGAAGTCCAAAATCCTGTGTGAAACACAAACCCCAATCACATTGTTGTAACACAGTTGCATCCTCCTAACATCCATCCTGTGATGTCACACACAGGTCCTGAATTCTGATATATTGTCAGAAGGTCCTCGTCAAAGAGCCCTGTAGCAGCTGAACCATGGTTCCTGTCTACTGAAAACAATAAGAGTGGGTTGGTTTTTTTTCAAATTATAATGTTGTTTGGGGGGGTTTTTTGTGTTTTATTTTTTGTGAGAGGAGTGCTTTAAGGGCAAGGGCCTGAGTAAAGTCAATTGTTTCAGGTGTTTTTTCATATATCAAAAGTTGTGGCTTCTAATAATTTCCAATATATCTGCACAAATTAAGTAAGAAACTCTTGCCTTGAGCTTACCTAAATTAGATTTAGTATTGATTTTGATGGTGGAAAAAAGCTGTTTGGACCTGAGCTGTTTTCAGAAAACATCTCTAATCAACTAATAAGGTTTATTCTTAGGATTGTGTTGGACTAACAAAGCTTTAGACCTGGTAAAATAATGTATTCATGGAGAGCTGACCTTTCTGTACTTGGATCTTTGCATCAATCTTTTATGAAATACGTATTTTTTAAACTTTTAAGAACTAAAATATAATTTTTCTTTCAAGAATGTCTCCTAGTAGGTTTTTTTTTCCTGTTTGAAAGTGGTTCTTCTAACTACATTATGTTGCAATTCAAAATTATTTGTACACATTGAAAGAATTTGAAAATTATTTCCTGTTTATATGGGGACAACTTTCAAAAGCAAGTTTTATCTGATATTTGTTTTTCCTAATAATTTTGTAAAGTTATTGCTTCTTATTGAATAAAGTCTGTTACTAAAATAGCTTTGAAATATGTGCCAAAAAAGAACTGCAATCTTGTCAAACTACATTCTGTATAGAATTTAAATGAATCCAAATTTGAGAGTCATCTATTTTAAATTGTCTTTCATTGTGGCAGAACAAACAACTGAGTTTTGAATGTGACACAGCTGCAGAAACTCTCAAACCATGAAAAAAGCCCCAGACAAAAAGCCCTGTAATGGTGAATTTGTAACTGTGGATGGTTATCTGAGCCACCCCCAAAGTAAAGGGAAATAAGGTTTTATTTACATCAAACAAAATTAGAATATTAAAAAATAAAAAAAAGCTGAAATGGAGGTGCTTTCCAAGGGGCAAGGCAGGAGTTGAGCAGACACCACCTTTACTGGAAATCTGTGTCAGCTGAAAAAAGCGGTGAAGTTTGGATTCCTTCTGACACCAAATGAGTTTTTGTTTTCTCTCTCTCATGGTGATACTGGAGAGTGTTCCAGCAGAGCTGCATTTGCTCAAGAGAAACACTCAAGGTTGCGCTGCTCTGCTGCATTTAAGTCCATAAATTGTCACTTTTAACAGCTGCTGCAAGACACAAGAATATTTGATTTTTTGTTAGTACCGCACATTAGCTAAAATTTTGCTGGTAATGGAGGAAGATATTTCTTGTGCTGCCACAGGTACATTGCAATTACTGGAGTGCTGTATTCAGGTAAACAGAAGACAAAGTACATGGGATTAATCATCTGGGAACAGGGTGGTGGTTCTTCTGAGGGCTGTGGTGAGACTTCACAGCTTCTCCCCCTGTTTTGGAACAGGGGTCTTGCAATGGTTGAGGTGTTTGCCCTTTATATTGGACAGCCTTGCAGGCTTCAGGAAAAGCTTGAGGCAGGGCAGTGCTGGTGTATGTGATTCAAGTGAGATTGTTTTTTTCTTTAAAAGCTTTATATTCAAGAGATTAAAGGAATACTCTACAAAAGTGTATCCTCCTGCTTTTCTTTCTGTTGCCTCATTCATACTAGATGTCCTCCATTGTTTTGTTTGGTTTTTTAATATTACTTCAGGAATATTTTCTCCCTGATGCATTACCTCCTTTATTCAAGCCTATTCACTATCTAACTTGCTTCTTCATGTTGTACCTCTTTTGCAGGTTTTTTGTGTTTACTGTTCTTGGCATATGGTTTGACTGTAGTCCATGGTTTCTCATCTTCTGCTGAGAAGTTCCTTTGATGCCTTGGTTTTCAAAGCTGAACCCTCTTTTCTGAATCCTGTGGCCTTCAGAGTCTATTTATCTGGACACAGAGAAGCACGTAGTAGGCTTTTTTCCTCCAGTCAGTTGATAAACTACAGTTAAAATAAAGAATATTATGCCAATGGATGAAAAAAAAAAAACCAAAAAAAACCCAATACAAAGCCCTGCCTATGCTTTCACTCTATTTTCATTGGGGTTTTCCTAGAAAACTGGAGGTGAAGCGTAAAACTGTGTAACAAGAAAGCATCCTTTGCTTTTCCTCCTTGCAGGTTTACCAGGTGAAATGAACCTATAAAAACTGCACGTGTGTCTGTACTCAAAAGGGGAATATATGAATTGAGACTTGTATTTGTAAAAAACTTAGAGAGCTGGTGGGATACAAATAACTGAGTTCTTTAGGGCCTTGTTTTACTGTTTTCAGCTTTGGTACACGGATATGGTGATGGGGGATGTGTGTCCTCTTGAATTAAAATTCCTGAAATTCCTGATGATAATAGATTTTTAAATTTATTTTTTATCTATTCCATAAAATAAAAAATAAAATACACAATAGGGTCTATTTGTGATCAGGATTTCTGGTACTACAAGCTAACAGACATTGTCATTAAATAGAACAATTTAATGTTCTTTAGAAGGTGTACTTTTCATTGTCATTTGAATGACTGACTTATGGGTTCTGGAGGGTATTCAATTCATTTATTCTTCTTGTTAGGGGGAATCTCACTTGGGGAAACTTAGTGAGGCTTTGAAAAGTTTTAGGTGTTTGTATTGCACCTTGAATAAACTCTTCTTTTAATGCCAGGAGGCCAAAATCCTGCAGTGGGAGAAGAGTGCAGGTGGCCCTTGGGAGGATGCTGCTGTCCCCAGGTGCTGCAGTCCCCTGAGGGTAAGGGAGCTGTGATGCAGCGTTTGGAAGACATATCAGCCCTGATAACACAGAGGGACAGTCTGGACTTTGACTGACCTGCTTTACCAGTTGTAAGGGATACAGAAATCTGGCTCAAATAGCTCCTCTTCCTGCACTAAGGGGCTGGGAAAGATGAGAAAGCAAAGTGGTTTAAGACTGTGGTCTGAACCCTGTGATGCATGCCCTAAGAGGTGTTGGAGATTTCAGTTAAAAGGTTAATTTAAGGCAACTGTGAAATTTAATTTTACAGTCTGTCTTGCACTCTTAGGGGCAGAAATCAGTTTAACAGTACATTCTGGGGGATGAAATGCAAGATCAGACCTTCTGCAGTTGACCTCTGCTCCATTGTTTTCAGCATTAGGCAGTTTTATTTGAATCTAACAAGCAGCAATGTTTGCACTTGGATACACATGGAATTCTGGAGGAAATGCATTTTTGAAACAGACATATTCCCCCTGCAAATTCCTGTGGAAGAGAGGGGCTTGAGGTGACAATAAGTAAGGAGTCTGTGTTTCTTGCACCTTGTGATTGTTCTCCTGGGTGCCGCACCACTCATCGTGGACTTTAAAGTGATCCTAAGCATTAATTTGTGTTTGGAATTTGAAACTAATTAGTCTTCAGTGTTAAAGTAAGGTAGGTGAGCAGACACTGGAGAGAGGTGTTGAATGCGAGTGTCACTTAGTAAAACTAGATGCCCTGACAACAAATTAAGATCAGGATGTGTGAGAATGCTCATCTCTGGTCACTTGTCACTATAGAGAGTTTCTCAGAGAAAGATGAGGCAACATGTTTGGCTGGCAACAATTTTTGCTGGTGTGTTACAAGAGAACCGTCCCTATTTCTTTTAGATTGTGTGCCATTTATAGGCCATAAATGTGCCTCATGATTCTTCTCCTCTTCCTCTTGGGACAGACTATTTGAAAGGGCACAGCTTTTAGACATTCAAGGTTCATAACTGCAGATTAGCACCAATCTTTATGCACAGAGTTCTATCTTTATCACTAAGAAATGCATGATTATGTGACATGAAATCTCAGGTTTTTACTGTACCAGATTCTGGATGCTGTAATTAATGTAAAGAATAGTTAAGGCAAAGAAATCTACTAAGTATGTGTAGTACTGCACTTTAATTGGAATTTTAAAAATGCATTAATGTCACAAAAATCATACTATTACTGTGGCAGAAGCTTGCTTTACACATTTCTGTTACATTGTTCTGTCTTGTTCAGAAACTTAACACTTATATCAAGAAGGACAGCCAACTTTTTAATTGAAGGGGACATTGTCTGCTAATAGTAGATGTGATTCAAAAGTCCTGAATTCAAGTCTCAAATTTTGGAAAATTCAGTTTTTGCTCACTGAACTATTCTAAATTTAAATGGTAGTAAATTAAATAGTAAACAAGCTGTACGTGAGCTGTAGGCTCCATGGTAACTAAAGATACTGAGAAAATGTAATGAGCACCAGCTACAGCATTAAAAAAGTACTCTAGATAAAATAGCCAAGCTGTTTTTAATGTAACACTAGAAATGCCAGAAGATACCAAGGTCAATCAGCCAAGAGTAAGTCAGAGTTGAATACACTTCTTCCTGCACCAGAAAAGGCACTTCAGCATAGACTTAGATCAGAAAGTGATTGTGCAGCATTGTAGTAGAAGTGCAGCATGTAAATTTTTAGGTTTCATCTAATTTTTGTAAATTACTAGCTTTGGCAAGAGTTCATAAGAGTCAAACATTTGGACACAACATACAGGAATTAAAGTGTATCTGATAGGAGTGATCTGTTAATAGTCCAGTTACCAAAAAAGCACAGTGAAAGTGAATATTTTAGACTGTAAACCTGTTGTAGGCTCTAAGCTCTAGGTTCTTTCACCCAAAATATTGGTGTTCCATCATTATTTCGAGCAGTCCAAAGAGAGTTCCAAGTCATGCAGGGTGGAGGTGGCTGTGCTGTCCCAGCTCAGGGCGTTCTCCTGCTGAATCACCCTGTGTTGGAGGCTGTCTGCTCCCACAGTGTCTGACTGCAGGACTCCAACCTGTCCTGCAGGATAATTTCAGACCCCTTTACACATCTCAAGTGATCATACTCTGGCCCCAGATCTTCCTAATATGAGTCTTGCAAGTTGTTTTGTGATGTGCTGAGCCAAGAGTAGCCAATAAAATTGTCAGTGTGCAGTGCTTTAGGATAAATAATGATTTGTTCTTTATTTTACTGAAAAGAGTAGCTATTTATAGCATTTTCACTGTCCCAGAAAATTAGGTTGCAGACAGCTGAGTATTTTAGCAGTTATGCAAACTTGTGAGAGAGATTGGACTTACTAACGCTGATCAAGTAATGAAGCAACACAAATATTACCTTTTTTTGGGTTTCTCAGGTTTTGGAGACATGGCAGAAATGCTAATCTGACCATCCTCCAGCAGTGCTGTGTGTTTCCACAGAGCAAAAGGGCTCTCAGGCACAAGTTTCAGGGGGAAGCAGAAATTTATTTGGCTGTGAAGGGGTGATGAGAGTCCAGCTGGGTGGGGTGGGAAGGACAGGGACTGACTCCCCCGGGATGCTGAGGGACTGCCTGGTGGTGGCTTTTGCTAGAACTGGACAGAAATCTGAGCCTTGCTCCTTCTCTGCTGAGTTCTAGTTCTCTCTGAGCTCCACAAGTCTGCTTCAACAGTGAGGAACCTTTAGGTACCTAAGGCAAGCGTGAGTTTCTGTGTATTGTCCTTATACTAAAACCCACTGGATTGACATAATCACACCAGTCAGAGTTAAGGCAGGGTTGTGATTTACTTCAGATGATTCCATGAACCTTTTGTTCATCTGCACACATAATGGAAAGCCAGGCCCCTTTGTAAATGACATTTTAAAGAGTGTGACATTTAGTCAAGGTGACCACCAGTTGGTAACTTTTAGAAAAATCAATAATGCAAATAGTGGTCTGTTAGGAGAAATACCACTGTGAGGTCATTTCTAGAATAAAGCTCATTCTACCTGCATCATTGTCCCCCCTTTTGCAAAAAGGGAAAAAGCCACCGCTTTAATTACTCTGTGTGCTGTGTGAAACTGCAGTGAGTGCTTGTGTAGGCAGTCTACCAGTCAGAGCTGTTATTTGGCTGTGTTAGTGCAGGGCAGCAGTCTGGTTTTAAGCTTGCATTCTCGTCTTTTGTTAGAAGCAAATCTGTCAGGGTAATAAAAGAAAGCAAGGCTGGTGATTTTGAAATGGACAGTCTGAATCATGAATCAGTAAGCATTCTGTTAATACAGTCATGCTATTTAACAAGATGGTCTCCAGTCTAGCAAAGGAGGATATGTTGCTTTTATTTCCAGAAGTTAAAGCCTAGTTAAAACAATATTTAATCAAGGAAGAAGATTAAAAAATTCTACAGAGTATATAAATAGTATATAAATCAAGTTTTCCCTGCTGACAAAATACTTGATCTTCAAACAGAAGTCATGCTTGAATTCCAGTTTGCATTTTTGTAATAAAACATATTTTAGTGCCACTACAGTGTTAAACATAAGTTTGTTTTATAGCATCTACAGGAAGCCCCTTTCTGAAAGGAAGGAAGCTTTTACAGGCCCATGTGAGACAATGCATCTGTGCAAAGTTCTTTAGCAGCATCTGACAGTTCTACTCATGATGAAGAAATGTGGAGCTGTGAGTGACAGAATACACTGAGAATGAAGCTAAAACATTTTGGAAATGTTCTCTATTGTCTCAGGCTCTATTAAGAGGAGCACTGTAAAAAATGAAATACCACATTTAATATATGTGCAGTGACAGTGCATGCAGCAAAATCGGCAGCACCAGCAGGAATTTGTGCAGGAAGGTGCCCTGTAGGATGCCCACCTTTTCTGAGCTTTATCAGAACCAAGAGATTCTACAGGCATCATGGAAAGACAGAAGGCAGCTCACCAAACATGCCCTGTCCTGGTCACCAGGGGACCACACTGGCTGGGTTTGCAGTTGAGTGGGCAGTGCCTTCCTGCAGGCTCTGCTGTCAGAGGAGGAGAGCTTATGGATCCGGGCATCACATGGCTCTGTGCTCACAAACACATCACAAAACGAAACACACAAGTGGTCCTAAGCATTTGTTGGCCCTTTTTTTCTATTGTTGGTTTTATTTCTAGTTTGTTTGTTTGTTTAGGTTTTATCTGTTGGGCATTTTTGAATCTATTTACTGCCAAATAGGCTTCAAAATGGCCATGATTTTGGCATCTCTTTTTCCAGAAGTCATGAACACAGGAAACTTGGGTGTTTTGCATACTGCTGCTACTCAGAAAAAATAAATCTGACATTAACATCTCATGACTGATCTTGAAGGATGAGAGAAATCACATAAATATTCACTGTAAAACTGTAATAGCTGGGTTCACTGTGTTGGGTGATCACACTCTTGTATGAGTGTGTTTTCTTTTCTATGGAGACATTAAGATACATATAAAGATAGTAAAAGTTCAAGTAATTCTTAGCACATCAGGCAGACTCTCACCGTGTGAGAGTGGAGTTTCAGGATCTGCTTCCATAGTCCTGGCTCATGGAAGCCAGGAGACAGAGTCATTTGACCAGATTTTGCCATGGCAAGACCAACAGTCTGCTCAAGTGCATGAATGTCTTCTGGGGAGTGTTGTCACTTCTCAGAACGGGATTGGAAAAGATAGAATATGACTTCCTCAGTAGATGGGCACCCTGGAGGTGGTTCAGCTTGTCACATCAGATAAGATATGTCCTTTGCCTTTGTATTAAAGTTCATCTATATTTATTTGACTCAGATAAAATTAGAAAAGGAAAGTTTTAAAAAACACACCAAACTCAAACAACTCAGCCTAAATGAAAAACTCTGTCATGTGCCACAGTGGATGACAATATTTGATATCCATGTCAAAATCCTTTTTTTGAAATTTAAAAAGAATATAAATGCAGTGGTAAAGGAATCAAGTTTATTTTCCTTTAGTATTTAGTGTTGTAGCACTGCTATGGTTCTGTGGTAGTCTCTAAATAGTTGATGAAGGTGGTAATTCCCTTTTTATTGAAAAGCAAAAGTGAGCCTTGTGTGTTAACTACTTTTCCCTTCTCCTTCTACATTTGTAACAACAGTGTTTAGGAGCTGAGGAGTCCAGTAAGAGTTCTGAATAAGACAGTCTTGTTTCTTTTTCCTGCCATAAAATGACAAATAACTTTCTCTAAGCATCCTGTAAATTTAATAATCTTTTTCTTAACTTGTGCCCTGTCTTAAAACAATGTATGCTGATTTCTATGTTTCTTTAGCAGGCTTTTGTCTTTCTAAATGTTCTCTTTCACTGTGAATTGGAGTTCATTCTGGTGTCTGGCATTTCTACGAGCAGAGGTCTGTTGTATCAGTTGCCTCTTCTCTCCAACACCGGTGGCACTGCCTGGAGTCAGGCTGTTCTTTGGCCTCTGTCCCCATGTCTGGTTTTCCTCACACATTTCATTTGTGCCTTAAGGTGTCACAGTGAACAGTTAAAGCATAAGTACTAAAACATGTTAGTGCTCATATAGATTTTACCCCACGTGTCCAGCTGCATGCAGTTTTGAATGAAAAATGCCCAGTAGATGATAATTAATGATACACACAGTGACTGTTTTTATATTCCTTGAAGAGCAGTTGAGTGTGAGCAACACCTTTTGGAGTCCGAGGTGAGCAAAGTCATTTTCATCAATAACGTGCTACTTGTGCCACCCCTTCTGATGGCTGGATTTGGACACCTCTATAAATAATAATGATTAGATGATGCCCATCAGCCCAAACCATTCTGTGTTTCTGTGATGAAGTACAATTTGCTGTGTAATCTTCAGTGTCCTTTTTAAACACAGAGCTGAGGGCTATTGGGAGGTAGATTGTTTACTGAACTTTTTCTCCTCAACACTGTGTAATTATTTTTCCATTGGCAGTTTCCCTCACAAACTGCTGTGTTTTGTGGTGCTCTGTCATCAGAAGGATCAGCCCTCCTCCAGAAAGCCTGATGTGAATGAAAATGACTACTATTTCCTAGAATACATTGCAGACAAAAGAAAATGTAATTGCTTCAGACTGGAGAGTTAACCATAACAAATGTTGTCATCTTTTATCAATGATAACAACAGGTGAAATAAAGAAGGATGGGAAGAATTTTCTTGAGATTATGCAGGGTGTGTTGTAATTGTCTGTGACAGGCTGAACCCGAGGCTGGTCCTGAACCTTTTTTAATCTATTTATTTATAGGAGACCAGAAAATAAAAGCCATGACTTTCCTAAGTGGTACCACATGCTTTGGGACAGTCTGGTTTTGTTTGGCTTGTCTCATGAATAAATTTTCATGAAGAAATAGCTCTATCAGGTTCAGACATGAACATTTATTTGCTGATGATCTAGTCTACTACTATACAAAATTCAACTCCTATTAGTCTGCAGATGAAATCTATCTATATGGTAAAATAATTACGGTCACGGAGAGGTACGGTATAAAAAGGGCTGTTTTTTATGCTTTTCTAAGGGGAGCTGGGTGATGTGGAACAGATGATTTATGAGCTTCATACAATAAGCAGTGGCTTGAAGGCTTAAGAGACTAAATAATGCATACAGGATGCAAAATATTTATTTGAGGGGAGAAGGAGAAGGAATTACTTTGAGTTTTTGTATAACTTCCAGTAACACACTAATCTTGCATCATAGATTACTCCCTTTTGCTAACTTGTCAAATGTATAAATTAAAAAAAACATCTGGAGAAATTCCACAACAATATTACAGTGCTCTCCTCCATTCTTTCTTACTAAAAAGCATCTGTGTAAGATTTTATTGATTCTTAATGGGACAGCTGAAGTTTTATGCACCTGTCTTGTTTAGCCTCTATTTGTATTAGGCAAATACCAGATCTCCTAGATACCAACCACCTCTTGTGGACTAAATCAGTGTTGTATTTTCATTTCTGAAATCAGTTCCTGTACCTTTAATGACTTTATTTCTTAGATGAATTTCTTTTGCCCAGTCAGTAGCTTTCTGAAATGGAAAATATTTAAGACGTAATTTTGCTTACATCATCTTTTAATGAATAATATAAATGTTATTCTTACCTAGAGATCATGGAAACCATGCGTGTCATAATTTGTGGTGTCCTTTTCATGGATTTTTGCATTGCTTTTCAATTTCTGCATATTTCTGATTCTTGCAAGCAAAACTAATATGGTTTGGTGGTATTTTCATGTTCCAATCACTTTCAGAGAATCACAGAAGGGTTTGGTTTGGAAGAGACCTTTAAATATAATTTGTCCTGACTCCCCTGCTGTGGTCAGAGACAAGAAATGCCCTGACCAGGTACCTGTGGGAAGACAAGCACAGCTGGTGCATAACTTTTGTTACCACCATAATGCTCATGGCCTTTAGGGACACACTTTATTAAACTCATTAACCAAAAGACCTGTATACTTCATCCCAGGCAGGATTTCAGGTGTTGAAAGGGGAATGTAAATTTAAGAAAATTTATTGTTACTCTGTAGCCATTGTTTAAAACAAAGAATTATTTTAGCATTAATTTTTCTTCTTAAGAAATTTAGAATGAGAACTAGTATGTCTAATAGTAGTTGTATGAGTAAAAAATATATTAATCTGTAAATATCTTAAACATACATTTAGGCTTTTCCTGCCTATCTTTTTGGGATCTCATGAGGTGCTATACTATACACCAGATTTTTAAACAGATCTTTTGTGTTAAATGATATAATACAGAGTGGAGCACATACATAGCCTTTTAGGTAACCTACTCAGGAATTTCTGGTATTTATGTTCAGTCATAAGCCTCAAATTTTTAAGTGAAAAGCTCAAAATTTCACAGGAAGTCTTACCATAGTTCAGTGTTAAACAGAACTTTCAATGTCCTGTGGAGTAGGTAGAAAAGCTTTCTTTTTGTTTTCTTGTCCAATGTTGTTGAAATCAGCGGCATTAGAATTTATAACTTTCAGATTTAGGGGCCCGGCTGTGCCTTCCCCTTTTATCAGGTGCATAATGCCCAAGATGAAATACAGCTTTCCCTCCTATCAAATTAGCTTTACATAACTTTGGGGGGCTGGGGTGTTGTTTCAACAGCCCTACCAGTGTGGCTTATCCCACTGAAATTTCATTCTAACTACAGAACACTCACATCTTTCTCTAATGCCCAAAAAAATATGTCAAATTTACTGGTCAGCCAGGGTATTTTGTAACAGATTGTTTTGGGGGGTCTTTCCCCCCTCAAATCCAGGCAGTGCTACAATTTAGAAAAATAATTAATCAATTTCATCTGACTTCAGCTTGCTGTTTGCCTTACTGTGTTTGTTTTTGATAGAACAGCTTTGTGCATAGGATATAATTTGGAAAGTGCTATGAATGCTTATTCTGTCAGATATAAACAATAAAAGTGCCCAGAGTAGTATAAACCAGGCAAGCTTTCATTTTCAGATTTATACCACTGATAAATTTCAACAGCATGTAAATGATTTGTAGATTCTGTGTTAAAATTCAAGCAAATGGAGTTCTGTGTGAAACATTTGGGGAAGACAAACCTGATACATCCAGAGGAACTTGAAAAACCCTGTGCTTGACTGCAGGAATTTGTGCTCTGACTCTGATGCACTGGTTGCTGTCTCACTTCTTGAACTTTCCTCCTCTGGCTGAAACAGATTTATCCAGTCACAGAATAAGATATTATTGTTAATATTTAATCCTTACTAAATATCCAGTATATTATTTGAAACAGAGATGACAATTGGTCAAGTGTAAGCACAACTGTGGGGTTGCTGTCTAGGTGCCTTTGTGGACAGCCATTTCTGTTTCATAGGTGGGGAGCTACAAGGAAAAATCAGCATTTTCCAAAGTTAGAATATGTCAACTTCCCAGTATTTGATGAGAGAAGGTTCCTGAAACTGAATTAATGGTAGATTGAGGGAGCAAAGTGCTAAGCAGTTTTTGCTTGGAAGCTGAGCCACCTCAGGCTCTTGAGGGCCATGTGCTTTTACTGTTGGTGCACAGTGAAGCAGGAAAGAATGAATATATTGATAATCCAGTTTGCTGCCTCCCTTTCTGGTAAGTCAAAACTGATGCTATCTACAGCTGCATGATACTTCTTAACAGTATGAGAGAGGGAAATAATATGAAACATTAAATTTGAAATTCATAATGTCACAGTAAGAGACAGCCTGCAACAACAGGCTCTAATTTAGATGCTAAACGGAGGAAATAATTTTGAGAATCTTAGCTCACTTAGCAGCAGTAAAACAGCCAGGGAAATATTGGGGAAATACTTCACTAGAAACAGTGCTAGATGCTAATGGAAAGCACACACTGTATTTAGGAAAGTTTGCCCAAATATGACAAGACAGCATTTCCAAGTCCCTTTTTCTTGATAAACTGTTCAGGAAGGACCATATACCCACAGGAAGTTTGTCAGTGTTTTTCTACTGATACAAATGTAGAAAGTATTTCTACTTATCTGTTGGCTAAGCTCACATTCTCCACTCTGAGCTGTGAAAATACCAGCACAAAAATTACTCAAAATAAATACACATCACAACCCAAAGCTGGGTAACCATCTTTTCTGTTAGAGTAACATCTAAAATGGAAAAAATGAAGTAAAATGTCTGTAGTTGGCACATAAAAGATACTGCTGTAACTGGATTGCTACTTCAAGGAAAGAAAAGTGGTTTGGATTTGCACTGAAGTGCTTTTTCTCTTCTTAAATGGAAAGGAATGTATTGTTTTAGGATTCTAGGAGGCACTTCGGTCCTTCAGACAGTATCCTGTGTTACTTCCTTGTGTAGCAATGGTTGTTGCTGCTTGCCTGGCAGTAAAAAGGCTCCTAACTTCCCTTCCTTTGGCATTACAATGGTTTTTGCCTTTTCATATTTTTAAGTGTAAATGAGAAAATAAATTTTAAAATGAAAAAGGATGTGTATAACTCAGGCTTCAGGCTTAGCATGTTGACCAGGACTGAGTGCTTCATGTATAAGGAACAGAACTCTCTGAAGTTCAACCTTCCCTCTTCCTCCTGCAAAGGATGGAACAATATTTTGTTCTTTTGGTGTTATTCAAGCAAGGTTTATAAAATGGCTGATAATGCAATTAAATGTTCTTAAGAAATGAAAATATATATTGAAAACTAAAACTAAATTAAATTAAAATGAAAAACTGGAAAAGGAGTGTAGTATGGAAATAACTTCCAGAAAGGAAGAACAATTTTTTCTTAAAAGCAGAATCTCTGCTATTCAGCTGTTCTAATGGTGTGCTTTTAAATATATTAAGGAACTGAGCTAAACAATGCCTGTACTTCTAACCCTTTTGCAGTAAACTCACAGTGGTGCTTCAAGATCCTCAAGAAGAGCTCCAGACTGATGACAGTATGTTAAACCTTGTAAAAGCCACAAATTATCCATAAATATAGAATATTAAAATGATGTGTATGTAGAGTGCAGGCAAAGCAGAGAACCTCATCTCATTTTTCCATGTACATCCTGCAGTGCTGAACTCACCTTCAAGGCCCTGCCACGCCTGGTGATGGGCTGCTTTCTCCTGGCCCAGTGAAAGAATTGGGTAATTGGTACACAGTGCAGAAGGATCAGGAATTCTGTGTATTATAGTAGTTGATGCAGTTGTGAGATTTGGTTTTAGTGACAGATGGGTGATCTCACAGTTCTCATTGTAACTTCTCTGCAAGGTACTTCAGTGATATTTCAGTATCTTTATTTACTGGGTTCTTGTTTCTAGTGTGGAAATAAGCTGCTGCACGTATCTCCCCTGACCCCTGCTCTAGTCCTCAGACCACTTGATGACCACTGGCACCCTGTGTAAGCCACAAAGCAGATAATACACAGCAAGCCTTGCTGCACATTGATTTGCTGTATGGCAGCAGTATTACAGCAGTTGATTTGTTTCAGCTTATCAGTGAAGAAATCCTGTACATCACTGACTGGGGATAAAAAAAGCATAAAGAGGAAATAATTGTGCAGGGTAAAGAAGTGTGCAGAGCAAACTCTTACTTTGCAGTAGCATGGTAACACATAAACCTGTAGTGAGCTGGTTGGCTGTAGAAGAACCTGGGGAGAACTGGCCTAACCTGTTTATGACTTGAGAAAGCACTGCCTCTCCCAGTGACTATAAATGTGAATATAAGCATGGTCCTCAGGAGAACTTAAGAGTTGGAACTGCTGCAAAAATTTCATTATGTTTAATCCAATTTCTCTTCAAGGCAGGATCTTTTTCTAAATGTTGGGCTATAACAGATGATTCTATCTACAACCTCTTGCAGATCTAAAGAACAAAAGACTTTCAGAAAACGCTTAACAAACTGATAGATGTCCAATCCTAAATGAATGCATAATGCAGTATTTTAGACTAAAGAAGTAAAAAATCACCTTAATGTTTTCCAAACTTGTTCTCAGCCCTCATGTAAAACTTTCAGAGGAGCGCTGTGCAGTTTTGCCAGATGGCAGCAGTTGGTTGTAATTTAATAGTGAAGTGTAAAAACTTCCTAGAAAATTTTCTACTTGTAATATAGTTCTCATTCAGATAGGGCCAGATTCCTCAAACTCGGCTCTGACAAAGTAACTTTCCTTCCCTCAGGAAGGAGCAAGAGAAGAAAGAAATCTCTTCCTCTACTGTACTGTACTCATTAGTTGTCAAAGCAATGCAGTGATACAAATTCATAGTGATTTTAGACCCTGTACTTCCTAATGTCCCTGCACTTAATTTGTGTGTTTCTTTTACTCCCTCTGAAACCAGGGATAAAAGGCAAATCCTCAGTGTCTGTGGGATTCAGCAATATTGTGGCCTTATTCATGGCTAGAGCTGGTCATGTATTTCTTTTACAATCCTGTAGTGGCCTTCCTGTTGGTTTCTGAAAAACAATGGCTTTATGGACAAATTTTCCATGTTAGAAGTGTAAGAATTATAGTAGGGACCTGGTGGATACTAAAAAAAGTAATTTCCTAATAGTCACTAGCTCAATGAGGATTTAAATCTATTTTAAAAATTTGAATGCCTTAATCTCCTTAATTCTCTAGGAAATTTGGTCTTGTTACCCTCCCTTTTTGGATAATTTTTGGCACAGCTGAATGTATCTGGAAAAAGAGAATGTATGAGCAGGAAATGCACAATTTGGATATAAAACACATGCCTTTTGGATGTGCTAGCCAATAAATAGCTGGGGTTTAATGATCTCCTAAGCTGAGCATTAGTGTGCTCCCAGCTTTGGATAAGATACCCAAAGAGGCTTTGCTGGCAGGCATCACCCAGGAGAGGAAGAGCTGGCTCTCCTGCTGTCTGAAATAGATTTGTGATGCTGTTGCCTTGCCAGCTTCTACCCCTGTCTCTTAATTTGTTAGTTTTACACCTTAGCCATGCTGGTGTGGGCTTTTTCCTGGCTGAGCCCCAGAGCAGGCACCAATGTCCATTCCAACCGTTCTGCCTGTGATGTGGGTTTTATCTTTGTCTTGAGTGGCTCTGCCCCTCAGGCTCCCCCACAGCTTTCTGACAGCACAAGAGTTTCTGTGGATGGCTCAGACAAAATCTCAGACTGGGGGCTTGGGTCTTTGGGAGATGGACAGTACTGGAGCACGTGGAGCATTCCTCATGTAAGACTTCTTTCCTGTCAGTAGTCAAATGTCTTATCTGAAGTGCACTAAATCAAGGTGTTGGAAAACCTGCAAGTTTTTGTGTTTCTCAGACTGTTTAGAAGTGAGATTAAGGGTATGGAAATGGATAGAAAACTGTTCTTTTCACTTTCACAGATATGATCATGTGCAATATTTGGTATTCAGAAACTGCAAAGAAGCTGGTATCCTGTGGGATGCTTATCATGATTTACCCGACTTTTTTTAACTTATCTGAACTTTCTGGAAACATCCTTGGCTTGTAAGACAGTTTATTGTCCTTTGTACTTGTATAAAATTCAGTAACTCTTTAAAGGTGTTTTCCAAATTGGAGAGATTCTTGGACTGATTATTATTATTATATTAATTACTGCTGATATGTTTTAAAAGTTCAAGAGAGCTCTAAGTCAGAGTTGTTAGAACCTACAATTGGCACATAATCAGGCATCAAATGTGTGATGTTCTATTACAGCTGCTTGCTGGTTATTTCTAGTAGAAAATCAAATTCTGATATGGAGTGGTTGAAAGTCAATGATTAGAACTGACTGGATGAAGCCTTCAGATCACCTCAGTTCAGGAAGGGTCTTCAGGCCAGAAGACTGTGAATATATGATCAGAGTTGCCAGCCCCAGGTTTGAGGATGGGGTAGGCTTTATCTGTTTGGGACTTGAAGGAAAAGTTACTGAGATCCCAAAGTTGCATGGAATCCATATTTTCACTCTGGTTGGGTGACCATGGCTTTTAGCTAGTGCAGTTTAGCCTTTTTTGTCTTGTGCTGCACCTGACCTTTTGTCTTTAGCATATTCTGCAGGCTTTAAAATCTTTGTAATGCCTCTGTATTAATTTCATGCATTGAAGTTATGCAGTCCTTTTATATGTATATTATCAATTTTATAGAGATGTTTTTAATCCCAAATTTCCCACATTGATTAAATAGTAGTTGTTCCAAATATTTGCAGTACTACTTACTTATAACTGCAAATGTGTGGTGGGAGCTGTAATGTGAATTTGTGGGAGATCAGCTCTGGCTGTTCTGAGGTAACTTAGTAAAACTGTTCCTGTGAAGTAACTCTTGGTTTTGGTCAGTACTTTGTAGTTATTGTAGCTATAAAAGAGCCTTGCATTTAGAAAAACAGTTCAATTAACTAATGGAAGAAAAAAGAACCATACTGCTGTATGTTGGTTCATTTTAACATGTTTAAAAGCAGTTTCCCCTGGAGATGTCATTGCTGGGTCTTGGAAAAGAGCTGTGAGGAGACTGGAAAAAAAAAAAACAGAGAAAAGGAAGAAGCAGTTAGAGCAAGGATATACCACAGAACAAAGAACAAGAGGGAAAGTAACAGAATTTTTTTTTCCTTAAAAGCATTGAGTGGGAAAGTGGTCAGTATTACACTGCAATTGGATGTGTGTGTGCTGTTGCCTTTAATGTTTTCAATTGAGAAGATGCAACTAATGGAGGTTTCCCTTCTTGCTTTGATTTTGAGATAATTATTATGGTGTTAAGGTCCAAAGAAAATGCTGAATCAGGAAGTCTATAACTTTCAAATACATCCATCACTGCTAACAGTTTCTTGTTCTATAGTCTGTCATCATTACAATGAGCTGGTATCTGCCCTTGCCTTTTCTGCCTTTTGATGGTAGACTTCTTTTGAGTCCAGTCACTCAAAGTGTGGAGTGATATTGTCTACTTCAAATTATTCTTCTCTCTTTTCTCTATATCAAAGTACAATAAGTCTCGCCAAAAGTTTTTGATAATTATGTGTAACAAATTCAACATAAGCAAGAGCAACTCAGGCAGTGCAGAAGAATATTTTTGGATGCACTTGAAAGCCTGAAGAAAATCCCCCAAACTATTTTGCTTTCTCTTAGGTACTGAACAGGCTGCTGTATAACTAAGTCAGAAGCCCCCACAAGGTAGAATTTACCAAGATTGAGATATCTGCCGACTTCTATTTCTGTTTTGAATAGCTAATAGACTAAGCTATAGAGAATGTGTGATTGGAGAGTATAAGGGACCCATATTTTCTCAGATAAATAAGGTCATAGCCCTGGAGAATATTCTGTACAAAAATAAACGTTTTTAAATGAAGCTGTGAGAAGTCAGTATGGAGTCTAAAGAAGGGGCAGCACAGCAGCAGCTTTTCTCTGTTGGTGATTAATTTTGCTGCAGGCATTCTGTATCAGCCAGAGTTTTCCTGATGTATTCTGAAGGAAATGGAGGTCTACCCTGCAGTTCCTGAAGTGACAAACAGTCCCTAAAATGCCAGGCAGTGATGTGTATAAGGGTCCTTATCTCATATGAAAACAATTTGTTTTTTTTCAAAACTTTGGAGAAAAGGTTTTGAATCTTGTGCTGGTCAGTAATAAAGCTGTCTTTACTTGGTTGTTTGAGGAGGAATAGATGAGTATCTGAAAAGCATTCTAGTGTTATGTGATTAATAGCTGGGTAAAGTTAATGAGTAGCATCTGTTCTGCTAGAACAACAGCTTAATAAAGCTGTCCACTCTTGAAGATGACGGCTGTTTGCAGATGAGTGGCAGCAGTAGTTGTTGAGGGCTGAACCAGCTATTAGTTTCTTAAAAGGGGATTCTGCTTCAGGGAAACCAGCAACGTTCACTGATTAAGAGTAGATTCTGTCCTTTCCCTATCCTGATGTATCAACACGTGAGTTAGACACTTGGGCTTCCACCTAGACTCACACAATGAATGAGCAGAACTTGCTAGTCATTTTAAGCTGAGTGGATCAGCTTGAATATTTGACAGGTCTGATCAGTCAATTCAAATTTCACAGGAGGTTGTCCCAAGAGTTAATTGAGTGAAGCAGTTGTCCATTGTGTTAGAGCCTCGTCACGAGCAGAGTTTCTTTAAACGCTCTCTGTTCTTTAAACAGCAGTGTCCGGCTGTGCCTCGCCTCGCACGGGCTCGGGCGGCGCTGACTCGGAGCTCAGCGATACTGAGAGCAAGGCTGAGCCCGCTGCCGGGGGGGCCGAGGGCGAGCAAAGCAGACACATCCTGCCACTGAGTGGTGATGGAGATGTGCTGCAGCCTCATTACTGCAATTAGTGCCTACGCGGTAACCAGGGTGCCTGATGGCTTCTCCTGGCAGAGGAGATGGTTATGGCTGTCCCTAATTACCACTTCTCCCTTTGCAATAGCTGCTTTTGGCAGACAGTGCCTAACTATTCTGGTTCCTTCCGTCCTGTATTTCTTGTTCTCTCCTAGCCGTATCCAGACACACTGATTTGATCATCTTGGTACACCTTTGAGCCTGCAGAAGGAGGAGCAGCCCTGGCTCGGGGTACTTTCACATCACTCAGTGGCCCCGTTCTTCTTTGCATAAGGGGTTGGCTCTTGCTTACTCAGCTTTGAAACCAGTTGCTTCTCTTTATTCTTTTCCTATCTCCTTCAGAAGAAAACCAGAGTAACTTTACACAAAGTACCTGGAAGCAATAAATGAGTAGCACCCCCTGAGGCTATGCAGATGTGAACTGAGTGCATCTAGAAAGCGGCTGCTGCAGAACAAGCACCCACATGGAGAATGAGGCCATTTCTGTAAAGCACCATGCTGGTAGGGAAGCCTTTTTTCTAGAAAGGAGATGGCTCTGGAACTGTGTCCTGTCATTGCAATATCAACTATGGCAAAACTATGGTTTTTAATGTTTTTAATGTTCCAGTGATGCATGATTCATCTTTGGTTTGAGTATGACAACAGTGCTCTTTTCTTTATATACTGTTCCTCCAGCAACAGCAGACTTTTAGAGTCCCTCAGACCTTTATTTTGCAGTACAGTTACCAGACCTGTTTATTCACAAGACTCTGCCTTCATGCATATTAAACATATTGTGTTTCCCTTAGCATGTAAACAATAGGAAACCATTTCACTCTTTCTCTAACCTACCATGGAAAACCTCTCCAAGAAATGACAAATTCAACTGCAACCTATGTTTCATGAGCTGCAATCAATTTCTAGCTTTGTTTCACTATGTAGATAATTTTTGTAAACCATCAATTGTTCCAGACTAAAAGGCAGGAAAGCCTTAGCAACTCTTTCTGATGTTTTCTGTGGCTCAAAACATTTGAATGATGTAAAGGTATTCCTTGTGCTGTGAGTGCTGTTGGGTGGTTCTGTAACCATGGAAGCTTTATGTTAATCATAGATTAGTTTTTACTATGTATGGGTTCATTCCGACAAAATCTTCATTTCAGACAACTTGTTAAAACCCTGCATTTTAGTTCAATGATCCATTCTAATTTCTAGCTTGATTTTTATAGCTTCTTTCTGTAATTACATTCACAAATATGCCAAAATATGCACATTAATCTTAATCATTTCTGTTAATGAGTTACAAACTTTATTTCATCTCATGGCTAGGTACATCTCACAGTGCTGCTCTGCCTGTTCACTGGTGGTTCCTGGAGCTACTCAGAGCTTTTAATAGAGAATGCTCTTTTAACTTCATTACCAAAACAAACGCAGTGCTTGTTTTGCACAAAATCTAAATAAACGGTTCTGTTCAAGCTGAAATTAACAAAAAAAAGGGGGGGAGGGAAGAGTACAAGAAATATTAATGCTGAAACAAAATATGTAACAAGCAGCAGATGAAAGGAAGACTTATTTTCCATTATCAGCACTAAAGACAAAGGAGTGAGGAGGCAAGCTTGAATAGCTCTCAGCCTGATTGTGAGATGCTGGGAGTCGAGGAAATGCTGTCTGCCTTCGTGAAGCAAAAAAAGAAATTTACTAAAATCCAGTTCAATTTTGTACAAATTGCTGGTCCCAAGACACAGGCACGTGCAATATTAATTTGCAAGAACTAGAGAGAATATCCTGTGAAGCCTGAGCAGTGATATCCATGAATAGGAAAACCATGGGGATTTTAGAGGACAGTGCATATAAATTTGTTACAGATTAGGTTTAGCTGTGGTAGATAACAGGAATCTAAATAACACTTTGCATGTGCATTATCTACCTGACAACGGACACCTTCAGAGTGGAGTTGGAACTAAATTTGTGAATAGAAAACTGCAGGATATTATTATACATTTCCTGGAGGGATGCTAATGCAGCCCAGGTATTGAACAGAGTTGGGAAATCAACTGGTTTAGATTTAACCTTTTGCCTTGGATACAAAGCATTGTAGGACTTCTATACTTTGTTTTATCTATTCAGAGATGCGGTAAGACCAGAAATCTTCAACCATTTTCATGTGAACTGTACAGAAAATAGTTTCCTGCAAATTTTTGGTGTAACTCAAGGCACTTGAATATAATTGGAATTTTTGGTCTTGAGCAAAAGCAAGAAATACTTGTGCTAATCAGTAAAATGCTTTTATCTTACATTCCTTACTTCATGCATGATTCAGTCTATCATATCTTTTGTTTAAATTTTTATCACACATTATTATGTGTGCTTATAAAACAGTACTTTCACGGAGCTCGACAGATGCTTTTTAATAAAAGCTTATAAGTAAGAAAGAAAATACATTGAGAATATAGCCACCCAAGCTGCAGTTGGTGAAGCAAACAGGAAAGATTTTAAGCTGTTTTCCTCACAGCTTAAGAGAAAAGCTTTCAAGAATACAGAGAAAATACTCCCAGCCTCCAGACTCTGAAAAAGAGCTCTCACTTGAGGCACAGACTTTCAGGCCTTTGTTCCAAGTCCAAGGTGTTTTGGACACCTGGTGTTTTGGAATTCATTTGGGTCACATTTTCCCTTTGTTTAATGAAGTTAGTCATGCAGGAAAACTGTGTTTACTGTCTGTAGTCAAGACATTTGCTTATCAAAGAGATGTGAAATACAGCTGCTCACTACAAGGTTTTCTACTTTAAACATTCCTGGTTTTGCTGGAATTCATCCGCAAAAGAGGCAGCTGGCTCTGGTAGTTATTGCCTTTCTTTTCATGAGGGAGGAAGCCCCAGAACCAAAATGTTGCCAAAATGTAAACATAGGCTGTGACTTTAACCTTGATGAGAAGTTTCCTTGTTTAATGAGAAAATTTGTGGGGTTTTTGGAGCAAAGCATTACTTGCAAGGATTCTGTTAAACCTGAAGAGGCAAAGCAGCGGAACAACAACAGCTGTTCTCAGGATGTCCTGTGTGCTAGGAACTATTATTGGAAAGTGAAGGTCAAGAAAAACAACTGTGTTCACTTGCTGTCATGTGTGTGCTCTCCCTCCAGTGTAAGTCAAGGAGCTTGTCATGCCTATTGCACTGGAGAAAATAAATATATGTGGCAGAATATTTTCTAATGACTTTATTTGCAGTTAGAATTTAAGAGTTTGTCGTGGCAGCTGCAAGAAAGTGTTATCTTTTAGAAAAAAAATGTGATATCAGATGTATTGTGGTAACCTCAAAAGGCATGGAAATTCATTTCTGCCTTTTGGCTGAGCACTGCAAGAGAGAGAAGAAGAGGTTGCAGAGACCAGTCTGGAGGAAATGAGCACAGCACAGCAGCAACCTTGGCCAAGAGAGGTGGAGGTGGGAGGGGAGACCGGACCAGAAAGGGTTTCATCAAGGGAAGCTGAAAGGGAAGTTTCAGGCAGGACAGTGAAAATCTTGCTGCTGAAGGATAGACAGGAGCCCCCATGTGAAGATTTGGTAGTAAATGCAGGGGCTCTACTTGTGGTGTAATTAGAGCTGTTTATGGGGAGTTGTCAAGGTTGCACATTGCTTTGATACTTGGGGTGTAGGATGAATCAATAACTTACTTGTGAATTGTCTTGAGGAAAAAAACCAAACACAAAACACCCTCTTCAGATAAACTTGCAGCCTGTTAAAGAATGATGTTGTTTGTGTCAGGGATCTGAAGGGTGACAGGTCTTTGGACAAACATCAGGAGAGGAGCTTGTCTGTGGAAAGAGATGTGGAGAACAGGTGACACAAGAAGTTAATTGCATTAACTGCAGTTTTACTGCCAGTGCAGAGCAGTGCCTTCATGTGAGACTTTGGTTTGAAAACCTGCTCAGGGGGGCTGGCTTGGCCTGGGCACATTGCCCTGATTTATTCCAGAATTCAGGGCTTAGTTACCCTTAGAGCAAAAATTGCCAGTAAAAGGCAAAAGGCTTTAGGTCTTTACTTATGTTTTCCAATCTAGTGAAATAAATCCTAATACTGTCTTTGTTAGCTATGAAAATCCTTGTGATTTATTTGATGATGTAAGGAGACTCTTTCTGCACTATTTTTGAGAAGTTATGTTTCCAGTTTGAATTGCATTAAGCAAATTTCCATTTCAAACGTGATGTGGGACTTTGACTTCTGCTGCAATATTTTATTTATAATTTTTTCAATGATACCTTTCTATGGTTTTATGAAAATAAACAGAAGTGCTTTTGCCTTCTAAGAAATTTACCTGTTTAAACACTTAAAACATTCTTCTGTCTTTGTTTATTTTATATTTATTTTGAATACTTTATTTTTGAGTGTTGTTCCAGTCTTTAATGTTTCATAGGAAACAGAGCACCTTTTCATATTAATTTGAATTGATTTCACTCTAACCTTGGCTGCAGCATTTGTGACTGTTTGGGAGGATGTTTTGCAGCTTCCAGGGATCTATTCAGTAGCAATGGAACTAATAGAAAGTTTGCAGTTTATTCTATGTAAAATGACAAGGTGATAAGTTCTTTCAGGTGATTTTCTAGAGGTATCTAAACTGGACAAAGAGAATCTTTCTGTGAAGCCTAATAGGAACTGCAGGGCCTTACAATGACCAAAGCAACATCCAGGCCTCTTCAGAATGTGTCTATAGTACTGAGGATGCAGCAAAAGCTGCAGAAGCCTTTGTTATTTTAAATTCCACATGAGAACCTGAATAATAGGAGTTGGCCACAGTATAAACCAGTAATTTTGATTCACATTTAATGCTGGGCTCATATGGTCACACAGGTTTTGGTTAACTTGGAGTCTCTGAACAGGTAGGAGCATACACTCTGGTTTGCAGCCTTTGCTCAAGATTAGAGCTGAGGTATTTAAACCCTCATTTCTAAGAAGATTTAGGAATATGTGTGATTACAAATTTGAGATTAGTGGCTCCATACCCACAATGTAAAAGAGATTACGTGTGGGCTTAAGATCTGCCTTTAATCTTGACATTTAACTTGAGTAGAAGGATTAAAATAGAGACTATGGGTACATAAGATTTATATGGGTGCCCACAGGTACTGAAAAGAGCACTACCAAATGATTTGGGTAAACAGTAAAAAATCCTCTAATACTTTAAAATGTTATCTGCAGGAAAGAATTTTTCTTGAGTTTTAGGAAACTGCTTGAATTTAATAGTGGACATAAAAATGACAAAAATCTCCTAATACCTAGATTTTGATTTTTTTTTCCTTTGTGTCAGTTCACCTTTTTTAAAAAAATATACAGCACTAAATTCTGGCTTTAAAATTATATTTTCAAAATTAATTGCTGTCATTTGCTTATAAAGATGAGTATTCACTTGATCTGTGCTTCAATTCACCTCTCATTATTAATTTTACAAGCAATAAAAAGCATTTTGGTTCAGGCTTTCTACAGATTCCCATAAAGGATATTTATGTAAAGTTCTGCACTTAAAAAATACAATGAAGAGCATGAATATCTATGCTTTAGTAGTTCTCTGAGGTGCAGGGAAATCTCAACTTCTGTAAACCAACCTTGACAAGCCTTTAGAATTGGGCCCATTTCCGTTTGCAAACGTGCCTGAGTGACATGGAACCTCCTACAAGCCAACAGAATGAATGATCCAGATGTTTGGTTTCTAGAGGATTTGGGTCAAGTTAATGATGGGAATAATCCCAAACATTTCAATGCAATTTCCCTCCTTGGCTATACTTAACTTTTAGAAACCTTTCCACAGCTCAAAGAGGTGTAACTTGCTAGTACAGGATTGGCATGAGGTAACAGCAAAAACCCTGAAGGCTTTTTTGTGAAGGCCATACTACATTTCTTTGCTGGGTTACTTGACTAATCAGCAGAAAATAAATGCAATGTGTGCATTTATATGCCAGCATGTGTCCATGTGTAATATTTATAACATGCAACAGGGACAAACATTTGGATTCCTTCTGTCAGATCTATTTACACATTGTCCTCTCTTTTAAGAAAAGAACGTAATCATGCATATTTGGAAAAAAAAAAAAAATTATCAACAGAGGATGAGAATAAATTCTGCTACCAACTGTGGATGCACTAGAATTCAGTATCAAATGAAAGCAGTAATTTGACCACAAAGAGACAATGTCTTACACAGACATGCTTACAGACAGATTTGTGTTGTTTTTTTGAATAGACACTGAGTGTTAGAAAGTTCACTCCAAGCTTGGATATCTCAGCAGTAACAGCCACCTTAACACTGTTTTGTCACCATGGTGGAAGCTGAGATGGCCTCCTGAGTTCATATTCTGTCCCATGATTTGCACTGATACAGTTTTCTAGTGCAGAAAGTGGAGTGGAAAGTTTTTCTGAATATACATACATGAAAAGAAAGCAAAAGTGGGTTTTGACTATGAGATAGCTGGGGAGTCCCTGAAATCCCCACCAAGGCTTTTTTTGTGCCCTCTCAGCTTTGCAGTTGCAGCTAATTACAAACCCTTTCCCCAGCAGTGCCCTGGCTCAGCCCTCGTTGTGCTGGTGCAGCAGTGCTGGTCTGCACTGAAATGGGGGTAGTACCCCATGTGCTCCTAGGGAAAAACAGGGATGAGAGGGAATCCCTGCTAACCAGACAGAAATTTAGACTCTTGCAGGGGAGTTAACATTTGGTTCCCACAGTTCGAATGGAATATCACAACAGAAAAGGTAAAAAGTACTTTCAAAATTTCGTATAATTTTAATGGTGTGTTATGAAAAATTATTCAAGAGCAGTGCTGGATGTTGAGGGTCCAGAAATATGAACAGGTTTGCAGTGACTTAGAAAATGTCATCTGGGAATTGTGGAGATGTGAAACAACCTCTCAAATATGAGCAGTTCAAGGTCAATGAGTTTAGCAAGAGACTTACACATCTTTTAAAGCCAACAGAGTGTTTTTATGTGGTTTCAGCTGCCACACTGTAGGCAGGGTTCTGCCTCACCAGATTGCCTCATAATTGCTTGTGCTGGGAAGGAAGTTTGTGTGGAGTTGTTGTGGTTCCCTTTGGTTCCTGACCCCCTGACAGATGGATTCCTGTCCAGCTTCATCATCCTGAAGTCTATTCCCCAGGGAAGTGAATGATGACCATGTCACAAACATCTTGCCATGAAACAGCTATTAATGGGGATTTCTATTGATATCAGCTAGCATTGATTATTTTCTCTTTCTCTTGCTCTGCAGCTGCACACTCTACACACTCTATCCAAGGACAAACCGTCCCCCAGTGGCTTTTTAAAGATATTTTTTGATAATGCCAGGGACATTCCACCCAAAAAACAAGCAAAAAAAGGAGTCTGATTTCTTTTGACCAGTATGAATAATACTTTAAATTGTTTCATGAAATGGGCCTGGGAAAAAGCCAGTCCAAGGGAAAAAATATATATATGGAAACAAAATCATAGTGGGTTGGTAGAATTTTTTGGTGTATGTTTTCTGAATAGATAAAAAGCACCATGTTTTGCCAAAAATGCAGTTAGCAGGACTGTACTTGAAAGGCTCTTTGGAATCCTATTGGTGGAGTGCAGATCCAGCAAGGAACTCTTAAGTCCATTAATATCATATTATATAAACAATGTTTGTGTGGACACTTTTCCTCTGTCCTTCCAGAAGAGCAGTTTGAGGGATATTTATTAATAAATATTTGAGAGCAAAAGATAAATGTATACATCTCAGCTGGAATGAGCTATTGGTACTTAAAGGGTTTTGGCAGAGAAGCTGCCAAATTCAAACTTGTAACTGTATTGACTTGCAAGTAAATAATTTAGGGCTGAAATGTTCTGTTGTGAAAGATGGCTTCTTCTTTACTCCCAGTGTTTGGAATTTGTAAAAGGAGTATCCTTATTTGAAACCTGAATATCAGCATTTTCTTCAGTCTGCTATAATGACACAGCATTTTATGACCTAATGTTAATATTTAACTGCTTATATTTAGAATTCATAAACTCATTCTAGGTGCATCTGATCTGAAAGGAAGGAAGAAATACAAAACTGCCTCCACAGAACGTTATCTCAAGGGAAAGTCAACAAAACAGTCACAAAACTTTAACATGCTCTTGTCTTGCATTGACTGACATATCCCCTGCAGTGTAATATTAAGTAGAGAGGATGAAAGCATGGCTGATTTTAGTAATATAAAGGATGTGTCTTGTATACACCTCCTTATTTAACTCAATTCAATGACAGTTATTTAAAAAATGGTCAATTTGGTGTCATAGTGGCTTAAGGACAAGTGAAGTAAAGTTAAATACAACCCAACAAGTGCCATGAAAAAACAGCAAGATGCTTTAATGCTTGAATAATTTATTAGTGAATAAATAGGAAAAGTCTAATCCAAGTGAATGAGAGGCATACAAAGACTTTTTACAAGAGTAACTATTTAGACTTGAGGCAGGGACCACATCAGTTACTTGGACAGTAAAAAGATGTTGCTATTTCAATTCAAATTTATGTATTCTGAATTTTAAATCTGGCCACAGAACCAAAACCCTGATTTTTCTCTTGAGAGATGAAAAGGTAGGGCTTGCTTTTATCTGACACAATATTTTTGCTTATTCAAATTGCTTCTTAATTTTATCTTTGCTGTTCCACATTTGTGGTGGTGTTTGTATTGTGCGTTTTTGGTTCAAGGTTTTCTGAAAGATGGTTCAAGATACCAAAAAAAATGGTCTGTATTTTTAACTACTTTAAATATGTGACCTTTACTGGGAGAGAATAGTCGTGTCTGGATAATTTTGGAAGGAAGATGAATAAAGAAAATGTTTTAGGTGCCCTGGGAAGAGCTGCACACTCTTGGAGGGAGACATCTGAAGTAATTTGTGCCCAGCACCATTCTATTTCAGTCCTGGTGAGTCTGCAGGCTGTCACTCACGTCTGGGTGCTGCAGCCTCCTGTCACAGATGTGTCAGCCCACATTGCCTCTAACAGCTCTGGCAGAGCGATGCTGCAATAACGACTTCACCAGAAATAGTTGAAGGAAGCTGCTGGGTAACATTATTTATGATGGTCTATGGAATTTGGATTGCCAGTGATTGCATTACAAACATTTCTACTTCTCAAGTGGGCACTGTTTTTTGTAATTGGTATTGACTCTAGGAAACATGGCATGGCCTTTCCCTGTTGTAAGTGGGCTTCAACTCTTCCTTTAGCTTTGTTTTCCCACTCCATATTACAGTTTAACTTGAATAATCAGAAAACAGTGAAGCGCTGGGTCCTTAATGCCTTTTCTCTTCATTACTGCGAATCGAGTGGCACTGAGAGAGGAGGAGGCTCAGTGTTTGTTTGCTTGCTTTAAATTGGGTGTCCTTGAGCTGTGTCACTGTTGCAGTATTGTTACATTTCATCTCCAGATAAAAGTTTGTGTTCTTGAAATTAACAACAAGGTTCTTACTGGCGGTAAATGAGAGAGGAGCAAGAAAGTGTATTAGTGGATCATAGGGTGATGGAGAGAGACAAATTTATTACCTCTTCAGCAGGGGATTTCACCAGGAAAGAAGCACAATTGCACAAAGAGTTGGTGAGAATTTGTCTTGGGATACTGTGTCTGTCTCTGGTTGCTCAAGATCAAGCAAAGTGAATTCAAAAAGATAGAGTGTAAAGTGCTGTTCCTTTGAGGTTAAGAGGGAATATGCCACAGGGAGGATGGGGGAATGGGAAATGTCAGAGGAAGGGCGACTGAGGGTTTTGAAACATCACTGAAGTGTAAATTGTGTGGTGCCTCTCACTGAAAATTAAAATTGGGAGCCTTTTGTAAAAGGAAAAAACAACGCTGTTATATGAGATCCACACAGTGTGTTGTGATTGGAATATGATGACTATGGAAATGGATTTCCTAGATTTAAAAACTTGACCCAGAATTCATTATTATTATTCACATGAATTTTCTGCTCCTGAACCTGCAAAGTGACTTCAGCTTTTGGGAATAGTTTTATACTCTTATATATTTGGTAATGTTTTCAGTAAATAGGCTTTAACCTATTCATTTGATCATGAGCTCTTTGATTTGCTCACATGCTAGTAATTATTTTGCAGTATGTAATTGCTTACTTAATGTTATGGCTTTTCACTAGATTGAAAGCTTGGAGATACTTTTAAAAATAACACTGAGCATAATCAAAAATGAAAATTAATATATTCCCTGAAAACAGCCAATAATCAATATTTCTATATACCCCTATGTGTTTTGGACAAAATGCATGTGCTTTGCATAAAGTGTAACTTTTTTCTCATCATTAATTCAAGTAGAATAATCCTTTGAGGTTTTTTTTAATACATAAATTCTGTCCATCTGCATCAATCAAAAAAAAAAAATAAAAAATCAAGGTCTTCATTAATTTCAGAGAGCTCAAGGTCTAAGAGTTCAGTTTGTTTAAATGCTGTGCAAATGAGCAGCCTGGAAGTAGAAGGGTTCCATGACTAAATGCAGCTGGATAGCTCTAAGGGACCTGCAGTTTTGCTGTTGTGAGGCACGGCAGGAATGTGCAGCTCTCAGCAGCCTGGATCCATCAGGCCTTTGGGATGAGGAGGAAATTTTGGAGAGAACAAGAGAAGAGAGGTATTATGAGCAGAGGCAGCAGAGTGCAAGAGGTCAGCTATAAATAGCTGTGAAAGGTTAGGACATGCATTTCCACCAAGGGAGGTGTTCATTTGTTCTGCTAAGGAATGATGCTGGAACTCCTGCCTGCCAGGTAGCATAAAAACACCTCCTGAGGATTTAATCCCTGTCCAAAGGAGTTTATATTTCCAATGTAAGAACAGAAACACAACATATAGATACATTATGTGAGTTACAGCTAATGCAGGGAGAGATTTAAATGCAAAGCATGAATCAATGTGAACAGAGTCGAATTGTAAACAAGGTCAGGCTACAAAACTGCAGATTCCCAGAGGAAACAGAGAAAACTTGCTGCTCTCCCATATTTATTATTTCAAGGAAATTATTTCTCTCTAGAATAGAATCAGGTTAATGGAGCTGTGTTTCTTAACAGGAAATTAAGAATCAGAGGATGCTAATTGTGCCTGTAGTGAAGAATTGCTCCATGCTCCTCACTCACAAGAAGGACCCTGAGGTGCTGGAGCAAGTCCAGAGAAGGCAACAGAGCTGGGGAAGGGTCTGGAACACAAGTCTGAGGAGAGGCTGAGGGAGCTGGGGAGGAATCAGCCTGGAGGAAAGGAGGCTCAGGGGAGGCTTTATCACTCTGTACAGCCACCTGAAAGGAGGGTGTAGCAAGTGTGGGTCAGTCTCTTCTCGCAGGTAACAAGTGACTGGTTGAGAGGAAATGCCCTTAAATTGCTTCAGGGGAGGTTTAGACTGGATTTTAGGGAAAACTTCTCTGAGAGGGTTGTAAAGCACTGGAATAGGCTGTCCCTGGAAGTGTTTGAGTTGCCATCCCTGGAGATTTTTAGCCATGTGTAGATGTGGCACTCGGGGACGTGGTTTAGTGGTGGGCTGGGCAGTGGTGGGTTTGCTGTCAGACTCGATGATAAAGAGAGACACGTTTGCTAAACTGAGCAGAGCTGTGCTACCAGGGGAATCTGAGAAGGACAACAACAGTTTGTGTGGATGGGGTGTTTTGTGGTTTTCTGATGGCTTTCACATATATGTCTAGTTTTGAACTGATGGCTAAATGTCTGTAGGAGGCCTTGTGCTGAGGTGTATAGGCCAGAAGAAGCAGAAACATTAAAGTACCTCTGAAGCAAATATTAGGACAAGAATAGAATAAAATTCAGATATCTCCTGCACAGAGCTGTGCTAAAAGCATCTGAATGTTATGTCTTGTGGAAGGTAATGCTTTGCAGAACTTATAATCTATAATTTTAAAATTATTTTAAGGAGTATTATTTTTATGGTTTTTTTCCCACTAAATGAATTTAAATTTGTTTTCATCTAACCACAGTCTCTTCATGGGCTTATTAGCAAACAGTTCCAAAGAAGATGGGAGTTTTTGATAAAGGAGAAAAAAAAATATTTTCAAATTCCATGTATTTTAACTGTAATTATACCTGCACATTATTTATCTGGTTAACAGAGGAATGAGCTATAACTATTATGGTAGTGTGACTCTAAGTGCAGTCCAGATCAGTTTTGTTAAGAGCATTTTGCTGAGTTTATTTCTTCTTAAAATCTTTTCTGTTTCCTGACAGTGAAATATGTCTGTGGCTTTTTTTCAGAGAACTTGTTAGGCTGATCTAACGTGCTGAGGCCTGTGCTGCACTAGCTGTTAGTTCGTGTAAAATCATCAGAAGATACTGTAAAAGGGTATGAAATAACCTCTTCTATATATTTAACAAAACAAAGGGATGGGGGGCTTCCTCCTTATATTCATGGAATAGAGACCCAGAGTGGATCCCTTTACGCGTTATGAGACAGCAAATTAAGCATCCCAGGTGTGGGGCAGATTTTCAGCTGCATGTAAACAGACAAGAGCAGAATTGCAGCATGTGCTTGTGAGAGCTGTGCTGGAGGCAAGGAAAGAATCCATGAGTTCAGGCACCTTTCCCCTTTTGGGGGAAGCAGAGGTTGCCTTGCCAGGGACAGCAGCTGGTTCTGAGGCACACGGACGGTGCCAGTGGAGGGATCCCCTACCAGCACCAGCCTGGCCACTCCACTGTGCTTCCCTGTCAAGCTGACACAAAGAGAAACTGAACTGGAGGAGCTGGTACCTGCAGGAGAAGTTGATTTGTATCAGAGATATTGATCTCAGCTTTTTCAATCAGGGATCTGTTTAGTGGCAGTTTCTTGACACACCTGCCGAAGTTAATAAATCCAGGAACTTCAGCGCTTTGGCAACAATCAGAAGACAGGCTTGGGCTCTCAGCTACAGACTGGATCAAGGGAATTCACTACATGCATTCTTCCAAATTAGCCTAACAGTGTCAGCCCTGGCATGTCTATTCCCCTCTGCAAAAGGAAAAGTACAACGTAAGGCGCTACTCCTTCAGTGGAGAAGTAGTAACAGGAAGTGGGTGCTAATGGTTACCATGAAAGTTGCAATTTCTTTGCACCCATGCTACCAAAACAAAATTCCACACAAAGTAGGAGCTCAAAAACAAGAGAAGCCAGAAGTGAACACACTGTTCTGTGTTTTAGAGGAATAGGGCCATGTCTTGTCTGGGTATTGAGGGATTACTAGCCAAAAATGCTGCACAATTTCACAGACTGATCCTGTGATTCCACGTGGTGTTGTGGTCCGTGCTGTCAGCTCAGTCCCTTTGGAGTCAATTCACATGAAAAATAAGGTGTTGCAGCACATCTGGTTGAAAAGTAGCAGATGCACAGCTCTGAATTAGTTTTGTTCTTAGATCCCCTTTTTGGTGCAGTTTATTATCAAATAATGTTGTGAATATTCTTAGGGAACTAAGCAAGAAAACAAGTGTGCTGTGTGAGCCAGGGCAAATGTACTTTAAGTCATAATCTCTAGGCAATAAAGATGGAATTTGAAAATACTGTTATGTAAAGTCTCAGTGCTCTGAAGTGAAGTTACTGTTCAAGAACGCTGTTCCACTTGCAGACGTGCACGAGAGTGACAGGTTATGACCTAGTGCTGTTCATGGGACTTAATGGCTGAGCAAACATTTGTTCCTGGACCAGAAAACTCCAAGAGGAGCCCGTGTGTTATGCTAAATTTCTAGTAATTACTTTAACCCATACTTGGGCTTCTCTCAGCCTGCTTGTTCAGTGCATTAATTTGCAGGGGAACACAGTTTTACAGTGAAGGCAATGAATGTGATTTGGCAAGATGAGGAGTCATTAGTTGAACATCATTCTCAGCAGCTCATCACTCGTCTGCATACCTTTTAGACAGGGTGCAAGTGCAACCAATAAAATTTATTTCTAATTTTTAGTTTGTTCTTAACTTATTTTAAGCACATGAAAGAAGGAAATTTGCCCAGTGATTGCGAAACAAATCACTTAATTCAGAATAGATCCAAGGTGCCTGTTTGCTGCAGGATGGTGAGCAACAATCCTTGCTTGGTTCGTGTATGAATCAGAAAAAGAAACATTAGGAGCAAACAGCTTAACATATGTCCAGAAGCTCATTAAGCCTTTCACTACAATCAGATCCAAAAGAAGATTAAGTACTTCTGTGCTTGAGTTACTATACACCTAAGAAATTATCTGTTGCCCGTGTGCACCCAAACTGTGGTGCTGTCATTCCAGGTACTGGCACATGAAACAGCCTCGTTACCAGGATTTTCAGGAGGAGCCAGGGAAGGCTGGACTTGCTTGTCCCCAGTGTTGGCCTGTGCTTTCTTCCAGTAAGAAAAGGCCTGAGAACACTGACATCCAACTATCTGGAGCTTTCCTAGCTATGATACAGGAAAAATAGAATAATTCTGTTGGCCTGATGTGAATATAATCCTCTTTCCTATCTAGGTGCACCTTTCTGCTATGAAAGCTGCCCTTGTGGCTCTAAGGGATTTGTTAAACCTTTCAAAATGCATGAATCGCTGGGGAAGTATGGGGTGGGTGTCTGCTAGCATGGTAGTTGATAATGGACTGAGAGTCATTGCTGCTATTCACTGGGTGGTGGGAATGTTTGTGCCATTGAAAACTACATTTTCTTGCATTTCAGCTATTAATCATCTACTTTTTATGCTGATTGCCAGTATTTGTTGGGTTCTATAACCGTATTAAACATACACAAATATTTCAGAATGAGGAAAGAAGTGTTCTGAATTAAACTTGGTCTTTCAGCTCCTGGAATTCATCCCTTCTTATTTGACTTTCTAATGAAGCTGGGTGCACTGAAATTATCTATTGCTGCAGTGTAGCTGACATGGAAAACTTCATAAACTCTGCAGAAGCGATCAGGAAAGCAACTGCAGCTCAGCAGCCACAAGCCTTATCTCTGCTTTATCCATCTTTCCATGTCCTATTCCCTCTTATTCCACTTTTCGACCAGCTGAGAAAAGAGCTGAGCAACATAACTGGCTTCCCGAGCTAAGCAGATTTTTTGTCACCCACAAAATCCATAACTGCTTGAGTGTGATGTTTTCTGTGATATAAACCCAGCACAAGTGTTTTAATACATATTTGTAAATATCCAGAGAGAAACTGCTGAAAAAGTGAAAGGGAATACACTTAGATTTCCTGCATTTACATGTGCTGGCTTTTTAAGAAGTTCAGAGGCTTGTAAATTAAAAAAAAACCAAAAACTCAATAAATTAAAATAAGCCTTAAGTGGTGGGTAAATTTTACATGAGTTATACTAAATTAGATTTGAGATCCACCAATTGCAAAATAAAATATATAATCACAGAATCCCCAGGTTGGAAGAGACCTTCAAGATCACCGTGTCCAACCCATGCCCCAACACCTCAACTAAAGCATGGCACCGAGTGCCACATCCAATCTTTCCTTAAACACATCCAGGGGATGCTGACTCCACCACCTCCCCAGGCAGACAATTCCAGAACTTTATCACTCTTTCAGTAAAAAACCTTTTCCTAACGTCCAGCCTAAATTTCCCTTGCCACAGCTTGAGACTGTGTCCTCTCCTTGTGTCAGTTATTGCCTGGAAAAAGAGACCAACCCCCCCACCTGACCACAGCCACCCTTCAGGGAGTTCAGAGAGTGATAAGGGCACCTCTGAGCCTCCTTTTCTCCAGGCTAAACAACCCCAGCTCCCTCAGTTCTTCCTCGTAGGGCTTACATAATGAGAAACTTTGAATATATCTGACTGGAAAATAACTTGCAAACTTTTCTGTCAGCAATTCAGAGAAACTTGGGTAATTTCTATTGATAAAAACAGGGAACATTTGCCTTTAACTGATAATTTAATCTTATGAAAGTAAATATTCACATGTATTTCTGGTTTAAAAGAAAACAATTTTATTGCTTTATTTTAAAGTATTGGTGGTTTTATCCACTCACTAAACAGTGAGTTCTGCCCATGCTCTTTTTTTCCAGCTATTGGTGTAGTCATAAAATATCTTAGTCCTTGCAGTGCTCTGTGTGGCTTCTGGCTGATCAGATCTTCAGCAAAATGTGTATTTATGCATTTTGAGCGTAAAGCAATTTCCTTACATGTCTCTAAATGTCCACTTCAACATTTTAAGTAGAGAGCATTTTTAAAGGGAGATTCAAGTCTTTTAGGAAAGTTTAAAATCCAAGGTACACATTTGACATTTTAGTAGATTTCTAATACAGGATATTTTGGAATGATTCTTTATGTTTGTAATATGTTCACTAAAAAACTGTACATTTTAACACAGTGGTTTTAATGTGAATGCAGGGGATATTTTAAGGATTTTTTTCTTCACTATGTGTAGGGATTTATATTGTTGGCAGATTGATTTAAAAAGGGGAGGGAAGAGCAGGCCTGCTTTGAGAGCTTTGTCCTTCTACTAAAATCTTATGTTTACAGTCTTACATATTTTCCTATATCTAGTTGATAAGATGAATCAGGTAAAAGCAGCTTTTATTTCTCTTCTGTCCTCCACACTTATTCTCAAGCCTGAATTACTGAAGAAAATGATAAGGGCATGAGGTGAAAAGCCCAGGGTTGTAATGGGATGGCTCAGAGGTGGATTGGCAATTTTCTGGAGCGTAGAGTAAACATTAAATAAATGGAAACCTCAGCAGTTGTCAGGGAGGGAGGAGCTCCTCAGAGGAGAATTAAATGACTTAAGAGTAAATTCATTCATTTGTGGTGGTACCACTCTAACCTCAACCAAACACCTCTGTCCCCCAAAACCTTCAGAATTTGGCATTTAAAATTTTTCCCTTTTTATAAAGTAATAAATATCTTTAATACTTAAAATTCAATAATTATCAGTAGTGTGGAATATTAGTGTTGACTTTGAAAGTCCTCTTTTCTACAATAAAAAAGAGAAATTTCCAGATATATTTTTGCTCTTTCTAACCTCAGCATTTTTAAAAACATCCAGTTAAAGATATTTAGAGACTTAAAAAACCCTGTAATTTATGATCTGATATAAGGACATCTTTGTTAGCAGGCAATAAGTTCTGAGTAATGAACATGCACTCCCAGGCAGTATTCAAATTTCATTTTGCTGCCACATTTGTGCTTAAGCGTTACAACTGAGTACACAAAATAATTACATTTGTGGCAGAAACTCTGCAAAGCTTTTTCTTCACATTTTTTTGTTTGACTGCTTAAGTGATGGTCCTGCTTTCTTGGGGTTAAAAACAGTGTGTAGGCATTTGTGAATTTTTGTTACAAAAATCAGGACATAGAAATAGAGTTGATTCTAACAGTACTACACAGAAGGTAGATTTCTAGTCTAATTATACTGGGAATAGTCTTAATAATTTTAATGTGCCAGTTGCTGCAAAATCTTTCTCAAATGTCTGATTGCAAATCTGCATGCAGGATATAGAAATACTTTAACCCAGTTGTTAAAATATACCAATTTATTATTTAATGCTGGTATTGTTGCTTGTAACAAGAAACAGAAGCAAAAAGAAAAAAACCAGGAGGCTGAGAACATTGAAGGATTAAAGTATTTTGAGAACTGGAAGACTAAAATGTAATGTTCTTCACTTGTGTTTTGTTATGTTGCTTATACATTTTAACTATAACCTGGGAAAAACTAAATTCTACATCAACTAAAGATCAAATTTTTATCCAATCAAGCCACCCATTTAGGCAACATCCATTGACCCAGCTTAAGGGATATAGACTGTATATGCTGATTGCTCCTGGATTAGCAGAAAAAACCCAGAACACTTCTATTGATTTGGGTTTTTTTTGAGAACAAAATTAACAGTTGTTTCACTGTGTGTGTGGAGTTTTTGTGGTGTGGTGTTTGTTTGCTTGGTTTTCCCCTTTTATAAGAGCTCCATTTATTTTAACAGGTATGGAGAAGTACAGCTCAGGTAGATGCTCTCTTCAGGGAACAGCAACTCACTCGAGGTGTGTGCCGGGCACAGCTTTAAGCAATGAGGATTTTATGAAGAAATCAGACACAAACAGAAGAACAGGAGCCTCTCAGAGTAGTTCAAGACTGAAGCCTACTAAATGTGAGTCATGTTTAATTTTTTTCAAAGCCTCAAATGGATTGGTTATAACCTACACTTGATAAAGAATGGCAGAGAGAAGAGTGAGGTTTCTCTAGGGTCACGTATTTTCCTGCAAAAGCTTGGCAGTTTGGATGTTAGGAATGGGATGGGGATGACAAAAATTCAGTCAGGTTTCCTGGAAGTCCTGTTGTGGTCAAGTCCAAGCTGCCATGATGCACAGCCTCAATAAAGTTTTATTTAAGCTGAGACCTTTACCATGGATTATTCTTTTCTTTATTTATAGTGTACTTTTTGTTCCAGATAAAATTTATCTTTTTTTTTTTTTTCTTTTTTTTAAATTTCAAAAGCTCTACTGTAAACTTTCTTTTGCATCACTGCTGCAATGTGGGGCCAGCACAGTTTCAGCAATGACTGTAATAGTGTAATAAGGGGAAACAAATAGGTGAGACTGTGCAAAGTGTTACAGGAAGTGAAGAAAAATAGCTCTCATGGGGAGGGGTTATTGGAAGGAAAACATTCTTTTCCAAGGAGTTATCTCTGGCTCATTGCAGATAACCTTTTGCTTTGACAATATGAAAGGAACTGTGTCCCACAGGCAGCACTGTGCTCTGAAAGCTTTTCTGAGCTCAGAGGCTGCTGAGATGCTCTCAGTACACAAGTTAATGACATTTTTGTTTAGACTGGAATGCAGGGACAGGGTAGAAAACCTTTATCAAGGGTTTCAAGGTGGAGCATGCAGGACCAGGAAAGCTCCTCCTTTGGTGTGTGCTCCTCAGTGGCACCACCTAAGGAAGCAGTGATGCCTTGGCTTTACCTTTCCAGCATTCCTACAGAAAACACCCATTTGAAATGCAAATCATATGGACAAATTAAAAAGCTGGAAATCTCCCTACCTGGCAATTGATTTATCTGCTAATGATTTATATGCATGGCACATTTGAGCTATGGACTTCAGTTTCTTGTGCTGTCTGTGGAGGGCAAATGAACACTCCTATAAAAAGCCTTGGAGTTCATAGGTGCCAGTAATAAATAATTTTGTTGGACTGATAATAGGCCATTACTATGAGCACTGCCCAGCTTACCAGCTCCCATTCCTTGGCAAAGGCCCTGTGTATTTCTTTCTGTCCCTTGTATCATTGGAATATTGAACTGCAAATTGACTCGTGTCAAAATCCATCTCACTCAGGACCCTGCTCCTCTGTAGGGACTGTATCTTGTGCTTAGGTTTCTTTTGCTTTTCTGGCAAGCCCTTGTCACACCTTTTCAGTGTCAGCTAGAGTAAGGCTCCATTAGGGAAGCTGAAAGCTCTCTCATCTGTCTGACTCTCTGGACTGCAAAATGCTTGGCTCTGATCAGCTGCTTTAGCAGTTGGTTTCCTTGTTCAGTATTTGTGGAGATCTGTATTTGTTTTGTTGAAACTTGAGAAGAAATGGTGAATGTGGCTGTTCAGGCAACCAGAGGTGGCTGTGAGAAATATGAAGAATGGGTCAAAATTTTTTATATTCATCACTTAGACTCAATTCTTATTTAATTTAGAAGACTTTTCTTCCGAAGTCTTAAGATCTACCACCCTGGATTCCATTTAATAAGAAATGAAGAAGCTGTAACTTAGAAGAACTGATGCTGATTTTACTGAGAAGGACTAAGTTTAGGGAGTTTAGAAGAGTTTATAGCTCTTGCATTAGCCATTGACCTTCTGAACTTCAGCACAAGTTGGTTTGGTTGTTTCCTTTGGAAGTCCCATGACTGAGTTTGGAGGGGAAAGAAAAAAGTATGATGATAACTACAGTTTTCAGAGACTTCTTAGGTGGGAAGAAGGCACTGAAAACTGTTTTTTGACAGAGCAGCAGAGTGGCTGATCTGAGTGCTGCACCTGCCTTCCTGCATATTCATGGGACCAAGGTTTGTACCTCCCTGTAATGTCATTGGTGCTAAGCAAGCTAAGGAAGGAGACAGCTGATGCTGTGTGCAGCTGTGCTCTGAAATCACACTTTTGTCACCTTACCAGCACTTGAATATTTTCTTTACTCCAAAAGCTTGGCTCCCAGTTCAGTGGTTCTGCATTGGAAATAAGATTCTGCTCATTATAATGAAGGTGAAACTTGAACACTCCTGCTAAACAATAAAAATGTCAAGATCAGCCTGAGTCCTGGGCTCACTAGTACCCAAATCTAGTCTAGTCCTTAAGCAGCAACCTGAAATCTGGCTGCTGTTTGAAACAATCTGTGTGCTGTGCTTAGGCAGAACCTGGGAGCAATCCTCAAGTGTGCATCTCTATTCCTGTCTAAAATGGGATGACTGGGTTACATCCTATTCTGTGGTGAGACTACAGATGTAAATATTTATCTTTCTTAAAAAGTTGTCATGAGGCTATTGTCTATCAGTTACCCTGCATTTCAGCTCTTGGGATGTCACTGCACAGATTTCATAACTAAGCTAATTGAATTGTTTGTTTTTAGAGCTTATTTGGATGGAGAAAAAAATGTGTTTATTTGATGTATATAGATGAACAAAGCAATATGAATTATCATTTGAATCCTAGTCATTTTATCCTTATAAAAATTAAAAGCTGGATTCCAGTAAGCACAAATTGCTTTCATAGATATTTAATTAGCTCAGGAAAACTGGCAAATTGGAAATAAACTACTTTGGTCCTTGTAGCACTTGTGAATATTTCAGAAGCATAAAGATTTAACAGAGTGCTGATGCTGGTGCCAAATGTGTTTGAGCCAAGCACAGCTCAAATTCATAATGAGAGCTTTCCAAACTGCCCAACTTGTTCCTTTTCACTTCCTTTGACGTTTTTCTGGCTTGCCTTTGTTCTTGTGTGCAAGTTTTCTGTGCAGTCTTTAAAACTGTGAGTCTCATGCTGTTGGCTGAGTAAATGTCGTGCATGCAGAGTTACAGTTCAACCAAAAACATTTGGACAATCAGAAATCAAGCCCTGACCTTGTGCAGCTTCTCTGCAGAAAGCTACATTTTCTCTCTGAGACAGAATAATAAACTGATATGGAACCTGCCATGTAATGATTCCCAGCAACTGGGACTGGAATCCAGCAGGAGAAAATTATTATTGAAAGATTATTTTCATTTTTTCCTTTTTTATGTGTGAAAATGCCATAGGAGAGGAGGGAATTACAAAGTTATGTACATATTAATTGCAATAAAGGGGCTTTTTTAACAAGAATTCTTATTTAATATTTTATAAATGTATTTATGCCATAGGTATCATGCTTCCTTCAAGAGACCTGACACTGAGTTTGTAGTGGTGGTATTGGTATGCAACCTATTTTTTTTCAGCTGAATATTAAAATTACTTTAATGTGGCTTGTACTTAATGTATTTAGCTTTTATTTATTTTTTTTGTTTAACCTGAAGGTTTAATTTTTCAAATGGGACTTAGAGAAAAAAACTCTAATTGAACTTTAGGGGTTTTTTTTTGACATTGTCCCTAAATGAGTTTAAATGGTGCCATGAACAACATTAAAGATTTTCATTTTGATCTGTTTTGTGGACAGATATTAACAAAAAAATTCTTCAGGTAGCGTTTGGAAGTGTAACACATGCACGTAACTACCACAATTATTAAGCTATTTAACATAACAAGGTTTTTTAACAGTGTTCCTATGGATAGTATGTTTCCTAAAATACAGACCTGGGCTTGAGCTACCGAGTAAGAAGCTCAAGTTAAAACATGTCATATATCTATATTTACATATAAAATAACTGGCATATTCAAGAACTACTTATTATGACTCTATTTTCCCTGTCTGTTGTTAGTGCCTTCCAAAAAGTCAATAACAGCTCCTCAGTACTGAATTTGAACCACCAGTTTGGCCTTCCTGACTGCCATGATTGCCTAAGAGAATCAAGACCATTTCTAGAGCATTATTTTTAAAATTCTATTTGATGTTCACTATGGGACATTATTTGAAAGAGAAATTATATTAGGAATGCTCATATGAATCTTGGACTTCCCAAAACATGGAAAGTCATCTCATGTCATCCTTGCTAGCCTGAGGAAGCTCTGGGTAAATAACAAAATGTACAATTTAACAGGCTTTGTAATTTTTTGTGGATTTGGGCATTGTTCACCAGATGACTGAAGTAGAGTTCCATTCATTGATTTTTGCTCCCACATTTATGGTGGAAGCTTGCTGTTTTCTGTGGTTTTTTTCTGCTCAGACTATGAAAATATTCAGTTGGATTTACTGCTTGGCTCTAGATGAGGGGTTCTTGCTGTAAATCATCTGTCTAGTAGAGAAGCTTTGGAATTTTCCTTCACTAAACTGAATCCCCCAGGCTTCCTGTCACCCACCTTCCCAAGCCCCTGGGTGTGACACAGTTTGCAGCATTGGCTCCCAGAGCTGGAAGTCCCACTTTTGCTCTTGGAGCATTTGCTGCGCTGTGTTAGAGACAGCCCTAACTCAATCCTTGGCACTGTTTTAACCAAACCTGGGAGGGTTAGGGGTGTTCCTTCAGTGAAGTGCTCAGGTTCAGTGCAGGATGTGTCCCAGGCTGCACACACTCAGTCTTGTAGATGTGCAGAAAAGCAGCTTTCAGAGAGGCCTTAAAAGGCTCTTTCAGTGGCATTACCAGGACTCCACATTTGTGCTGGAAGAAGCAATCACATGCAAAATTCATAGGAGCTTCTTGTCAAAAGCAGTGCTGTATAACCTGCTGTCTCTGCACAGATTTACTACTGTAGCTGACTTTTAGGTAGCTGTAAATTCCAGTGATCCTTAGCCTGTCTGGATAAATGACTTGGGAATAGGAGGTTTTATTTGCATCACATCCTCCCCCCACACACTGCTAAGTGTTGCCCTCAGTGTTGCCCAATTCCTTGTGTCCCTTTGGGCCCAGTAACACGAGCAGGAAGCTGATCCTGGAAAATGAAGCACACAGACCTTCTATACTTCTATAGATGCTTGCTTTTCCTTCCACTGGTGTGAACTTCCTCCCACTGGAAGTCCCTTTCACTCACCTTCCTCCCCCATAACTACTGGATGGCAGAATCTTGTTAATGCGGGGTCTTGGTCATCTTTTTAGAACCATATACTTATCTTTTTGTCATCTATTAGAAGCTTTTAGTGTTTTTTTGATCAATACAGAAAATTAGCAACAATGGGCTCCTAAGACTGTAGGGTTTGAGCAGTTCTTTATGGCACGTCAGATATAGGAAAAGAGGAAAACAGTGAGAAAAGAAACTAATAGCTTATTATATGTCACACTTTTAATTAATGGCTTAAAAACAAAGCTACTGAAGTGAATAATTTACATTTAGATATCAGATTAGACTTCAACAAATCAATAGAAAGTTTGTATCTTTCTGTATTAAAGATTGATTGTTTTCCTCTGGCATTTGCAAAGAGGCAGTATTTTGGGAAAAAACTTAACTGAGGAGAATGAGAAGTAATGTAGATCTGAATTTTAATACTGCAGTTCAGAACTACATCCCCTTTCATGTTATAGTGGAGCAATTTTAAACTTCTGATGTTCCATTCAATTAAAAGTCAGCACAGCTAAAAACAAATGAAGAATGCTTGAGAAAAAAATTAAGGAAAATGCTTTTATCTGCAGCATAGTGTAAAAATCCCATACACTTTATGCAGCTCTATGACACCTGTTAACTTTAAGACTCAGTGATAATTTAGAAGAATTTTTGTTGAATGTTTGGGGGGACAAAACTGTTCAGTTTATTGATAATGAACCTCACATTAGAGGCTAAATCTGGCAAACTCTGCTCTTGCTTATTTTCTGAAGATGTCAGAAATTTCTGTAATTATCTTGATTTCAAAACTACTTTGATGTAAGCATTTCCTGTTATTGATTTCTATTCTTGATGTGAAGGATGAGTGAAAATAATTTGAAAGAGCTTTTGATTAATTACTATGCAGTTGTGCTATGTACTTTGTATAAATAGACTGTCTTGCTCCTCAAGCTCTTTGAAAAATGCCAGTCAAATATTATTGAATTATATTTAAATATTAAACAATGTAATCTAATCATCAAAAAATCCATGTAGAAAGCTTGCTCTCTGGTAGATACATTATTTGCTTGTAACTCATATTTCCTATCACTATTTTAAAGCAGTCAACAGTGAAGATTCAGGAATCAGAAATGATAGGAACATATAATTTTGTAAGGCTTGATTTTGAATTCATAAATTAGGGGTTTAAGGTGTAACAATTCAACTTAGCTCTAATGATGGTAAAATTTCCTGCTCCTTCTAAAGATTTGAGCATACGAGCCTGAGCTCTGTGGTATCTCTTGGATGCGACTGTGCTTTTCCTACTGGAGGCACTATAGCCACTGAAAAGCAGAATTAGTCAGAGAAATGTTCAGTATGGGGCCAGATATTTTGTTGTTATTTAATCTGCTTTAGTGCAAGTAAGAAACTGACCACACCCCTTGCCCAGCGTGGGGTGGGCTGGAGGGATCTGCTGCTGCAGCAGGTGAGTGTGGGTTTCTAACTCAGCCCCGCGGTGAGGTGGTTGCTGTGGTAGTCTCTGCAGAGTGCCGGTTGTGAGGTTCAGTTCGGGCACTTCAGGAACTGCAGAAGGAATTATTCCTGGCATTCAGAGAGGAGCTCGTGCAGGTCAGTTGTGAAACCATTCATTTATCATCGTGAGGTCTAAGGCAGTGCTGGCTGCGCTCGAAGACAAGGCATAAAACTTAGTGGCCCCCATAAAAGTGCTTATAAAATGGTCTTTTACTTTCTTAATCTGTGGTCCACATTCTGCAAACCAGTCTGTTTAGCCAGGCTTCTGTATGGAATGTGGTGGCCAAAGTACACACTGGGGATCTGTGTTTCATGTTTTGAGATATCACTGAATATGTCAATAGGGTTAAGGGTGTTTATTGTATGGATTTGTTTTTAACTCTTCCATTGTTAGGACTGTGGCAGGTTCCATTTGTCTTTTCTACCATGTGGGGATTTCAAGAATGAGATATCTTGTGTTATTAGAATTTCTTATAAGCAATATGGATAGTTGTCTTGTTTTGTTTTCTTTGCATAACACAACTTCCAGCAGCAACTTCTTTGTGTGAATTTTTTTTTCTTTGAGGGCTGAATCTAGCAATAATAAACTAACAAATGTATTTAAAAGCGAGCAGTTAGAATAACAATACAGTTGCTCAAAATTCTGTTTTCCACACCCAATTTATACATTGTGAGACACTTAGGTTGCTATCCAGGGGTGGCTGTTTGAAGTGCATCAATTTGTTGAATCTTAGGAATTAGTGCTTCTTTAACCAAAGTAGAAAGATAGAAATTATGAGAGAGATGGGGTTCTGAGATAAGTCGTTCATGTATTATTTTACACAGCCTTGTAAGCCCAGTGTAACCCTCCTTCCAAAGTGTACCTCTACAGAACACTACAAAATGGAATCCAGTGTGGAATTCGGTGCAGCGAAATGAAAGCAGCATGGATTCCAGAACAGGTTGTGTCACTGTTCTAAACACACGAAATCTTGGCAGCATCCTGGGGTTGGGATACAAATTGTAATGAGAGCCACTTGAGTGGAACTGCTAAGATGAAAACCAAAGCCTGTGAGATTGTAATTACGGAAACTGGCAAACTGTGAGATCAGAAATAAGCTACTGTGACTCCCCAGTATTCATGGAATGGTTTGGAAAAACATACTCTGGAAATACTTCAGTATTCCTTGTCTTATTTAAAAACAGCTTCTTTGAATCTGAAAATTTTATGTTAATTATGGAAACACAGGACCAAAGCACGTGGAGATGCCACACCTGAAGTTTTTTTCTGTTAGTTTATATGAAGTTAGAAAGTTCTCTTGAGCTTCTGAACAGCCCCAAAGAAATAGGATGCCAGGAGTCTGATGCTGCGTGGTGAATCTGGTGGCATCAGTCTCTGGCAGTACTTAATATCTGAGGGAGAGAGGCCAGAACTCCATGACAAGGGAAGCAAATAGCCAAATGAGCATCCCATCTCTGTGGTGCATTCTGGAGTTCATGAGGCTTTTCTGTGGGCCAAACCCAGTTTGTTCTGAAGTGCTGAAAGAGCCAGTTTGGCTCTTCCAACTGAGCATTTCATGGTGGCTGTCAGTCCATCCCACCTTGTTCGGGTGGGTGCTGCTTACAGGCTGCCTAGGGGCAGCCTCCCAGGGGCTGGGGAGAAGCTGCTGTTGCCTTCATTGGCTACACAACTGTGCACAAACACGGCAGGAACTCACAGAAAATACGCTACTGCTTCCCCCAGATCCATACCCTATAGGGCATCTTTGGGTCTAACAACCAGAACAAGCTGACAGGTAGACCTTCATTTTATAAAACTCTATTTCCAAAGGCAGGAGGAGTGGAGACCATCTTTTAGAGTGCAGTCATGGGGTGTTGCCTGTCCTGCTCTGGGCAAGGAGAGTCTGCACTTCTGCTGTGTTCTGAGCTGGGAAAACAAGGAAAGAACAGGTGGTTGTTACAGTGGAGGCTTACGTGAAAGCTGTGGCCTACAGCAATCCTGCTGTGAAGTTTTAGGTTAATGTGGCAAAGAAGCACGGATAAATGTGAAAAAAGGTGGCATCCTTTGAAACCCAGGGACAGCAATTTAAAAAGTCACTGTTTATCAGGCTGCTGACTGGATTTAGAAAGACAGAAAATCTGAAACTGACCAGGCCATGGGCATGTGCCACCCACCTAAGACAGAACATCCAAACACACACACAGCAGATGCCTGGGCTGGTGATGGAAATGCCATGGGCAGCCCTGGGCCACCAGGCAAGACCCAGGGATTCAGGATGGCTCGGGAGTGGCTGGCTCCCATTACTGTGGGTCAGTGGTATGCTGGGTTAAACTGGGCTGGAGGGGCAGGAGCTTTCACTGCTATGACTATTGTGTGTGTGTGATAGAAATCACTGGCTGCTCTCACATTATCGTGGTTAATAATGGTAATACAGTAATGGCCTCAGTACAGCACTAATTGTTACACAAATGCTTGATTTCACTCCGGAGTTTCTTCTTGTATATATTTATTAAGATACATTTTCAACATAACCACATGCCATTTACATTTTTCCTGTGAAAAGTGATGACAAGAGCAGGGTAATGGGCCAGATGACCTTCAAAAGTCTCTGTCAACGTGGCTGATTCTGATTTTTTTCATACAGTTTTTCTTTGACTATATATTAATTTGAACTTTCATTAGTATGGTGAGTGTATATTGTTTTGCAAGCAATAGACCTCATGCTTTGTGAAGACCTCTGAGAGAAAGGACACTAATTGAAATGACCATGAAATGGATTATGAGTGGATCGATTTTTGCTGGGTTTTGACACACTTTTTAGTACTGCTAGCATGAAAGCGATGGCTGCCTCTAGTAACTATCATGGGCCCAGGCTCTGCTGGAGTCACTTTGAGAGACTCCCTTTGACCTCAAAGACTGAAACTCCCAGGGAAGAAAAAAATGTAATTTGGTCTTCAGTTTTATACTCATTAGCCAAGAGTGAATCCTCCCAAAGCAATTTATAAAAGATAATGAAACAACTTAATTTGCCATCAAGATGCTTCAATTTGCATTCTTCTCAGTTGCATTCAGTCTCAATAAAATTGGATCATTATTTATCTCTAATTTTAATTCTTAAACTAAATTGTTTACCAGAAAGAATTTTTACTGTCTCTCTCTCCAACAACAATCTATTAAGCACAGCGTAAACACTGAAAATAAATCAAAAGCAAATTGAGGCTCTTGCTAACTTATTGAACTTGTGGTTTTTCCATATAGCTCTTTTTATGCAAGGCAAAGAGAGTCAATTATTTGCAGTTAATTGTATGCCAGTGAAAGAATTTAACCTCCTATGAGCCCCAAAGTGGGGAGACACTGTATGTGGAGGGCTCGTACCCAGTGGGACAGTGAGATTTAGCCCATCCTGACTGGTTGTACTTAATAATCTGAAGGCAAGAAAAGCAGAGATGGTTCAGACACCTGGACTGAGAGGGGAAAAATGAATGTTGTGATGGCACTCAGTGGACTGTGAGTGGGCTATGGAAGGTGATAGGATAAGTCCTCTTCTGTTTCTGTACTTTCAGTCTGCATGTTTTGTCCAAGTCTAAGTCCAGTCATATCTGGGCTTGCAACTCATTGCTAAACTCTCTCTGTCTTATTGCAGTTTTATTCCTGCTAATTTTTTTCCCTGAATATTTGAGTAGGTAGAACTGATAAGGAATATGTAGGCTGCTTTCTCAGTATATTGCTACTCTGTGATTATGTGTGTGAGACACTAAACTTATGCCAAAATTCAGGGAACTGCTCTCCAGTGAAAAGTTTTTTAACTATGCAGCAGCAACTGTACAGCTTTTCTCCTGACAGTGAACAAGATGCAAGGAAAAAGGGCTGGTACCCAGTTCCAGAGTGTAAATACTAATTTAATGTAAATCCCTGATGTAGGCTTACTGGGCACAATACAGGCGTGTTTACAGATAAATGTATCTAACAGCATGTTAGATAATTAAAGTTTAATAATTAAAGAGTTAGAGTATTAAATACAAGTGCTTGTAAAGTTCACAATGGAGAAACCTTTAACATATTAAAAAAAGAACAAAGCAAGAACACAGCCCTACTCCTGAACAAAATCTAAATACAAATCCCCTTACCAGTTCAGTTAAATTAAAGGAACATATATATGGGTTAACATTCTGAAAATTGTGACTATGTGAGTCAGAGTGGGGTGCTTTATATATCCACAGTAGATGTACCATTCGTAATGATGGGATTCCCAGAATACAGCAGTAGAGGAATTAGTACTTTAGGATTATACATGGTAGTTGCCAGCCTCGGGGTAAAATGCATGGGGTTGAAATGTTGGACTGCAGAGCCAGCAGTAAATCTGCTGCATTTCTGTGCTTGACTGCCCAAGACAATTGTGCTGATAGAAAGTAAAAGTAAAGTAAGTAAAATATGTTTGGGGAAAGGAGATGAGGAAGATAAAGTTTAGAACTTTCTGGTGTTGGAAGTCTGTTTCTGAAGTCTTATATTGCCTTTTGTGTAATTGATAGTTTAGACTGTCAGAGCCATAATGTGGTATGATCACTGCTATTTTAGCTACATTGAATTATCCTTTTGAAAGAGAGCTGCAGTGAATAAATGTAGATATATGCTTAGAAATATTTTATGACAGTAAAATTCATACATTCTGCATAATTTTCTCATTTTCATTACTCAAGTTACATACTCTATTTGAGCACAGTATTATAACTAAGGAAATATAAACAGATTTATCTGCTTCAGATCAATGTTTAAACATACCGGTGATCCATGTGCCTACAAACCTACATTAATAAAAACAAGCACTCAGCTATTACTAAACTAAATGTTTTTAATATAAAAAGTAAACTGAATACTAAAAATATTAGAAATAGGTATGAAAAAGGATATGCTTATTTTATAATCAGATCTCACTCTACATTGTTTTAAAACAACTTATTTTGTACACTTGCACTGTCTTCCTCATTTCTCTTACTCTCAGTAATCTTCCTCTGGACACAAACTTGGAGAAAAAAAGCAAACAACTGCAAAACAGAAACTGTTTCAAGTCTGCAGGAAATTGAAAAATTGAAATCATAGCTCCATTCTGTTTATACTGTTTTAGACATGTGGACCAAGGGAGAGCAAAGAGCTCTCCAAGGCTTTTAAAGCCCTAGAGAAACTGTGATTCAGAACAGGAGATCAGCATGAGCCATGATTCTTGTTCTGCAGATGAAAATTAAGTAAAGTTTTTGAGTTGCAGCTGTTCTCATTCCTTTGGAAACTTCTTCCTCTCAATTCTCAAAAATTAGGTATTATTAATGAAGGAATACATGATCTTAACGGATGATTAATTTTAAGCAGAACTTGCACAAGATGAAAGAAACAGGTTCTTATGATAAATATGAAGCAGGGGATTGTTTATACTTTGTTGCTTCAGTTCAAGTGTTGATTATCATATTTATGATAAATATTTAGTCATAAATTCCTTCTTCTAATCCCCACCCAAAAACTGAGCAGAATTTGGGTTCAGTTTTGCAAATGATGATTTGAAGAGAGGTCATTGCCCAGAAAATCAGAGGTTCATTGAAGTTAATTTCTGAAAATAAAGGCATTCCATAATAACTAACAATGAGAATGGCAGAATTGAATCTTATAGAGAAGGGAATTTCAGTGGAAGGATTAGAAGGACAAGTTATTTATTCCAGGAGCAAGTAAATCACAATGTAGTCTGAGAATATATTTTTGGTCAAATTAATGATGTCCAAAAAAACCAGTGAGCCTGATCATTTCAAAAGAGAAAACTCGAGCTCTAAGGACAACTCCCTGGGTGAAGCTTCGAGGGGGTCATTTTTTGTTCCAGAGTTAAGAAATCTGTAGGAGGTGTCACAGAGCTCTCAACTGTTTGCAGAGATTTTTGTGCCTAGCCCTAACCCCCTTTACTTTTAGCTTGAACTTTCCACCAATTTTGTGAAAAAACTTTTGCAAAGTGCTACTCAAAAGGCTTCAGGGAGTACTCTGAACAAAACCTGCATAAATTACTTCTAACATTTATTTTTAAATGTTTCTGTGCTTTCTGAGATCCATCTGTAAACAAATACTTAACAATGTTGGGGTTTTTTATCAATGAGAATTTTCTCATTTAAATATGAAACTTTAATATTTTAATAATTGACTCCTAGAGTTAAAGACACTTAAGTTTCATGATGTTTTCACAGTTTTTTTTTCCCTTGCATTTAGTTATTTATATTTAGTTATTTACTGGAGAAGTCAGAAGTTCACACATGTTCTGTAGATCTGTATATCAGTGTCAGTTTGAGCTTTTAACATGAATTAGGAAATAAGGAAAACAAATTTGAGGATTTCTGATTGATCCTGTTCAACAATTTTTTGAGATGTTCATTTTTTCAGAAGGTTATCTTTATATTGAGACTTTAATTTCTGTGCTTCAGCTGACACCCCAACGCTGTTCAGTGGTCAGGTCACTTGTAAAGATCAGCAATATGAGCAGGTGCAAAGGTATGGGCAGTGGAAAATGTGTGTTTGTGTAGTGCACACACAGACTGCCCCTACGTGCACCTTGGCAGCTCCTGTGCAGATCAGGCTTTGCTCAAGGAATGTGAAATTCCACAGGGAATAGGTTCTAGTCAGTAATTACACCCATTAGTGTGAAGGACACTTGGCTTTATCTCCTTCTCACCCGTCTTCTTGGAGAGGCAAAATGATTATCTCGTAACTACCTGACTTGCATTGTCATATCTCATTATTTGACCAATTTAACAACATACAGGGCAAATATACTACAAAGCCAAAGCTCTCAATGTTAATTAGTCAGAAGTGGATAAGAAAAAGAACATTTAAGGCTGAAAGAATTTTCTGTCTTGGAAGGGAAGCACCATTCTACAGAAATATTTCTTTTTTAGGAAACATTTATAAAATCTCTGTATTACAGAAAGAAATATTGACTTTTCACTGACTTTGTGCAGGCGTTTATATTTCCTGTAGCTCCTTTAAATCTCTAATAATCATTTCTGTGGCAAGATCCATTTTTATACTTCACTGCAACCGCCTCTGGTAATGATTAGGTACCTTCATGGTACTGATAAGCACAGCAGAAGATAGTGCTGTGAAAATGAATGTATGTGAGTGCACTAACATGCATTTTTTTTGCCTATGACTGTCATCATCTATCTTCAAATACCTAAACAAAGTACTGAATTAGGACCATAGTGCCTAAAGAATTTTTGCTGTCCAAAAGAAAAAGTTACTTCTAGTTAGGATCCAGGTCACTTAATATTGGCCTTTGTTTCAAGAGTTGCCTACATAGTGTTTCTTGAATCTGTTACTATTATGCATATTTTTCAGGGCTTGATTTTCACCTGAAATAAAACTATTCTATCTATGAGTAAGGTTTATTTGAAACAAAGAAGTTGCTGGGCATTTTGTTGGAGTTTGGTTTGTTTGTTTTTTAATCTGGTGAATAAATGGAATTTGTTGCTAAGCTCCTAAACTAATTTTTTTTTTTCTAATTTGAGTGAATTATGTATCTCTCTGATGTGGGGTTTGCATAAGGTTGTTATTCATGTCTCATGTTTTTATACCTTGGTTCACTTGGCGTGTTCAAGGGAAGGTTTTTTGATTCACTCTGGGCAGTGGACAGGAGAAACAACAAAATTCTCAGGAGGAACAATAATAAACTTCTGAATGTTGAGAAAGCACTGCTCAAGTGCTCTCACTGTTAGCTTGTGGGTACCTCTTGCAATACATCAACACAAACAATTTTTGTTATCAAGACTTTAAAATCAAGGATGTCATGCATAATTAAACACAGAATTCTATGAACTGTCCCAAGATCTGCCGAAACAAGGATGAATGCTCCTAGTTTAAAATAAAAAATATATTGGAAACTAGAATAGAGGCACTATGAATCTCAACAGTTTATCAGTGGACTTTCATATGAGTCTTCTATGTGGCAACTACACTTTAGCTAATCTAAAGAATTGTCCAGCTTTGCAAAGAAGTGGTTAAGTAGTTGCAGAGGGAAAATAAAGCACCAAAAGACTTTAAGAATGTTTTGATGACTGCAAACTTAGTTATTTGTGAAAGCGGAAGAGTAAAATAAGTTAATTTAGCTACTAAAAAGCCTGTCAATGGATTTGTATTTCATAGGAATTACTGTGATGAATTGAGAAGTTAGATCTCTTCATTATTTTCAGCATGTTCTGGTCAACAAAAATATCATCCTTTTAATATGAAATGAACATTTTCATTTGGACATGTTTGCATCACAAAGGCAGCAGAAGCAGAGACATCTGTAAACATTTTATAAACATATTTAAGATTTCCAAGCTCAAGGAATTTACAGTGAATATAATATTTGTAAGAGATTGTGAATTAATCTTTGAGTTCTGCTGTGAAAAGGTGATGATAATTAACCCAGGTAGGCCATGGCCATCCAAAGATGATGTGAAGGGCACGAGTGACAACCGAGTGTCTCTTGTACATTTCTGAGAGGGGCAGTTTAGGGTACAGGAGGTATCACTGGATTTAAAGCATTTCATGTCACAGGACCATATTACAACTGGATAGAAAAGGAAATATTTACACCTGAGATTAGAGAGATGGGTCAAATTATTTTTCAAAGTACTAAACAAATGTAACTACTTTTCAAGTAAGATTTTAAGGTTCTATTTTACTTCTCTGAACTTCATAAATATAATAAAATACCCTGTGTCATTATCTCAGTCCAGCTCAATTAATTTGGAACCTCTGAGCTTAATGCAGCTATGGCAATACTTATAAAAACATTTCTGGGATTCCTTTCCAGTTAAACAGCTAGATGTCCATGCTATGCCAAATGAAAAGTGGTTTTTATGCAAGCTGTGAGTGATCTATTTTCACACACCATGTACAAGGTGCACACTTTTCTCATCTTCCTGAACACCGGTATCCAATATGTTGGTGTGTATTTAATAACTTCAAAAGCATTTTCATCTTGTGCTCTTGTTTTCCTTGCTGATTATTAATGTAGAGCCATATGAGTAAACAGCTTTGGAAGAGTATATCTTGTGTCAAAGGTAATTTAGAAATGCTTTTGCAAGTCTGAGTGTTTGCTAGGTAATAGAATCAGCACATGGCATCAGACAGGGGATTGTTTTTCTGTTGCACTCAATTCTAATACCTGCAGCCGTAGCACATCTGGTTAGATCCTGACTTCCAGCACTGGGGTATTTTTGCTAAATGATTATGACACTGCTGAGGTACTGACTGGAGTTGTTTCAGAGTGGAAAGACAGGCCAGAGGTTTTTTCCAAAGTCCTCAGTAATATCAGGCCTTAGATCCAGACTTGGAGGTTTTCTTACTTGCTGAGACAAAGTACTGCTGTGCATTCCCATGGGATGATTGTCAGAGTAGGAAAAGGTTTTCAACATTCACTTTTAGAAGGGTGATTTATTGAACCCAACTCCAACCAACTGAAGCAAATACTCCTGGGAAAAAAATCCTATTGATGTAGACTTTTATTTTACTTAACTGAAACAGATTTTTATCAACATCTTTTCCACATGAAAGCCAATGTTTTTGAATTCGTGGGGAAGTCAACTGACTTCAGCATGAGTATTAGTATTTGTGATTCTTATTGCTAGAAGGAGGTGACAGGTTTATTTTCTGGATTCCTCTGTCTTTGAGGTTTGCCAAGAAACTAAAACTATTGATTCTTGGGAGGAGTGTGTGCAATTAATGAAATTCTACGCTGTTAAATTAATTGCTGAATTACTAATGGCTATGACAGAGTCCAGGAATCCATTGTATATAACCAAACACTGATTAAAAGGGGTGGAGAAAAAAGGTGTTCCCTTGTGGTTTTAGCTTTTTGCTGCAGAGCTGCATTGCTAACCATCTTCAAACAGAAAGAGATCCATAACATAATGACAAGTAAAAAGACATAGTTGATTCCTTGGATTTGTTTAACCTTGATAGGCTCCTTAAGTGTTTTGATTAAGTAGCACTAGGCTGTATTGCATATTTTTGTGGGTTATTTAATTGCATTTAATTCCTGGAAATCAGAGTATTGAACCAATAACTTTATATACATATAAACATACAAATAGACTGGAGGCTGTTTGGTATTTTGCATTTCAAGTGATTATTCTCCAGCAATCTTACTTCCTTGGTTTAATAAAATAAAAGCTTCATTAAACAAGTCACAATATATTATCAGGTCAATACCACACTGAGCAGTGATATACCCTTTCTGTATTTCAGTATTCTTGTGTTACTGCATCAGACCTTCTAGGGAAGAACTGGTTCTGTGTTAAAGCAAAAAAATTCATTGATGCTGTGTAAAAAATGCCATCTAACAGCAAATCAAATTGTGAAAGGGAGCAAAAGCAAATATAGACAATGGAGAAGGACTTTGCTTTCATAGAAGTCTCAACAACGGCAAGCTGTGCCAAACTCAGCATCCCCAGTCACTAACCATCACCTGATACAAAACCATGCCACTGCATGTCATGAAACCAAAAACTGCAGCTCAGGAAATGTTGTTTAGCACCATAATTAAATGACTATTTCTTATTGCCATTACTTTCTCAATTGCCTTGCGAATGAGTGCAGACATGGTTATCTCCTGCTGTCTGTGAGGAAACTGTTTTGAGGGCGTTACTTTAGATGCAAGTCAACATAGTAATATGAGGAAATATGCTATTGTATGATCAGAATAATTGTAGTTTTATTTGCTTGTCAGTTTATTAGTTTAATTGTTCTATTACTCCCTGGCTGATGAGCAATTTTGTGTTATTGGAAGTGCTTTCAATAAGGCATTATGTTAGCAGCTTTGAACATCTTATTCAGACAGCCTTTCAGCTGAAAGGAAACAGGCAGTTATTTGTTTCAGTAACTTCTTCCTTTTTTGTGCCTCTGTTTTCTATATTCTCCATACGCTATGGTAGCTTTCAGTCTGTGCTGGAAGGATACACACACAGTAAGTAGGCGCACCATTTCCTATCCCAAGGATATAGTGAGGGCTCCTCTCTCTCCTTACTAACTGTTCGTTTCCCAGAGCACCCTGTCTTATCAGATAATGTTTACAATAATCCTGCACTCCTGTTTCCCTGGCCTCCTAATTGCAGCTCTGTCATAAAAAGGTTTTGTTTGAATGCTAATTAAGTAGGTGTCACAGTGGATCACCTATCTGTTAAACACAGTCAGTATAGTTTTGTTGTTCTGATATAGAAGACCTTTAATCAATCAAATTGCTTCTAGATTGCTGCACTTTCCTTTTCTCGTTAAAGCAAAAGCAGGTGGGTTTTTTCAAGGTTTTGTAATTGCACTTGTTGAATGATCTGTAGTTAGAATCATAGAATAGTTTAAGGTTGGAAAAGACCTCCAAGACTAGTGAGTCCAACTCATAACCGAGCGCTGCCAACTCCACCACTAAATCTAAATTGTGTTCCCAAGCACATCTGCAGGTCTTTTAAACACCTCCAGGGATGGTAACTCAACCACTTCCCTGGGCAACCTGTTCCAGTACTTGACAACCCTTTCAGGGAAGAAGTTACCCCTCATATCCCATCTAAACTGCCTCCGCTGCAACTTGAGGCCATTTCCTTCGTCCTGTCCTTACCTGGGAGAAGAGATTGATCCCCACCTTTCCACAACCTGCTTTTGAGGGAGATTTAGAGATCTATTAGGTCTCTCCCCTGAGCCTCCTTTTCTCCAGGCCAAACACCCCCAGCTGCCTCAGCCGTTCTTCATCAGACTCATGCTCCAAATCATTCCCCAGCTCCACTGCCCTTCTCTCAACTCATTCCAGTGCCTCACTGTCTTCCTTGGAGCCCAACACCACTGACTAGAAAAGTTGTGAAGACTGTGCTTATGTTTGGCGCCAGAACAAGCTACAAATCAAAACCTGTTTTGTGTGCTACTGTTGGGGTGCAAGAACATCCAGCAAAATTAAACACTGATGTTCTAAACCAGTACATTCTCAGAGCTGTATCATGGCCAAAAGGGATTGTGTCAGCCTCAACTATGGAAGCAGAAGAGTGTAAGAGTCTGCAGAGGTAATTTTATTTCTCTAGATGACAGTGGTTAGCCTTTTAACTAAGTAGTGTGTGTAGTTCTGGTGTGCTGGAGAAAAGGTACAGCAAAAATTGAGCAGTCTGAAGAAGTTGCCTCTGGAATTACTTTATAGATAGATAGAGTGCCTTATGTGAGACTTGCCTTTCAGCCACTATCTTTTCTTTTCCTGTAGCAGCAGAGTAGGAAGTAAGAAAAATACCCTGAGTCTGTCTGCAAGAAAATGTCACAACTGTCAGTACTGGAAGTGAAACAAAAAACCATACAAGGTTTCTGTGTTGTTGTTTTCTGTACTGGTGATGGTGACCAGCCTTTGGAACAAATCCCTAAGGGCATTGCTATCTTCTCTTTTAGTTAAGATCTAAACTGTCATCTTTGGATGATTGCCTTCCTTTAGGGACAACTTGATAATCTGAATACAAGTAAATGGATTAGATATGGTAGCTTATCATGTACAGTAGGTTAGACTTTCATGTGCAGCAATTACTTCTTGATTCATACTTTTAAGTTAAATGCAATTGCCTAATTCAATGGATGTAAACTGTTAAAAAATACAGGTCTAACAGGAGTAAAATAGTCTGAAAAAAAATTTCAAGGTTCTAAATACTGTACTTCTGACAGAGGGAATGTTTAGTCAAAGAATGAAGTTAAATATATAACCAAATAAAGAAAGGGGAGAAACATTTTACAAAATCTATCTGAAATATCGTGAAGATATTACTAGAAAATGTAACTAATGGCCTATTATATTCTTAAGACTGTTGGGATAGTTGGAAAGCTGCATTCATTGGTGAGACAGAGGCAAGGTAGATGGTAATTGCAGATAATGGGCTAAAACCAAAATAAAACAGAGTCTGGGTTTTGAATAAAATGTTTAAAACCCATGGAGAAAAGCAGTAATTGAAACAAAACCCATTTCCAACTTACACATTTGAATAGTGGAATAAAATTATGCTAATCTAACATATCTGCCTTATTGTGCTTTTCTGTTCATTATGCTGCATGCATAAGTATGAGATGGTTATTATCCCTTTGATAATGGTCCTTACTTATCTGCCTCAAATTGGTGTGCTCTTCCTGAGGACAGCAAATGCTGCCTTTTGGAGGGTCTTGTTTGCCAAATGAGTTTTCTCTGCTTGTTACATTGTTTTTTAGTTTAGTTTTGTTTACATAAAGTAAAATGTATTGCGCACATTTACTAAATTGTATTATGGGTTATTTCATGCCTAGATATTTCTGGCATGATCTCCCAGATCATGTCTGGAGGATTCCATATCCATTTCCTAAGGATGATGCTGCAGAATAAGAGATGGTCATGATCTTGTCACTGGGCAATGCTGGGCACTCCAGAGAGAGAAGCAGGCAGTGCTCATAGCACACCTAATTATGGCCCTGGGAGGTAATTGCTTTGGGAACTGTAGCTGGGGATCATTTCATGTAAGTGGTATTTGTGCTGCTGAGATTTTCACATTGTTTATTGCCATGACTGGTATTAGCTTTTTGTGGTAGGATTTTGTTTTCCTGTTAAATATGAACTACTTCAGAGCACTGTCTGAGTGCTCAGCATTTTGCTACCATACATTAAATACTGAGCACATAAGGAGACATGACTTGGTATTTGCAGTGAGGTCCAGAAGCATCCCAAAGTATTTATGGTGACACGTTCTATGTCCTGAATTTAAAAATCACCTCATCAGTCTAACACTGAGCTCTTGATAGGTCTGGACTTAAAAGAGCTTTTATGATCATGTCTCAATGTAACACAGACTAAAAAATAGCAATTCTGTAAAGCTTAAATTATCCGCTCTCTCAGCATCATGGAATTGTTTTGTTTGGAAAAGACCTTTAAGACAAGAGTCCCACTGTTACCCTACCACTGCCAAGTCTGCCCCTAAACCATGCTGCCAAGTACCACAGCTACCTTTAAACACCACCAGGGTCAATGGCTCAACCCCTTCCATGGGCAGCCTGTTGCACTGCCTGGAAATCCTTCTGGTGATACTGAGTCAGAGAACTTAAAGTAAGGTCACTTTCGAAATGTAATTTAGCTGAAGCTGAATAAGCTGGTAAAAATATTGCCCTACTGCTTTCATCCCCTCTCCTTTTTCACTATTGTTCATAGTTTTTATGTTTTTCTGTACCTCCTGCAATACTGTTTCTGGCAGAGTTTGAGCAGGAGGGCCAGAGAAAGCCTTTCTCTGCCTCCCATGTTAAATCAGCCTCAAGATATTTGGCCAAAGTCCTCCCTAGAGAGACAGGAATCTGAGCACCCTTGGGCAAAACGTAGGTAGGCACTTGGATCACTCTTGCCAAAATTCACTGTAAACACTAGACTATTATGCAAGAAGTTTGGGCTTGTTTTGTTTTCTTTTTTCCATTATAAAAACAGTTGCATTTGTCTGATTGTGTAGGCATGATTTAGTTAGACTCTGAACAGGAGTACTAGGTGAACCTTTATCAGTTTAAGGCAGAAACTGGGCACTGAAATCCTGCATGAAACTTGCCAGAATTGTTTCTCTGTGCATTTCCAAAATCAAATTTTTAGGCCTGAAGGGATATTAAAAGTTTAAAGACTGTAAAAAAATCAGCATGCACATATTTTGAGTATGACTAGGGTAGGCAACATTTTACTGGGGACAAAGTGGCAGGGGTTCACTTTCTCTATTTTTAAAGCGTGCCTAGAAGTTTATTTTAATCACCAAAGAGAATTTTGTGTAACAGAGAACAGGACTTTGGATCCATGAGTTGGATTTCTGCCAAAATTTAGGTGTGTTCAGAAGTTAGTCCTTGGCTTTTGTGGCTTACTTTTAGATTTAGGGCATCTAAAATCTCCTTAAAACATATGTTAGGCTATTTAAAGATCCACGTTTTGGGTCTCATCCTCAGTACTTTGCTAAAGCACAACCATGATTATTTTCAGAGGCACTAATGCTTTCTCACAGGTGCCGTGTGACCATTTTTATTCTTTAAACATCCAATCAGATTCTGCCCTGAAAGTGTAGCTGGGACTCTGGCAACCATTCTTGAATCCATAGTTTATTAAATGAATTCTACAGCTGCAAAGTTTTAGCAATTTTTATTTTGGAGCCATATCAAAAGCTTTGCATTGTGTAAAAGTGCATAAAAGCCCTGTTTCAATGTGATCAGTGATGCATAACTCAGATTTAATCGCGGCTGGCTTTCTGCAGTGCCCAAATCCCTTGCTCAGTGGGGATGAGTGTTGAATCAGATACCATTTAGAGCCCTTTTCTGCAAAACACAGATCAGTCTCAGAATGGTGTGAGAATCCTCTCATTTAATCTGACACAGGCACTGAAAGCATGAGCTTTTAACAATGCTGGTTTGGCACACTCTGAAAAACAGCAGCTCCAGATTCCTTCCCAGGTGAGTTGTGTTTGGTTTTAGAAGAACAATCACCTGTTTCATATCACCTGTTCTGTAACTTTCTATCTCTTGCAACTTCTAAGATCTCTCAGTGCATTATGGTAAGTCTACAGCCATCAATTTACCACAGGTTAAGGTCGGGCTTCCAAGACCTTCTCTTAACATTTTATTCATTTCATTTACTTTGTTACATTTCAGTTGTATCTGATGGATGAAAAAACAGCTCAAAATTTGAGGTATGTCATTGGAAAAATCTTTGAATTAGAAGAAAGCAATCAGAATGGGCTCAAAGATTTCAAACAAATCTGATTTTCAAACCAATACTGTCTCAGCCTTATGTTGGATGGGATTTTTAAAGGGCTAGTCCACAGGTTTTCCAAATCCATTTTGAAGGACTTCAACTTTGACATGTAAATAACTGAGAAAGATGGTGCTAAAATAAGGTAGGTTGAAATGATCCATCTTTATTTACCAGTCTTATTTGTAGGATCAGTTACTGTAAATTATTTATTTTGCTTTTGAACTGGCAGATAAAAAAATCGGAGTGGATATTTTAGTCTTTGGGTCAGCTGTGATGGCAGAAAAGGTCCTCCCAAGTGTTTTTCTGTGCGGAAGGAAAGCAAGAGACTTGAATGGCACTCACAAGAATTCAGACATGTATTTTTTCAGATTAGAGGTTTTGATTTGACAATAGGAACAGCTTATGTCATCCACATATTTAGGCCACCTGTGAAACTCAGGGTTTGGAATTGGAACATCATGGCATGAATACAGAGGAGGCACGAGTGTTTTCAAGCAGAACACAGGAGGGTGTGTGCTAATTTGCCAGGATGCACTGCCTCAAGTGTTTCATGACTTTCTAGCTTGAGCAATAGCAAAGGAATAGAAGATGCAAAAATTAAAGGCTTCATTTATAAAAGATGGAAATGTTGAGACAAATCTGCTATATCCTCCCAAGCTGTTTTGCTTGAACTTACATATTTTCAAAAGGTTCTTGTGCATTTAAAAGTAGCCTGTGTGACATATTCACAGGCAGTTATTAATTCTCCGTCTTGGAAGAGCATTAAGAGCAAATAAAATTTGTCTTTACATTTTTGTATTCTCTCATAGCAATAAATTCCTAACTCTGTTTCTCATAAATGACTGAAAGTACCTTTTATTCAGAAAACATAAACTTAAATAGGAGGAGTGATGGTTTGCTTTACCTTCTGTCAGTAAATTTGCTGAATACCTACTCTGTGTCAGAAATAAAAGTAAGCAGCCAAAAAAATGTTACTAGTCTTGTTTACACATCTTGAGTTTTTTAAAATTATCATGACACGCTAATAGCAGTTCATTTCTAGTTTATTACTGCTTAAAACTTTCAGGGGGTGTGGGCAGGATGTATGTATTTAGTGAAATTTATTTATGTTTTAAGTGTGCTACCTGGGGCTTTGTTTTGATTGGTGCATTTAGGACCTAGGCAAAAGTGCCTGGAGTTATTTGTAAACTCTCCCATTGTGTCCAGTGACTTTAAATCAGAGTCAATATCTCAATGACTGAAGCAGGAATTTTACGGAAATAGCAAACATTCTAAGTGGCAAAGAATATTTTTGAATTTGTTGACATTAATATCTCTTAGCTTGGTCCCAAAGAATAATAAATGAGCAACCTACAATAAGTTTAATGAAAATGCATATTTATTAAAGATATGACTATTACTATTTTTAATTCAGTTTTACTTCAGGTTAGGAAAGGAGCTGAAAGAGACATTGGTGAATGTTATTTGGGTAGGTGCAGAGGGCGAATGTGCTTCTAGTCCTTTCCACTTTTAGTTCTGTCTTTTTAATATGCCAGATTTTGTTGGGTAGCAAACAGACCAGCCAAGGACAGAGTTTCCACCACTATTTATGGATGTGGTTTTTCAAAGGCAGGGTCCAGCAAGCTTCATAGCTCTATCCATTAGCTCTGCACTCATGTTTGACTCAGGGTGTAAAGGAATAAGTCAGTTACTCATCTATGAATTGTAAACCTGAACACACACCCAAAGACCTCTGCTGACTTTTCTCCCAGTATTTCCCACTGGATGATGGTTTCTTAGAGCAAATATATTGATACAAACCAGAAACATCCTGTTGTATCCAACTGGTTAACTGGAAATGCTGTGTGTGTAGAGCTGTTACTCTGACAGGAAGGTTTGTTAGAACTCGGTTCACCAAATATGCCTGAACTCAGCCTCACCAGGAAGGAATTAATCAAACTGAACTTATATAAATTTCAGGGGTTTTCTGTTGTCTATTCCAAGTAGATACTAGAGCACACATTGCTGTGGGTGCACAGAGTGCTGTTCTTGTGTGGCATTTCCGGTGTTTTAAAGACTGCAATTGCAGTTTAACAAGTTATTCTGACTCTGAAATCTTTGTTGGATACTCTTGCTTTATTGTCACCTTAGCTTGAACTAGGATTTCATGCACCTGTTCATCTGCTTAACTGTTCAAATTAGTTAGAAAATACAATTTTTTTTTTTTTTGGTAGATAACTAAACCAGAAAAGAAAACCATCAGCACCTAAGTTGTTAACTGTACTAATATCCAGCCAGATGAGATTTATGAGTTAATACTGCATTGAGATGGAAGAAATAATATATACCTTGCCACATGACTGTTTCAAGCTGTCTGCAGCCTTAGGCAGACATGCTATACATGCCACATTTAAAAGGTTAGCTCTGTATCTGGAATAATGTTCAGAGCCTCAGGCTCAAATTTGACTATGTTTTGCTTGATATCTACTATTGCAAGGATTTAAAGGAGCTATAAACCTGTCTAACCAACCTGTTAATCCCAGTTTATAGCTTTTGTGCAGGTCTAGAGTGATGTGAAGTAGTGGGAATAAGGGAAAAAAGTCCAGCCCTCTGTTTTGTTTCTAAAAGGAGGTTTATAGATTTTCAAAACACAATTCTGAAGAAATTGAAAGATAATCTGTGATGTATGTGGCAGTCTTCATGCTTGCATAGTAAAATTATACAGCAAGCCCTGCTTGCACTTTCCTTTGAAAATATTCAGCAGGTGTCCCATCCACTCTCTTTTTATAGACAGACACAAAGGTCCATTTTGGTGCCATAAACCTTTGAAAGGTGTGCCTGTTGTGCACCTCCTGTAATACTTTCTAGTCTAAATGTTTGAGTGAAGGAAGTTGATTGGAGAAAAGTATATATTCACGTCTAAAATATTGGTTTCACTTTTCAAAAGCATATGGAATTGATAAGAATGGGATGTAGGATAAATGTCTACACTGACTTAAAAACATCCTCCAAGGAGGTTTATTCTAAAAAATGTTACCATTGCAATGGATTTTAGTTATATGCTAGGTTGATAAAATTTTTTTTTGAGACAAGAATGCTTTTTCAGTTCATTATGACAGAATTTTCAATAGAATGCAACTTCTGAAATCCCTCTAATTAAATCTCTTTTTAACTCTTATTTTTCACACTGCCAGGTAGGATGAGGTTCTAGAAAGGAATAATTTACTATGTGGAATAAAACCAAAGGATAAAACCAAGTCAGAGCTGAAGGTCAGTGTCTTATTCAGAATATTGTATGAATATGTGATACTTTTTGTGTCATGGATTCAGTAATTCATATTTCCATTAAAAACAGTAGAAACCTTAATCATTAAATCCTAACTTATTCTTGAGGCATTTGGGAAGATCAGTTCTTCATTCTTGCAGGGAAAATGGTAAAATGAATGCGACCTCTTGAATTGGAAGTGGATGAGGATGTTTTTGCAGGCAGTGTGTTGTGTTTTCAAGTGTGAGCAGTTCCCCTCAACCAACCTTAAACTCTTTGGAGCAGTCCAAATCCATTGTGATGATGGATGGATTGCCCCAGTGCCAGATAATTCTGTTTTTACACCTGAACCTTAAGGCTCATTAATCACTCATGCTCACTGAAGTCAGTGGGACTGCAAATCAGATTTTTGAAAGAGGACTTGAGGAAGTATGTACCCTAATAGAACTGGGCTTGGAATAGTCTTGGACATCTCACTGTTACTGAGAAAATCTAAAGTGAAAGTGGAATCTGACTCATTGAATTCCAACTGGGCTCCTGTTACAGCCAATTGAAAACTGAAAGGGATGTTTCATCCCGTGTATCTTGGATACCTATTGGAGTCTAGAGTTGCATCAAATCCATAATGAATTTCGTAAATAATTGCTGCACAAATCCTAACAAGGGAAGTTCTTTTGGAGAAACACAGCTTGTACTCCAGCAAGGATGTGCAGAGCTGTAGAATTTCTGGTTGTGGATTCTTTATATGATAACAGTAAATAGTGTATAAGGTCTATATATTGCCTATAAAGTTATATATATGCTATTAAGGATATAGACAATTTCAAAATGCTTATCTCCCTTGATTACAGTTCTTCATTTTAATATTGGCAAGAATATGTTTTTAATATAATAATCATCACTTGAAGAAGTCAAAATATTATAGTAGTGAGAGATTATTTTACCCCAGTACCCATTTGAGTAGGTTCTTTAAATTGAAGCAAGTATGAACTGCCAAGAATATTTCTAGGTGGCTTAAGCCAATATCCATTGGTCACCAAGATGAAAGCCTCCACTTAGGATGAAAAGGTACTTTCACAGCTAAAATAAAATGTAGACAGAGCTTTTAAAATTCCTATGTCAGCCTTTTTCTGGACAGTGGTGGTATATGGCTTCACCCTGAATATGTGGTATGATATTTTGTGTTTCCATGTATAGGCTGGGGGAATCTTATTCTTATGTTAACAGCATACAATGCAATTAGGGTTTTTATTGAAAATAATGTGAATGTAATATTCACTTCCAAGGGAATTTCACTGTTATTTGGCATCAGTTAACTTGACATAAAAATCATTTGTTACAATTCCCATATAAAGTAGAATATTTCTCTTATGTGGCAAATCATGCTTAGCTCTTTTGATATTTATGTTGATGTAATTTCATTCCACTGTAACTAATTTAGCATTAATTAATGTCCAGATTAGCATTTCAGTGCTACTACATCAACTTTGGGAATTGCTAGAAATTTCCTTTCACACATTTAGTTGGCAGATTTAGTTGGGGTTTGGGGAACACTCTGTTTCTTGATGGAAGTTCCTTTCTGTCATACTTTGTGTTCTGAATGACAAATAGATGGGTTCCTCCATGGTCCATTGGTGTGCTGGAAAGCAGGCAGGAGTGTCTTCTCCTCTTCCTTGAATGAAACTTGAATGGACACAAATGTGTGGTCCTTTGCTGATACCCTTCAAAAGCTCAGTATTCACTAAACACATAAGCACAAGTTCACAGCCAGCTATTCTGTCTTGTTATTGCCACTAAGCATAGTGATTCTATGTAAAGATTTTTATTCCCAAAGGAAATTCTCTGGAGTCTTGTTCAATTGAAAAGTAGCCATCGGGGGACTCGCATTAATGTCGACAATAGAAAAGTGATACAGGAAATTATGTTCTATCAGCCTTAAACTCTATCACCATTTAATTTCTTTGGTGTTGTGGACTAAGATATCTAAAATGTATAAATACACATTCACTTAATTCAGGAAAATTTTATTGCAAGTATACCCTGATTGTGCATCTGCAAGCAGTGGAATTTGCAATGACTTTGCAAAATCAAACTGGACATAGTACTGATGTGGTCTTAACTGAAAAGAATGTAATTCTCATTTCCTTACATCATACCAGATCTGGGCTTACTATTTTCAATTTGCACCTTGTTTCATGATAAAGCAAGTGCAGGCCACGGCAAAAGGACCTGGGATGTTGACCCTGTGGGGTTCTTGTGTCAGTACAGGGAATATTTTATTTAAACAGTCTCCACACAGGCCCTTTGTGGCACAGCCACTTGAAGAAGCTGTGGTGGGCACTTGGCTTTGTCCTAGTTGTTAACCTACCCTTTGTCTTGACTAAGAATAGCTTGTGAACATGCTGCTCCTTTGGAGGCTGTGTTTGCTGTTCAATAAATTTTTCATGCAGTCACAGGTTTTTTACCTTCAGATTGTTCACTGCTTGTCCAAGGAATGACTCAGGGTATAGATAGATTCCCCTGGAAATTTACTTCTCAGTGATTCAATGGATAGGAATGAAGAAAGCAGTATGCAAGCTCATATATTCCTTATTTATAATACAGACACATAGGTAAGGTTCTAATTTATGAAATAGAAGTTTCTTTCCATTCTTACATCGATGGCTGCCTGAAATAACAGGAAATCTGAGGTTAAGTTGTCGGAAAGGGGCGGTGATGGCAAAGGGACTCATGTTAGTTTCAAGTGTTTACTTTAGGAATATTTGATAAAGGTTGAGTCGTAGGAATCTGTAATCTCCATCTGCATGCCTCTATTAAATTTTTTTTATTTTTTCCTACGCTTTCAATTTGAAGGCTTTGTTTTTGTCAGTGATACTCATGCACTGTGTGCACAGTGATCCAGCATGTCCTGGGCTCTGCCTGTTCCTGCTGTCATTGGGACACCCCTCCAACTGCAGTCCCATAAAACCAAACAGCAGCTTGGGAGCAATTACAGTGAGTTCATGGATGCAGTGCTGCAGAATTCCTCTCTACAAACTATGACAGAGCTCCTTGGAAGTGGTTAACCACAGTATCACTTGATAGGAATTCAATGGGAGTCAGGCCCTGGGTGTCTGAGGAAGGAATAGAAAATTAGAATGTCCCAGCAAGGCAAATTACAGCAGTCTGGAACTTACAGAGCAAACAGCGTCTCTGGGCAAAAGGAAGTTTTATGAAGAACAATGAGAGACCATAAAAGAGGAAAACTTTCTTTGTGAAGTCTTTAAAGATTAGCCATTGAAAAAATATTCAGAAGAGAAAGGCACATAAGGGATGGCTGTCACTCATAACTTGACTTAAACCCAGAAGCTATTAGTGATACTTCAGTCTGAAGCTGGTTCTCTTGAGCAGAAAATGTCACTATCTTAAATAAAATGTGTTCCACTTAAGCAGGATCCCAGTACTTGACTCAAATGGGAATTTTACACTGATCTCTGAATAATACTTTTTTTTTTTTTTTTGCATTTGTTACCTGGTAGTCCTCCTAAACAATCATAGCCAATTAGAAAAAAAGTGCTCCTATAAATTACTTTTAAATCTTTTGTTATTACTCCTGTGATGGCAAATTTTGAAATGACCACAGAGACCCAGAATTTGCCATGTAGCAAAGTTTGAAATTGGTGAAATAGGGGCTTTGTTGACATTAGGCATTTCAATGCAGCATTGTAAGTACAAGGAGGCAGTTATTGCTGTGACTGTGCATGATTTCCTTACATGTGATACAAGTGTTTATTCTGATTGCTGTCACCACCGTCCCGCTGTCACCACAGGAGCACATGGCTTGAAGGTTTCTGAAGGGAAAAGGCATTAGGTACACAGGGGCTGACTTTGTGCTAGCCAGCCGTGTGCTGGGGTGCTTTAAAGGAAAGCTGCTTAGTCCCCTTCAGAAGGATTCCAACTGCAGGCACCCAGAGAGCCATGAAAGCTGAGCATATCACGTGGACACATTCAGGGAACCTTTAATCTCCTGTGTGTAGGAGACTGAGAGCTGCAGTGCTTCCCCAGCTCCCTGAGACTGGCACAAGCTGCACATTCCTTCTGCTGGTGATGTTGTGCTGCCAGCCCAGCGCCCAGCCGTGTGCTGGCATTTTCACTGGCACCAGCTGAGGGGCGGCTGAGTTGGTGAGCAGCACCCTTGTGCTTTGCCCTTCTGCCAAGAGCTCCCCCTTTGTCTCTCAGTGGTGTTTAGTAGAGGTGGCTGTGCCCCAGCAGGTACTGCTGGTGACAGACTTGATGGTTGAACTGCTGCATGACAAAAATCTGTTACAGAACTGTAAGTACTGGCATCCAGTGGCTGAGGAAGGAATCCAGCTCTTTGCGACTACGTGCATCCCATGAGTTTGCTCCACTGGGATACAACTCCTGCTACTCAAGGAGTAAATTACTCATTGTTCTCAGCCCTGCTGTCAGGTACTGCACAAGCTCTGGAGGAGTCACTCTCCCAGCCTGGGGGTTGCGAAAGGGATTTCCATGACATTTCAAAAGCAGCCAGTAGCAAAAGGAAGAAATAAATTCCAGACTCTCCCAATTCTGGTCGCAGCCTCAATCAATAGCTATTCCACCCAGACCTTCCCTGCAGTGCATATATCTTCTAGCTCTGTTGTAAAGCTCTTACATAAAGATTTTTTGGTAGCCAGTTGTTTTGCCAGCCTGCACAGCAGCAGAGCTCTGGGATGCACCCATAGGACTGTTCTGCCTTGAAAGCCATGTTGTATCATGTGTTAATGATATTTTTGTAGTTGCTAGACACCGTGAGGAAGAAGTAGCTTTGTTCAGGGTAATATACTGTATTAAGAAGTAAACAGCCCATGCAAGCTATCGTTCTGTGACAACCTGAAAGCTTTGACCTGCAGCAAGGTAAATTGTGTACCTAAATAAAAGCCAGTCCTGCTAAATGGGCCTTTATTTACCTTGAAATAGGATCTGTTGGAAACACAGACTGTTTCAGGTAATAGGCATTTAGCCCTCTGTATGCTTTGGTTTGGCCTTTTTGTACAAAAGGACTGCATTGTACCATGAGACACGTGACAGTGAGACTTAGTTTGTGTGATACTGCAAAGGAAAAGTACAAAAACCAGCTTAGATTATTTTAAATGAAATGAATTTAGTGGAAGACATTTAAATTACTCTGAAATAAGTAGGACAAGCTAGCAAATGTTAGGGAATTCAACATGAAAATTTGATTCAAATCATGTGGATAATTCATACTTCACATTCCTTTTCTTTCTAGTTCAGGATAAAAGTCATGCTAAAATTCTAATCAGGACTACCATGAATTACCGAATTCTCTTTCCTCTTACTAGAGATAGTTTTGTGTTTCTCTGTACCTTACCCTTTATCTGTAACTATTTTTCCACAAGGACATTATTTAAACTGCTAAAATCTCCCTTGTGCCACTCAACAGTTGTGCTGTTTTGTGTGTTTGTTATCAAATTTCTCTTGTTGTTATCTCCCCTTAAAAATATCAGTATGGTAATTTTTTTTTCATCCAAGTCTTCTGTCATCCTTGAGGCTTTCCCATCTTCCTTAGGGTTTGGTCCAAAGTGCTTTGAAGTCAATGGGAACAATCTCATTTTTCCCACAGCTAATTTTTGGAAGAGTCATTAGATTTCAGTACACTCAGTATAACCAGAAAACTCTTGGTTTGCAAGTCTGGTCTCTGTCCTTAAATACCTATTTTAATTTGAATAAAGTGAATTTTTTCACTTTATTCAAGTGAACTCTCCTTGAAGGTGAGTAATTCACATCAGCGTTTTCCCTCTTCTCCACAGCCACGGTTTGTTTTAGAGAGGAGAAGGATGTAACTTTTACACAGTGTTGTATATAAATATGTGGTGTGGCACAAAAAGTGTGAATAGTGTGAATCTGAATGACTTGTTAATTATCCTAAAAAAGGTCCTGTAAATCTTTTGTTCTGCCCACTGCAACAGGATGTTCTGTTAATCCATGGAATATCTTTTGGGAAACATCTTGCACAACTACAATCCTAAACAAGCAGACAATTTATTTCCCAGATGACATTATATCTGCAAATATCAGTTCTCCTTCCTCATAATTTCAACGTTGTATACATTGGCCTAGTAGACAACTGGTGTGTGGATATGAAGGCAGTTTCTGCCCTCAAACTCTGCTTTCAACTCATTCAGTCTTTGAAATAAAATTAGTTGTGTAGCCTTATATCATACCATTCTTGTTCAACACCTTCACAAATGCTTAAGCTTAGGAGGAAATTTGTTTAAAATAATAAATTCATCAGAATTGATTTTTGCCCCATTTTCTAAGCAAGAAAAAGTGAAGTGAGTCAAACTCAATCCAGAAAATAGGCAGCACATGCAGTAAAAAGCAGAGTTATCTATAAAAACACTTGGAAAATGAAAATTTGGTTCAAGTTTTATCATTTCCATTGCAACACTTCTCCAACATCACTTTTTGAGTACATTCCCATTGTGCAGCATGATTTAAAAGGTATTCATTATCTCATTTTGCCCAGTTCTTTAGACTGAAGTTTGTTCTGTAGCTGTGCACTACTAAACTAACTCGTCTTTGTTTGTTCCTTTCAATTGTGCTTTATGCTCTAGAAGAAATAAAATTTTAGGGTTGCTGATAAATTTTTAATAGACAATATGTGATTTCTGTTAGTGCTTATAAAACAGTTTTATAGCCTATACAGTGTTCAGGTTAATGTTGCTTTATCAGCAGCACAAATTGTTTCAAAACTTTTTTTTAATTTCTCTTATTACACACAGCTTTCTGACCGCCTGTAAGGAGGAGGCCTCTGGAAAATGTCATTCCAATTCCAGGGTTCCCACAGAAGTTCCTTTTGCTGGGACCTGTGATATTAATCTATGGGGTGGGCTTTGCAGTCAACCTTTAAGGTGCAGGGCTTTAAATATTAAATCTGTCTCTCTCAACAATAAGAAGGGAGTGGCAGTTTTTTCTGACAAATTCAATCCCTGCCAAGGTTACCCAAGAGGACCTAAACCAGAGCTTAGTTTCATGGAAAGGCCTTCTGAAGACAGGTGGTGCTTAAGTGCCAGAGGACCCTGGAGAGCTGTGTGATGGGCTGAAATTGATGGAACAAAATGAAACGTCCTGTAGTGAACTGCCTGGGTTATGAAACAATTTCTGACCTGCACATTCAAACTCAGTGCAAGCTGCAGGCACTGCCCCATCTTGGAGCCATCCTGGAACCCCAGCTGGAAACTCAGCCCCACAGAGCCCCTCCCTCCCTCCATCCTGGTGGTGTGGTGGAGAGGGTCAGAGGAGCAAAAGGGAGAACTTGTGGGTTGAGATAAAGACAGCTTAGTTAGTAAAGCAAAAGTTGCACCCAGAAAGGAAGTAAATTGAGGTATCCATTAAATCTTGATATTCACGGACAAAAGACCCTCTAACTAATTAAAATTAGAAAGTGGTATGTTTATTCAGACACCGATAGGCAGCATGGGAGTAGCCTCCTAAAGACATGCCAGCAAGGTTCTTTACTCCCCATTTATAACCCAAAGTTTTACATCCCTTACATCTGTATGACCCCAGCACCTCCCATTCCCCGCTCTGTATTAAAATGAGATCATTAGTCTTCCACACATGCACAGTTCCTCTCTTGAATTGGGTCGGTGGTCTCGAATTGGGTCAGTGGTCCTGAAAGATGAAGTCAGGAACGTCTTCCTCACAATGACCTCTTCACCTTCTCGCTGTTGGTGGGCCTTCATGACCTGCTGGCACAGCCCAAGATCTCCTACTTTTGATTAATTATCAAAACCCAGGTGCAATTCTATTGATTCTATTAGTTTCAATTTTCTTTGATGACAGTTCATTTATTCTATAAACAAAACTTAAAACAAGAATATAATGGCAAATAATACATCACTTAGCTCAAGCTTAAGCATCTAATAATCATTAACTTATCTTTTGTTTTTCTACCTTGCCTTCTAGTCAGTAAAAATTGCTTCTAACTCTTAGCTAAAATTTTTAACCTTTTAGAATCTTGACTCATCCATTCACCACTTGCCATGGGCAGGCAGGTGCTTAGCCATCCCCAGGGAAGCAGGGCTCCATCACACGTGCTGGTGACTTGGGAAGATAAGTGCCATTGCTCTGAATATTCCTCCTCCTTCCACCAGCTCTGTGCACTGAACATGTGTTGTGGAATATCCCTTGGGTCAGTTGGGGTCAGGTGTGTCTCCTCCCAACTTGTTGTGCAACCCTGGCTTCTTGCTGTTGGGGCCAAGTGAGAGCAGAAAAGCCTTTGACTCTGTGTGAGCACTGCTCAGCAATAACTAAAACACCCCCAAATTATCCAAAACACAGCACCACACCACTATGAAAAAAATGAACCCTACCTCAGCCAAAACCAACACTAGAGTCCACCTAAAAAATAGCGTGGTATGTTTTATGGTGAGTGTACATTAGGTTTATTTAATGCTATAAACAAACTCATCTCTGAAAGGAAGCACAGCTGAGGAAACAGGAGCAAAACTCACACGGACCAAGGAGGTATTCTTGGTTTGGCTTGACCTGTTAGCAAATCCTTCTGTCTGTTTGCTTCTGCTTTAGTAAACTCATTTGAGGAAAGCTCTGACTTGTGTATGATACAAATACTGGGTTAGATGCTGGTGATAATGAGGACAGTTACGTGTCAGATTTAGTAGTCACTATTGCTACCTTGATCTCTACTTACTGAACATTAGGCTGTTCAGGCTGGCTATCTTTAAAATGTCTTTTTAAATTGTATTTGAAGATGTTTCTTATTTTGTGCACAGAGATCTGTCAAACTGACATGAAAATGAAGGCGGTATTGCTAGAAATTTAGGGGTGTCTCTTGAAAACTATTTACTATCAGAGAGCTATCACTTACTGTCAGTAACATCATGGGGTTTTGCATACTAACAGCAAGTCCTTGAAATATTACTAATATTGTTCAATCGTGACTTCACACCATCATTATAAGACTGACAGCTGACTTTTGAGAAGCAAAATATTACAGTAGTTTTGCTCTAAGCCTTAAGGACAAATCAAATAGCTAAATTACTGATTCTGTTAATCCCTGTAGAAATTTGTAAGTGAAAACTCTTTCACCTTGGCCCTTTTTGTCTTCCCTGTCCTAAATAGACTGGCTTTTCAAAGAGATATCAGCAATCACATCCTACAAAATATTACAGAGCAAAAAAGACCCAAAACAAATAAAAACCCAGCAATATTGTCAAGGCTAAAGGTGAAAGGCTGTTTGATATTTTATCCCATGTACACTACTCATCCAGGTTGCTTTTTGCTTAAGTCTTTAGCTAAGAATTTTCTCTGAATTGTCTGATATCTGTTGCCTTACTGGGGGTATTAAAGATGCTCAATGAAGTAATTTCTATTAGTATTTCCCCAAAACATCCTGGAAACAGTGATTTCAGTTCTAACAACATGTAAGTCATGAAATAAAGGGCAGGGAAATTATCTGTGCTAGTGTGGGGTTTGATAATTAATTCTTCTCTTATTTGGTTCTTCAGAAGCCTGTGTTCATCTGGGGTTGGATAGGTCTTAAAATGATGTGGAGTTTCATGGGTAAAACTCTCCTATTTCACAGTTAAAGTTTAATTTTTAAGTGAGGCTGGCTTCTCTTCAGATTCCATCCCAAAGTATTTTGCCATTGAGTGTATCTGTTTTATCCCCTTCCCACAGTCTAAGCCAGAAGCAGATTTTGAAGCCTATTTCCTCATGTGTCTCCCGCTGGGAAACACATTGAACAGCAGGAGAATATGGTTCTGATTTCAGGTATTTTTGTCTGTTATTTAGGAGTCAGGCCCCTAGCAAACACTGGAATATTTTCCACCCTTCGAATATGCCACTTCTCTTCTCTAAAGCCTTTTAAAAACTCTCAGGCTTGCCAACATGTGCATCCAAAGCATCCTACATCTGCATGGAGGCGCAGCAAAATGAATATGGATGATTTCAAACTGCAGTGTGGAGCCATCTTTTCCCCAGGTACATTTCCCAATCCAGGAACTTTATACAGCCAGTACCACATATCCATAAACATTGCCAAAGCCAAGTGCCAACCCTTTGGAGCTGGCAGACTGGCAACAGAGTTCTGCATGGAGTGTCCATTTTATATAATTGCCTACCATCATTTCAGTGGCAAGCTGCCCCGGGTGAAACTCTTTCTGCACTGCGGTTTCTTCTGTTCCCAGTTGTGTACAGACCTTTACTCCTTTCTAATCAGTTTATTGTAGTGTGAGCATTAAAAAAAAAAAAATTCTCATGTATCATTTCCTTTTACATGTACAAAGAGCTGCTTACAGCAAGATGTTCAGCAAAGGCAAAACCAGCATTTTGGATATTTGACCATTCTGATGCAGTGCTGTGACAGAATGAGCTCTCCCTTCCAGTGCAGTTTGGCTCATCTGAAGTTCCAAGATGGGGAACGGCCAGAAGTTGTCACTGCAATCTACAGCTGGTGTTGGACATGAGAGGTGTAAGAAGGACTTAAATCTTCTGATCAAGGATCACCGATTTCCTTCATCTCTTCAGCATTTAGCACAGTCTGGCCCTGTTTTTGTCCTGGATGCTCTGACAGTTTGACTTTGTTTTAGTAGAAAACATGTCATGAACTGCAGCTTTCAAACTGGCTAGGAGTAAAGAATTCATAGCTAATTGCAGCAGTGAATAATTCCTCATTTTGCTTTGCTTGTTACAAGCATTTAGAGTCTCTGTTCTTTTTAGGCAGTTATCTAGACAAGGAAATCCCATTAAGATTCCCCAAATCTGTGCATTCAACTTATCCTGGCAACTCTGAAAGTCACTTAAATAATTTAAATGCCTGTAATCACAGACACTTCTGAATGGCAGTGCATTTTCTTTCTTCATGAGTAATTTTCAACAATTTTGAAATTCAAAATATCCTTAAGTTATGCAGTCCTCGTATTGCTTGATTATTCTATCTGCTGTATTTATAATTGGGCAAGCATAATCATAACTAAGCATGATTCCTCTCCTCAGAGTAGGTAATAGAAGCAGGGTTGGCCACAAAGCTGATCAGTCAGAGGAAAGCTGCCAGAGCCAGTGTGGGGTTCAGCACTTCAGAGTTCATTCTGCTGCTCCTCAGCCTGGGCAGGGCTCAGTGTCAGGTGCTGGTACCTATGACTTGAAATGAGACCCTTCTGTGTTTCCTGCAAGTCTGCATTTCTGCTACTTTCTTTATCATTTTTCCAAAATGCAGACAAATTTACAGGAAAAACATGAAGTATGTTCTTAGCTTTATGTTCTTGTAGGTTTCCACTATATAGCAATAGGAATTAAATTTTTATTTCACCTGTAATTTACAGCTACTTGGAATAACTTCTTCAGAAATAACCCAGTTTTCCAAATTAAGGTTCAAAAAGCCTAATTCTCAAATAGACATTTTACTGTTTTGTGTTTTGTGGCATGATAGTTTTTTGCTGGTTTTTGGCAGCATTAATCTGCATTTCATACTGAAATTCATAACAGGTTTGTATGGTGCTGGCTACAGCAGATAACTTGGAAGCGATTCCTCTTTCATTATATTATTTCTGGATCAATTGATCCCTATCATATTTCCATGTAAGAATTTGCAAAGTAATAATTTGTGGTACCAGTTCTTAATTCAGAATGGATTTAAAACAGGAAAAGAAGTGATTCTCTCTTCAGGCAGGGTACACACTTCAAATATTATGCAGGTGATAACTTGGTGAAGGCGTGGTCTCTGAAAGAAAAATGTATGGTAGCTTGATAAATGGTGCCTCTGGAAAGTATTAAGTGACCAATGGCCATATGGATTTACTGTGCTTTGGCACCAACAGCCCATTTCAAATCAGATGAACATATATGAATATATCCTCAATATCAGGCATAGTGATTTTGAAAGAGTCTTTCTTTTTCTGCTGCTAACCCATGCACAGCGTATTTCACCAGTGAGATTTTTTTTTTACTGAAAGGCACATATTAGAAGCTGCATCTGAGAGTATCAAATCAAACTTCATATATTGCCAGAATGGCACTAAAATTGCAAAACCTAACAACCTTAACTGAACTGTTAAGTAAGACTCTCTTAGGTCTAGAAAATTATGGGTCTAGTGATGAAATTACAGCATAGCTAATTATTGTTTCTGGTTTTCTTGAAGGAACTGAGAGGTTCAGAGTTTAATTTTTCCCCTCAATTATAAAATGCCCATAATTATATTAAAATTAGGATCCCTAAAATTAGAATTCTAAACAAAACAGGTAAATTGAATATTGCTGAATGGAGTTATGGATTAACCCTTCATGGAGATTTTCCACAGAGAATATTTAAGATTGGAAAGTCTCTGTGACATTCATCTTGTCAAACTTCAAAACTGGATCAGGTTAGCAGGGCTCTGCTTATCCCTGTTCTGAACATCTCCATGGCCACGTGTCTCTGGGCAAATATTTATGGAAGCAGAGAGAGATCAGTGTGAGTGGGATTCTCTAATTTTATGTACCCACCCTACCTGATCCTACGAGCTGCCTGCAAAACATTGTTAGAGAGACCATGACCTATAACATCCTATGAGTCTGAGAGGGATGTTTTGAACCAGGTCACATGTGGATGTTTAATTCCTGACACTGCACACTGGGATGACTGGATAGATGTGTACTGGGGTAACTCCATAGTCTTAAAGTGTTGGAACCCTGAATCCTGAGAATTTCAGTCTTTCAGTTCTGACAAGCAATGATCCTCACAAGCACACTCCATTTGACCTGAGGCCCTGGGAAAGGCTCCCAAGACTGTGGGATAACACAGAGAGTGCTGCTGTGTGATTAAACAGAAAAGTTATATCACTGGGTGGAATATGTAGAGATGGAGAAAAATTAGGTTTGTATTGTATTAGTAATATATAGCTGACAAGATGGAGGATTTTGAGTGTGGGTTTGTTCTTCTACTTTCTTCTTCACAAATCCAAGTGTTTTGCCATTGGGTCAGAAATCCCGCAGTGCGGGTCAGAAATTAATAACCACTGGTTTATAAGTGAAAATAAATTTGTTGGCGTTTAATAATTGGACAGTTTGGGGTATAAGTGACCTTGGAAGCAGACACCTTGGGCAATTTTCCCCTTGTTAACCTAGAAAGCAGTCTCTGTGTAGCTATGTTATGGATAAGATATAATAAACATCAAAGTCCTAAGGAAAACCTCCCTATTTCCTGCACCTTGATTCAAACTCTGAGTAAAACAGACTTGAAAAAATAAAAGAAACAAACCAGAGACTGCAATACTAAAGAGTCACTGCTGACTGCTGATTTTCCCAGCTGTAGGAATCCATGTCTTTGCCAGGGAGCTCAAGGCTGCAAGAGCAGATTTTTGGCTGTATAATATTTAAATTGGGAAGTTTATGCCTGTTTATGTAATTGTTTGAATTAAAGGTCTCAGTGCTTTAAATGGAAAGAAAAACAAAAATGTGTAGGATGAGGTTTTGGCCTCATTAAAATAAGTTGGAATTCTGTATTAACATGCTTCTGGTGTTTTCTGGGATTTTAGCTGTAATAATGGCGTAAAGCACAATCCTGAGGTGTAAAATCCAGTCTCTAGGTGTTTACCTTCGGGATAAAGAAAAGTTAAAAAAGAAAGTCAAGGATAATCAAAGGTAGGACTTTGTTAGTATTAAAAAGGAAGGAGATACTTACTGAGAAGGGAAGGACCATCATAATCAAAGACAGGTTCTTTCCATCTCCAGTGAGCTTCAGAGCCAGCCTCCTTTCCAATTTAGAGTGCACATTATGTTTAGACAAGGATTTCAGGAATATGCTTTGAATAAAATCCTAAACCCTCTTTCTCCAAAAAGCATTAAGGACATGGTATTAAAAAGAAAATGCAATTTCAAAATGTAAGAAACCCTTTACAGTGGGTTTCAAAGGAAAGTAAGTCCATTATGAGCTGGAAAAGGAGTAGCAATTATTTATGGATCTGAAAGTGTTTGTAATGTTGTTATTAGAAATGACTTTGTAGAAAGGAAACTCTTTTGAAATATGATTATGAGAAAGCCAAAATCAAAATGCAGGTCAGGTATATTCTTGGGCTTGCACCTGTCATATTTTGAGCCACCCTGCAGCAATGTATATATAGAGTAAAATAGTTCATGAGAGAATGTTTTTGAATTTTAATGACAGCTTCAGGGGTTTCATGACCTATCAGCTCTGGAAATAATACTACTGGTTTGTAAGAATTTCCAGCAAAAATCATATGACAATAAAAATGGTGGGCTCTCCGTAGAAAAGAGAAAATTGATTAAAGAATTATGAAATGTTAAGCACTGACCTTGGTAAGACTCTGGCTTCTGGCCCCAAATCAGGGAGATTTGCAGCAATTCAAAGCAATAACTGTTGTACAAATATAGTGTATTTTACAGCTGTAATTTGAAAGCAGCATGTGGCAGACTGGTGTAATTTATGCCAAACTATATTTTTATTGCTTAACTCATTACTCTTTCCAGTGGGGGCCAAGAATGTAACCTGCACAGGTACTACTGGAAATACAAATTGTTTGCTAACAATTGCCTTAAGTACATAAATAGCTGTGCAAGTCTAAGCCACTGGATGCTACTTTCTTGTGACAAGGAAAATACTGTTTTCTTTTGGAGCATGAGGGGATATGTGCATGTTAATGACAAAACTCAGTGAGAAAGGGTGAGGAGAGAATTTCCTCCCACAAAACTGTATGGCAGGCATTTGGGTGATTTCTAAGTTGTGCATGGTTTTTCTGGTTTGTGGGTGTTATGTGGGGTTTTGAGGGCTTTTTTTCCTACAAGGGAACCAATGGCATAGAGCTGTCCATTTTGAAAGGTAAGATTTGACGTGGCAGACAAAGATTTTCCTGCATTAATTGTTAGGAAAGCACTTGTCTCCAGAGAGGTAACTAGTGCCAAGAATATTCAGAAGTCAGTCCTAGACTGCCACTGGTGTTGGGTTAAGAGGGAGAAGGAGCAGTTAAATACTGAAACGGGCTGCCCAGGGCAGAGCTGGAGGCGCTCAGGAGGTGACTCCATGGCTGGGGATGGCCCTCAGTGCCGTGCTTCAGGTGACATGGTGGTTGTTTGGCTGGAGGCTGACCTTGATCCTGAAGGTCTTTTCCACCCTTTATAATTCTGTGGATGAACCAGCACTTCTGGATCAATGACAAAGTGTCAAGTGACCGTCATACAATTATGTTGGCTCTTTAAAATCACCATCTGACTTCTCTCAGACTAGTTCTCTAATGGACCTTATAGATTCTTCTGAGTTATCCTTTAACTTTTTTTGCATAGTGAAAGGAGAATTTGGCTCAACTAAAGTTGGTCCTAAATTGAGCTGAATAGTCAAGATGCTTTCTTTGCCAGTCACTGAAGTTTGTAGGTGGTAGACTACAAAAACCAATCTCTCTGGAAAACATAACCTTTCTTAGTAACCAAAGGTGTGAAACAGGACTTTGCTAATCAGACATGTTACAAATTCATAATTTTCTGCACACTGCTGTCAAGAAGCATCTGCAGCTCATTGCATTGGTGTGTTCATTAATGATCTGCAACGTGTTTTCAAATAAAATCCAGTCAATTACTCTAGATAGACTTATCATGAATATGTGAAACATTCAACAAAATTTCTTCTCTCAGATGAATGAACAGATTTTAATTGACTTGAAAATCTGTATTTTTGTCAGCAGAAAAGAATGATCGGACGTACTTTGCTTATGCAATATTGCATCTTAATTTCTTTTGTTATTAATAGAGTCTCTTCAAACATAGCAATTTAAAAATTATGCTTGAGATATTCAATGGGAACAAAATAGAACCCTGATTTTATGACAGCAGTCACTTTTAGAAGTGTAAATTAATGTTTCTCTGAAAATGGGACTTAATATGACACTCTGAAAAGGGCTGACAGTAGAAATTCATCTATGTGTATTTTTATCTTGAACAAGTGATTTGATTCACACATTCAGGAAAATACAGGAAGTTAATGGCACAATTTAGAATTGAACCTAGATTCTGACTAATGTTTTAATTAATTAGTGACCCATTTTTTTCTCCAATAGGTGACTAAGTCCCATTTGTTTCTATTCAAAAGAAGATCCTGTTGTAATACATGTCAGGCTTTTAAAACCTGATCCCTATCATATACCTGGTAGCTTCTTAAAGCTTCTTTGTGCATTGATCCTGATTTTGGGATGGAAGAGTTTTGATGATGAAACAGAGTCAGCTCAGTTCCCTTTCCCCAGTCCTGTCACTGTGCTGTAATGAATGGACTCCTCTTTGAGCTCCACTTGATCAGCGAAACTTTATAGGTGTTTGCATGCAATTTGCAAACCCAAAAAAGAGGTGAAGAAAAGAACATATGAAATAAATTGAAATTAAGTGGAAAAAACCCCCAAAAACTGGCTGTTAAAAGGTTGTTGAATAATTGTTCTTCAAGTAGTTCTCTTTCTTCAAATATTCCGAAAACATGCTTTCCAGTATTTGCTGGCTTTTCTCAAAAAATTTATCAAGTTACATCCTTTAAAGACTCCTTTTCTCTAGTGCACACTTTGCTGTCTAGAATCCAGTGAAATAATCTGGTTTGTTAAAACTTAGTTTTCTCATTTTCTTTCTATAATAGTTCTCCCTTTCTAGGCAAAGGTCTTCTACTGCCGTGGCATTAAGTTTGGTTTAATGAAGGTATTGCACTTGCAAATCTATTGTAAATAAGAACTTTTAAAGAAACTGAAGGAATAAACTGGGAAACAAATTTTGAGATGTGGTGTAGTAGATATTGTTTTCTATCACCAGTTAACAGAATGGTTCTGTGGTGCCTGACACTTGCAGGATGTTTATTCACTTTAGTACTTCCCCCCAGGGGCTTCTAATCAGCTTCTCAGTACAGCAGCCATGAAATCCTGGACAAAACTGAAGCTCAATTCATATGAGATTAATAAGAGTTCCTGATGGTGAGGTCCCGTGAGCCTTGTTCTCTTCAGGTGCAGCAAGATCAATTAAATATCACCATGTACAATTCATTCCAGTGGGCTGCTTTGATCTACTCCAGAAAATACATTTTTTCAGTCTCCTTTCTTTTCTGTGTAAGACCTGTCTAGCTGTAGGCATTTTTCACATCCTTTCAAGGGAATCACATTCATCAATGATGCAAGATCGAGAAATCAATATATCAGTGTACAGCTGGGCTAAATATTGTAAATTATCCATTAGGTTGTACCAACTTGCAATTTAACAAAGAGTAAAAGACATCTTTGAACAAAAGTTCATTTTGTCCAAGTTTATAACTTTGCATCTTCAGTGAAAAATCAGGCCATAATTAAAGCTTAAAAAGCATTTATCCCAATGATCAGGACAAAGAAGGTAATATTTTGGTCAGAAAACTTTAATGTTTTGGCTAATATCCAACAATGAAAACGGTTTGAATATTTTATTTCAGATATCTCGGGAAATCTATACCTGCCCTTTGGTGTTTTCATAGTGTGTGACAAAACAAATCTACAGAATTACATTTATATCAGTACATTAAGTATGGGTGTATCTTATACTCTGTATTCCATTGCGTTGGGGGCTCTTAGGATATTTGCAACTTACGCTGAAAACAGAGACAACGTCTTCATGGACTTTACTGAGAGTTTGCCATAAATATTTAGGCTTAGTGTCCTTTTAACTAGTTATCCTGACAATGGCATTTCTGGGAGGTTAGCTGTTCCTGAAGTGATTTAATTATTGGTAAGAAAGATTATGAGACGATCTCTCCATTCTAAATGATCAGCTAAGGTAATCTATCTCTGAGAAATGCACCGTAAGGATTTTATAGAGATTTTATATATTTTTTTTTTTTTACCTGTCAGTGCAAGAATTAGGAGATGGCAAACTCAGCAGCTGAACAGGCTGAGAGCAATTCTCTTAAGTAGAAATCAAAACCTCATGGTGATTATAAGGACAAATAAATAATATGCCGAGCATCATAAAAAGGCAATGCTGGTCAGGCTGTAGCCAGAACTGGTCTCACACTCTGAGTGCTTTGAAAGCACGGGCAGCTCCTTCCTCCGCTGGCACGGTCGGGTCTCAGCTCTGCAAACAGCGGCACTGGCAAAACCCAAGACACCTGCAGCACCCCCGGCGTGCTCCTTTGCAGCGCCTCTTCCCCGCTGCTCCCAAACCCGCCCTGCCCGACCTCCTTCCCGCTGCCTCCAGCTCCCTGCAGTCCCTGGAACCCGCCGTGCTGGGCTGTTCCCGACCCTTCCCGCTGCCTCCAGCTCCCTGCAGTCCCTGGAACCCGCCGTGCCGGGGTGTTCCCGACCCTTCCCGCTGCCTCCAGCTCCCTGCAGTCCCTGGAACCCGCCGTGCCGGGGTGTTCCCGACCCTTCCCGCTGCCTCCAGCTCCCGGTCCCGCGGCGCGGCCGCCGCCGCCCTCTGACGGACACAGGCCGCGCTGCGGGTGTGTGCCAGCATCCTTTCGCCGCTTGCCTTTTAAATTGAGTGGACAGCAGATGACCGAAGCAGTGTTTAAAGTGTTGTTGAGGGTCACGTTGAAGCCAAAATCTCACTGTTCTCACTCCTGTCCTCAAAGTCAGCCTGTTCTTGTTCCCTTCTGAAAACAGTGATGTTTGGGCCATTGAAATTATAATGCAGACTTCTTTCCAAGGGGGCAGACACCTTGAAATCAATTTCATTTAAATTGATGAGTATTCTTAATAATATTAATAAATTATGATTAACATTGAATATTAATTCTAAGATTAAATTTTTTTTCTTAATCTACAAGTTTTAGGTCTTATCAGGGTGACAGATGTGTACACAAAGGCCCAAAATTTGCATTAACTTCAAAGCAATTCTGCAGGACATAGGTAATAAGTCCAGACTGCATTTTCACCAGGAAGCAACCCAGTAAATACACACATATTAGAACCACAGCACTTTGTTTTAATCTGTCTATATCATAAACTATGAAGAAATCCTTTTAGAGAAAGAGCGCGAACAGGATATGTTTGCTTCAGTGGATGCACCCCTCATTGTGAGGTCTCTGTTCTGAATTTCTGACTCACTCTAGATCACGCACCAAAAGGAACAAAACATAGATGCCCACTATGTATCAGAAGTAATTTATTAATTTTTTTATCAAAGAAAAAGCCAGAATAAGTATCAGCAGCAGTTCTGAGAGGGCTCTGTTGTAATGTGGTTTCCATCACATTTTTGCAAGGGGATGTAGTTTCCTTCTGATTATTGGAAAATGTATTTTGATTGATCCGCTTTGCTTAGGAAGTCCTTTATGTTGTCTTCTCTATGGCTTTGAATATGTATTCTATTTTTCCAATCTTTTTGAATTGGAGAAAAGTCAAAGTGATAATAAACACTTGCATTAAATGAATTTATTTTTCCTCTTATAATGTGCATGCCAGCTGGTCACTGTATTTCTAAACAGACTGTTTAAGTCAGCAGAAAAGGAAGACAAACTGTCCTAGAGCTGACAGTATCAAAACCATCAAAACAGAATTGAAATACTTGTCCAGTTCTTAATGCTGAATTCAGAACAGAACATTACTGCTGGTGTGTTTAAATCACACCCATGGACTGATGTGACCATCTTAGTCCCTGTTAATAACACGTCTAGAGCATTAATAGGAATTTGAAATCTTGAACTGAAGGAGCAAATACCTTCAGTCCCTATAGTGAACTCAACCACCTTCACCAATAAGCCAGATTTAGTCTGGGTTCACCTGACCTACAGTCACTTTTCATGAGTGCCTTGCCTGTCAAATCATAGATATATACTGGTCACAAATGGGATGGGGAAAGATGTCTTTAGGAAAGATCATGGCTGTAAGGCTTTTTATAGCTTCTAAGACAACTAATTTAGCCTTCAGTGTATTTTGTGTCTGGTCCTAACTGTGAGGCAGAGCACCTTGGGAATGAGCTCTACGAGTCACTGCAGCACCTGCAGCAATGAGCATTCACATCTCCCAGTGCTCTCCAGAGCTGGCCACTGGCTGAGCCTATTTGGAAAGAGCATAATGAAAGGCAGCCTGGTGGCCCAAGGTTTAGGATCCCCTGTGTTTCAGATTCACCAGGTCTTCCAGGGCTTCCACCAAAACGTGCTTTGTTTACTGGCTCTCTAGGTATCCGATGTCCTGAAACTTTTTAAAAACACAAACAAGAGAGCGTTGCAGTCACAGGCACCAAGGCATGGTCTCTTCCAGTGTTATACAATCTCTTATGAATCTTTCCATGATTTTAGAGCAGGCTATTACCTGCTGGTGGAGTGAATAAGAAGAACTGTGCCCTTTCCAGCACATCATAATGGCAGGACACTATGCTCCATGCACAGTAATTTTTTTTTGCAAACCCAGTTTACAGGGCTCTGATTTCCTCTCCATTGTCCTGAGCATAGGGATGTAACAGGAGACCTTCAGAAGTCAGCATTCCACAAACTTTCCTCTGTTGCAGTGCAACCCTTTTTGGTACTGAAGTCCCTTAGGCACACTGGCAGTCAGTGGAATTAAGGTTAAGCACAGGTGCAGTTTTTAAAGTGGGTTTAATGTTGTGGTTTGCACAAACACTTGGTAATGTTATTTGTTAACCCATTTTCCACACACTATTTTGGAAATAGCTTGCCTTGGTATCTCTAAGCTGTGTTGTAATCCATGTGTTTGTGTCATTAGAACTTCCTAACACCACAGGAGTGATTTTTGATTGTTTGTTCTAAATTTTATTTTGGGTATATTGTAGGGTCAATTTGAACAAAGCTAAAATGCACATACAGTAAGTCCAGTCCTTACCTGTGTGACTGGCACACCTTCATGAGAGTCAGCGGCTCTTTGCCAACTTCCACCGGGGGGAAGGCAGGGCAAGGCAAGATTAGTGAACTCCTCCTGTTGATTGTCCCCTTAATCCTCATATCTTTCCCTTTACTTTGTTGTTATAATGGTTTTTTGGCTGAAGGTATTCATATTTTATATGTTACATAATAGCATTTCTCAAAAAACCCACTAGAAGTAATCTAGCTACTTTTATCATCTTTGTTTCCAGCAAAGTCCTAATTCTATCTCTAAAGAACTGCCTTCTGGAGACACAAGTTTATGGAAGCATATACATGCAAACCTTGCAAATTCTTTTACATTTTACTACTCACCAGCCAAGAAGGAAACAGGAGAAAGCCAAGAGTCACCAAGCAGAGAAAAAGCTTTCTTTAGAACATCACCACAGGTGCAATAATGGACTGTGGTTGCACTGTGAAAGTGATCCTGAAAATGGTTTTTTATGTAAAGCTAAAGTTGGTAGGAGAATCCACCTTGATCACACTGAAAGTACAGGGAAAGTTTGCCCAGTTTATCATGAATGTTTGGAACACATAGAAAGATTGAAGTTCTCATTTTCTGGATGATTACAGGCGTACAGCCCAGTCTGTGTGCAGAGGCAACGTAAGTACTGTGTATCTCAACCAGCCAGGCTCATGATCTTTTTTTTAAAAAAGGCACCTTGATAGAAAGGGAAGAAAATGAATAACAAATGTGACATTTTGATTTTATTTTTTAATAGACTATTTTCAGGAAAACTAAAATAATGATGATTGAACGGCAGCGTTGTACACAGTTTAAATCCTCCTACAGATGAAGGTCAACACAGGATTCTGAGATAAAAAAGACAGATTAAATATTTTGAACATAAAATGCTGCTGATAATGAAATCTATAAATGGAAACCTTTTCCATGTTGTATAATGATAACACATGACATTTTGCTGTCCATATAACCTTTAGCTTTTCTGTCAATATCATTGTGCTGCACTGATTTCAGAAAAGGCATTAAACTCCGTCAGAATGAAAGCCATGTTTTAATAATAAAGCAATTATTATCCACTTATGATGTAGGAATGTAATTGGATTTTAATGTATTGAATCAAACTCTATCTGCTTCAATAACAATGTTGCTAAAACTATCATCTATAATTTATTAGGAATGGAACAAAATTTGACATCAGAAATGTAAACTAAGCTATGCAACAGACATTCATTGCAAAGATGCACAGACATTCAGCAAGTTATTACTGAAGGGTCCAAGTATGAGCATCAACTTAAGGTTTGATGTGTGTTTTAAGATGAAAGCATGCCAAACTTATAGATTGATGAAAAATAATTGGTCAAATAGCAGCAGCAGAAACCACATGCTAGTGGTTGCATAAGCATTACTTAAGAGACATTCAGTTCAACAATCTCTGTTCCACTTAGAAAAGCTATATGATATAATTTCCAAACACAAGGCATGGTCTTTGAATAATTAGACAAAATCTTGTCAAGATTGAGTCATTTTGTCTTGTAGTTTTCCTTTTTTTTAAGTCTTAGCTTCCAATTTTTAATTTGTATGCCAATTTGTGGAAGGATGCTAAATCTTTTTGAACCTGTAGGCCCAGCTTTGCCTAAGCAAATTCTTGTGGCTACATCTTCTAACATTCAGGAGTATACTGCTGTTCATGTCTGCAACTGTGTATTTTGCAGCTTGTCTGATTGATTTTGGAAGTTTTACTAAGAAACGTGGTAAACAGTTGAGGAAAAATTATTTCTTGCCATTTTAGATGCCTCTTAAAACTCACTTCTGTGTTGTTGACGCCTCAGTCAAAATATGCAAGTGTAATAATACAAGTTGTTACACACAAGTATGTATGTAACATATATTACTATATGAGTACAGTAATACAAGGGACTGACTGCAATGGTCAGAGGAGTGAGTTTTGATAGCTGTGTGTTTGTACACAGCAAACTTCAGCTTTGCTGTAAAACCAGCAATGTGGCATTTTGTGTTTATTCAGCTATCGTGACACAACAGAATTCTTCTGGAAAATGAAGACCCAGACTCTACAGTGACATATGAATCCCACGTGCTGCAGAAAAACCAGAGCAGTTTCTGCTTCTTCTTCACAGCCTCGTTTTACAAAACGGTAGAATAGTAAGGTGTTGTTTTCAATAAATGCACATTATGTATTGTTTTCCAGCACTGGCAAACATACATATTGAACAAATGATCAAGCAGATTTTAGAGTAACACTCCAAAAGTAAAGAGAAAACCATGACAGAAGGCCCTCTGCTGCCAGGTGCTCTGATAGCAAGAGGATGGTGTAAAAAGCAGTGGCAGAAAATCACTCTGAGGGTTTGCACTGACTTTCTATCAGGGATGGTTTTATTACACTGCAGGATAAGATACAGTGACCTTGTTAAGTTCCTCTCTCATTCCTGCTGTTTATTTGAACATAATGGACAGAAATGGAGCTTGCAAAGACACAAGAGTAAGTCCTGATTTTGTCATCGAAGCTGTGTAGATACAAGGATGTGCCAGGGCAGATCATCTCCCAAAATGAAGCTCTCCCACAGAACATCTGAGAGTGTTTGCACTGTAATGTACCGGAGAAAAATCTAAGCTAGTGTTAAATGAGTTTCTAATGAGAAACAGTCCAGCTTGGGCAGGATGGTAAATCATCCTCACTCGGAGCTGGGATATTACAAATTGGTTTCTGCTCTGAAACCCAACCACTGATTATCTGCACTGTGCAAAGGGGCATGAGGCCTCAGTGCTGCACCTGAGCTTGGGTCAGGGACGCAGTGGTAGAACATCTTGTTCTGTCCCCTGCTTCAGCACAACCCTAAAGTCAGATTTTCTGAGCCAGAGCTTTAGATTTATCTATATTTGGGCACTATATGAAGTACATATCTTGCTGAAAGCTTAGTCCCTCCTGAATTTGTTTAGCTAGGTTTGAAAAGTGTCATTGTTTTAACTCAGCTTTTTTACAACACTGATGCAACTGGCTGTATTGTGAAGCAGTTTGGAAGATTAGTAAAGTACTTATGAGAGGTTCTTCCATGCTCATTAAGTTCCAATTACTCATCCTTGTCATTAACAATCTCTTTGGAGAAAGTGACCTTCCCTGCCTCCGAGCCTTGGTTCCAAGAGTGTCCCAATGCCACAGCCATGACTGTAAATTGTGTACCAATCCAAATGTGGGAAATTCATTTTCACCTTGAACCAGCACCTGGGGTTCAAGTCCGCAAAAACAGATGCTTCAAGGGCAAAGAGGTAAAAGCAATTTCCCAAGATCATGTAACACTAAATTGGCCAAAAAACCATTTCTCGTCGATGAGTTGATTTCAGAAAATTTATTCTTTCTGTTGTATAATGAGTTATCTTTGGGGAATTTTAGTACAGGCACATTTAGTAGGCTGGAATTCACTGAGCACTGACTGTGCCTCAGACTGAAAAGATAATAAACCCAATCTTTAATATACAATTACAAATATTAAATGGAAACATTTCAGAAGATGCACAAGTAATGCTTTCATTAACCTGTTAGTTACAATGTAAATGGAACTTAACCCCATGTAACAAGATTGTTGCGCTATTTTACTGTTTCTAGAAGCAGGTTTTTGTTAAAATCAGGTCAGAGTATTTGCAATAAAATTCATTTTTGCAAGGTGCTGTGATAGCATCTGCATAAAACAGTTAGTGCTGGCCTTTAACCTGACCTCATGGGCATCATGAAATGTACAGGCATTGTGTGCTCTCTCTTTAGTGTAGCAAACACAGCTTGGTCTTAACCCAGACAAATGCTGCTAGAAGTAATCTATGCCAGCCAGCTCAGCTTTATCTCTAGGAACAATTTTTGTCATTTTCCCGGATTAATTTATGCACACCCTGATAAAATGTCTTGCTAATCAATGCAATAGGCCTTTAAAATCTCCGAACATTCTGTTTTTTAAAGAGAACACTGCCTAGCTCCTTTCTTCTGCTGGGCAGTGACTAGCAGAAAAATTGACTTCTTTGCCTCTGGAGCATGTCCTTTAGAAATTATAAGGCCCTAAACATTCCCCTTCCTTCACAAAACACTAAAATATGAAATGTGAAAAAAATCAGGCTTGCAGCCTCCATAAGAGGAAGCCAGCATAGCTTATAGCATCAAGAAGTCCAAGGATTCACAGTAATACCCTTCCTAAACATGAATAGAGAAGATTCATATGCAGATGATTAAATGATTAGAGATGAGGAAAGTGTTCCATAGGAAGGGGATTTAAAAGATTGAAAGCGCTTACTTGGAGAAAAAATGCGGAGGATAAAAATATATATAAATAAAAAAAGTAATGCTGCAGAGGAGGTAATTACTTTTGTTATGTACCAATGATATGTATTGCCAGACTAGAAGAAGGATTTAATGAACTTTAGAGACAGACATGCTTAAAATGATAAATGCAAATCCTTGCTCTTTTTTACAAAAAAGGTCTAGGAATAGTTGATTTTAGGATTGTCATGCACTTACTGAGTTCTATGTATAAGTTGGTGTCAAAAAGCCTTCAAGGCTGAAGTCATTCACAAATAGGTTTGGTGTTTGTTTGGTTTAAACTGGGATATTCACCCTTGGATTTTAAGATAAAAATCATTTGTCGGCACAGGTTTCTTTTCCACTGAAGTGCTACCATTGGAGGCAAATCACAGCATGTTGTTTTGTTCTGGAAAAATAATTGTTGTGTTCCAAAGAAGTCCCTGTGATATCCCTGCCAAGGAATAATTTCTCTGTGGTATGCAGCTTGGTCAGAGAGCACACGAGAGCAAAGTTACAAAGGTCATATTGCAGACCCTTTTCATCTTAAAATTTTCTCCTGTTCAAGTCCTTATGATTCAGGCAGCCTGAGCAATTTTTGTCTTTTCTTGCTAATTGCTATGCACCTCAGACCCAAGCACGTGCACAATCACTCACTGCAGATGTTACTGGAAGGTCAGCTGAAGGTGGGACTGCACATTGTAGGAGTTTTGGAGGTAGCCCCTGAGTGGCAAAGACTTATATCTGTAACACAGTCTAATTAAAAGCAATATCCATCAGAAAAAAAAAACAACCCAACAACAAAATTATTTCCAAGTGACAACTACTGCAATGGTAAACTTTGGCTTTAATTTTTTAGCTGTTTCAGTTGTAGCACTGTTAAAAAAAAAAAAGACCCAAAAAACCCCCAGCAGTAGAATACTATTATAAAGACATTCATTTTTCCCAGAGCTAATGCATTTTATTTTTGGTCAAACCAATAAAGTATTCACTTTCAGGCTCATACTGATCACAGGAAATATCATGCCTTTTATTCAAAAGCTGAGGGAAGACAAAACAAAAATTGTTCTGTAATCTCAACTATAGTGTTTGCTGTTGCTGCTTCTATATTTAAATGCAGACCTTTGTGTGAAACAGCAGTCTGCTTAACAAAAGGAGGCATATTAGTAAGGACTTAAATGACTCAGGCTTTAAAATAAGTGGATATAGTCAGAAAATGAAACTTAATTAAAGCTGATGTTATTGCTAGCTGCTCTAATTCCATTTGTTAGCAGGAAAACATTAAGGAACCCCATACAGGCAGATTGAGAAGATGTTTTATATAATTATGCCACATGTTTAGTTAATAGGTGTAATCAGGATTTATATTAGATATTGGAATGTTTTATCCTATGGCTGGGGACAAGTGAAGCAAGACAAGAGAGCTCTTTTCTGCTTCAGAGCCCAAACTGGGCGTCTGCCAGCTGCTGCAGATATTCAGGACATGCCCAAGAAGGAGCACGTGCCTGGGGAATACACTCTGCTCTCCCCAGTGCCTGGGAGCCAATAACTCAAAATTCCTTACTCTGCCTTCTCTTCCCCTTGTGGGCAAATCTCAGCTTGATAAATAATCTTCTCCTCTGCCATTAAAGTAGTATTTAAAAAGAAAAAAAAGTTAGGCTTGAAATATTTGTGATAAGCCTGCTGGGATGCACTAGTGAATAGTCACTAGAATAAAAAATGCATTCAGTACCTAATTTTAGGCTTTCTGCAGCCCAAGACAAACAAAAACTGGTTGCTACATCTGTTCCCCGAAAAGCTGGCATTTTGAAGTGTTTTCTTTCCAGAACAACCAATTCTCTTTTCTTCAAAATTTCACTTTTGAAGAAAATAAATTTTAAGGGTTTTGAAATCTTGAAAGTAACTGAATTTAGGAGTCCAAATTGTAGGGTTCCTGGCTCAGCCATAAAGAACAGCCTCAGATCTTGCAGACTGATAAAGCCAGCAAGATTTTATAGTCATGGCTGGACAGAAAGATTAATAGCTTGGGAAGATTCTCAGATGCGATCCTGTAAAGCCAAGAACAAATCCTGTGAATCCTTGGAAGAGATGAGACTGTGGGAGCTAATGAGTTCACACCTGCCCAGCAGGGCTGCTGAGTGGTAGGAATTCCCTCCATGCTTTTCAGCTCTAAATCCTTAAGTAAATTTTCCAGGGCTTCCAGGCAGTGTGAAGGTTTTGAAGGTCCATCAGCTACCGGCTGGGATAGACAGGAGAGATATTTTGTGCCATGGATCTGTGCAGAAGTGCTGTCCCCAACTCAAATGCTGTATAAATTTTTTTTTGTCAGGACCACAGGAACTCATTCCTGTCCCTGTGAAGGAGCATGAGGGAGCAAAGTGGTTTGGGCAATCAGTGGTGGGGCAGTTCAGATGCTGCTGCCTGTTATCAGTCACACTTTCTTCACCATATCAGTCCTTGATACACCTGCACTTCTTTGATTTATCAGTTTTTACAAGGGTGTGTTTTGACATAGAAATTTCAAATGGTACCATCATGCTCCCAAGGCTAACAGGTTAGTGACATCCCATCAGAGCAAATACATAAAACTTGATTTAATTTTCTCTTCGTAGTTTAAATGCCAGGCTTCATAGCTTGCTAGAGAAACTGTTTAGGCTCTGAAATCCTTGATGCAGTGTTGGTTTTTAATCAGGTAATAAGATGAACTTCAAGGCTAGATGAATTGAAAACTCTATGAAGTCCTTAAAAGTTAGTATTATTTGTAAAATCAGTTGTGGTACAATAACTCTTACAGGTCTCATTTGAATATCTTTGAAGCTTATGGGATTTGCATATAAATTTATATTCTTAAAGTAATGTGGGGGCTGATTTTTGAACTCCAAACTGACTTTCTGATAAAACTTTGTTCGAGTTTGAAAATTTAAATGGTAAATTAAATTCCTGTCCACACAATCCACTTAATCCCCACCACAAAGAGCACTAGAGGCGCTCTCTGGACCTGTGGTTATTTCAGGGGTGTGAAACAGTCTTAAGATCAATATAAAAATGTTCTAATCTTCTTAGTAATTGTCCCAAACAGTGTAATTTAGGGCTGTAAATGCCTTTACTCTGAGACACCCCTTTCTCCCTGGAGCCACTGAACATGGCAGCACTAAATGGGGCTGGGAGCACCAGCAGGGACAGCTTTCCTCCCAGGGCAGCTGCAGTGCTCTCCTCAGCAGAATTCCCCCATTTCTCCTTGTCCAAGACTTCCTTCTGGAGCCACACACCTCTCTGCAGATAAACCTCTGCTGCCCAGAGCCTGCAGCACCCAAAATACCAGCAACACCATTTTCTGCTCAGTGTGGTTCCATAGGAAGTGTTTGTTAATCCTGCAATAATCTGAGTTGCTTTGCTCAGTGTCTTAGATCTTGACTGCAGTTTTCTGTTTATAGCTGAATTCCCTCAAGGTTTCTAAAGACCTTTTTCATTCTAACACCCTTCATACATTTTAAAGAAATACATTTTTCTTTGTATTTCTGTTTGAAAAGGGTTCCATGCTAAAATACAGAACAACCAAGAATATTAAAAAGTATTCTGATGACTGCTTTTCTGAATTGAAAAACCAGTTGATACAAGATTGTACATTTTCCTTTCTGTTTTTTAGCCATGTTCTTTTAGATGCAAGTTTACAAAATCTCCAGAGGCTCCTCAGGAGTTAGGCCTTTACCTGTTTTCCTGCCATTATTAACTCCTGCAATCAACCAAATACAAACTGAGAAGTTATCACTAACATTCACTGTCATCGTTAGGAGACAACTTTAAACTGATTGGAGTATTTATCAAAAGGTGGTGTTGGCACTCTCAGCTGAACTATAAATCATCCTCACTGACTTGTGCTTTGTCAGTCTCTGAAGCCTGACCCTTATTTTATTAATCCACAGGAGAAAATACATTAGAGAGGAGTGTATTGAAAGAACAATAAATTAGCTGAATGGTCTCTAATAGACATAGCTGTCTGCAGAGAACTGGGTAAATCTCAACAGTAAAAAAATCAGAGAAGTTTTGCATGTGGAAGCTAAGGAAATAATTCTTTTAAGTTATAATGTCTGGTTTCATAAATTATATTATTTAATCTACATAATTGAGTAAAGTGACTCAGGTTGTCCCCCCCAGCAATCAATCTGACCATATTCTCAAATATACAAATTGGTTTTATGCCATTAGTTGTTCCATTGCAAGTAGGAAGACAGATTTGCATTATTCTCCTGAGTCTGTGCTCCTACTTAAAATGCTATTCCACATAAATACTGAATTTTTGTCCAAAAAAAGTGCAAAAACCTAGGAAAGGCCACTGGCAGAAATCTCTGATCCCAGAATGAGAATACACATAGAAAACTTTGCAACCTTTCCTGTGTCTTTTTAAGACACCTGAAATGCCTCCTCAGTTCCTAAAACACTAAAGAAACTTTATGAAAGTGATGGGTGGCTGTAGTTGAAATTATAAAGTTTCATGGACTAGCAACAGTAAGCAATATACAAACCATCAGCTGGTTTGCTCTTTTAAGTCATTCCATTGGAAAAAAAAAAAAGGACATTGAAATGAAGGGAATCCAGGTTTCATCTTCCTAAAATCCTCCTGTGAAATACCTCCTAAACCCAACAATACAGCAACACAAAGGCAGAACACTGGCGTTTGTTTTAGTGTATGCATCTGTAGACAAAAACCCCCAGCTCAGTCTGTAATGAACAGTTGAACAAGAAAATGTGAAATGTTCTTAGCTGCAGAACTGTGTTCCTGGGACATAAAACAAAAAAAAAGCTAAAAAATATTTTGTGGGATTATTCTCCTAAGTGGAATTGTGCCAGGCCGTGAAGTATAAAGCAATTATTCTGCCTGACGTGCTTCCACCCAGCTGTAAGGGCACAAGCTGGCTGGTTAAGAAGGCAGTGCCTGTAAATGACAGCTACTAAGGGTCACTGGTGCCCAGCAGACAGGAGGTGTCACGGGGGTCATTGGCTAGGGAATGGCAGAGGGACAGGGAATGGGAGAGGGAGGAGTTGGTAAGCGTTCCTGCTGGAAGGAGAAATGGGAGTGTGGATGCAGGCTGGAAATTTAAACTTGCACCTTTTAATTATGTTAGTTGGTTTCTTTCAATTGAGTTAGAAACACACACAATCTGTTAGAACATCTCTGGTGAGAGCATAATATCATAGAGTGCAGTAATTTGATCATTTGCGGTCATCTGAACAGCAGTAAGTTTATCCCTTGGGCAATTCCACTGACTTCCCTGGAACTACTCCAGGGAGCAGTTGAGCCCTGTGCTCAGGGAAGTACCAAACACCTCATTACGCACGTTTGCTTACACTGTGCTGGTAGCAGAGCAGCTTTAGTGCTGAAAAACCATATTCTAAATATCTTCATCCAGGTAATTTTCAGCTGTTTACTTATCTGCTGATTTCAGGGGCAGAAATGCAATGTGCAGGCTTGGAGTTCATGTCCTGCAAGGTTACAAGCAGTTGAAACAGCAGCTTTGGAAAATGCCAATGTGTTCAGCTACAGACAAGATTTCTTATGTCTTGTGTTCTTTTTGTGTTTACATGGGCTTAATTAGCGCTCTCATGCTGGATGGAAACAATGATTTATGTTGATTACTGTTGTCGCCTGATAAAGGTTTCCTCTCGCCTGCAAATCATTTGAGTAGACGAGGCCAGTTTTGGAGAGGTGAGGGGCTGCCCTAACTGGTGCTGTGGGGATGGAGCTGGGATGTGGCAGGGTGGGCAGTGCAGCAGGACCCACGGTCCTCAGCAGCTCAGGGCAGCCTGGAGACCCCCAGAGGACACCCCAGAGGGGTAGAACTGAGAGTAAACACGTCCGCTCTGAGGTTTGCAAGCAGGTTTCTAATGAACTAATTAATTAACTCATTAACCCCAAATCTCTTAAAAGATTATGACATGAATTACTCTTTTGTAGTGCAGGTATTCTAACCTGCCCCACCCAGTCATGTTTTGACTGGGATAAGCAAGAGTCTCTTCAGACTTCTAAACTGCTGCCAAATTCAGAACGTGGTTCTTTGTTGTAATAATAACTTTATCATAGGTTATAGGCAATGAGGTTGAACATTTTAAGATATAGCTACACCAAAACCTACAAAACTCTAATCATGTGGCTGAGATTTTAATTAAAAAATGAGTAAAAACTGACACAAAGTGCCCCCAGAGAAGGGTCTGAAAGTACAGTTTAACAGAGTGGGTCTGAACAGTTAAACTGAGTTTTTCAACCGCCTGTATAAAATATTTTGGGCAGATATGCTGGCAGCTAATGCAGCAGTTCCAGGGAACAGCTTTTGGAATCTGCTTCATTTCATCTAATTTAGCAGATAAAACTTTTGATGTAGAAATAGCAGAAAGTTAATGTTCTCCTGAAGGAAAGAAGTTTTACTTTGAGAAATATGGTATAAATACTGGCTAGATGGAATTGAGTTTGGTCAGTGCCCAGAGCACTTGTTGGTGCAAACCTGGTGAGATGTTGGACTGCGGCTAAACCATTATCCAACACATCAAACAACGCTGATCCAAAGGAGCTGAAACAGCAGCCTCACTACTTCAGAAAGGTGGCACCTTACAAAATTCAGCAAGCAGCCTTTGACAGGCTGTGTCAATGCACATTTTGTTCAACTTTTAATAATAATTCTTAGAATCTAACAATAGTTGGGGTCCCCTTATACTCCCAAGATGAAGCAGTATATCACCATGAAGAATACCATTTATGATAAAACATAAAATCAGGGTTTGAAAAGCCAAGGCTGTGTACAGAGCTTGGTGCTGCAAGCTGTGCTAGAGTCCTCTTTGCCTTGAATTTCTGCTAACTTCCATGGGAAAGCTGTAGTTCACACAGAGGAAGGACAGATTGTACTGGAAATAGGGCTACATTTTTCTAAGAAGATGATGGTAGTAATCAGCCAGGCAAAGTCCCCGTGGCACATGGAGAAAATGGGAACCTGTGACTGTGCAATTTGTTCAGTTCAGAGTTTGGTTCTGTTACATCCAGCTAAACTGCTTAACTGTGGAAAGGAATTATATTTTGGAACTGATGAAGGCAATTCCAGTTCGTGGTTACTGTACAGCAGGAAGGATTCTATCAGTGAGATTTCAAAGATAAGCTGCACACAGGTGCTTAGGCAGTTGCAGTCTGCTAAGTGTGTGTTAAAGACCTCCTTTGTATTCATGAAAACAGGGAATTGTTAAGTAGAGCAAAAGCAAGTGCTGCTGCATCTACTGAGATCACCCTCCCACCTGGTTCTGCTAAGACATAAAGGAAGGGAGCACTTATCCATGCTCAAAACAGAGAAGTTAAATGTTCGCGTGCCTAAAAAAGAATTTGTTTGGTTTGTTCTAAGGGAGCCAAGCATATTGCAGGCTTGACATGAAAATATAATAAATAGGAAAAAGAGATCAGTAAAGCTGAAGATTAGTAGTGCACTAAAGGTCATTGTGGCACACCTGAACAACTAAAAATAATGATTTGCAGAATGGAACCTAGAACTTCTATGCGGAGTACCCCTCTAGGCAGCACCACAGCTACCAGGAACTAATGTGCAGCTCTCTGCTGGATCAGACAGCAAAGCTGCTGTAAGAGCTCCTTGAGAAAGTAAAATTAACCTGAGTCCTGGTCCTGCATTGCAGTAGTTGCCCATGCAGTAGCTCAGTGGATGTGAGGCAGGGTAGAGCTGGACTGAGGCTCTGTTTGGGTCTGCAAGATAAATATCTGGACAGAAGGGAGGGAAATGTGTACTGATCCTCAGGCAGGTCCAGAGTATTTCCCAGAGAGATCCCTCCAAACAAGCCAGGGCAGCTATAAAAACCCAGCAGCTGGGAAGTGAAAAAGCAGCACCACTGCTCTGCTCAGTTTGTTGCTCTTGTCTTCATAAGCTTTACTCTCAGAATATTACTGATTTCTTTTTAATGCACCATGCACAGCACTAAATGGTGGTATTTTTATTTGATACATTGATAAGCAGCAGCACATTCAGCATCTTCTGATGGAGGCTGCTGAGTGAGTTTTCATTCTGGTCCCTTTGGATCTTCCAGTCAGTGATGTACCAAATGCAGAACCTTTGCTTTTTCCCTCTTCAATCTTTGAATCAGCCAGTCTTTTCTTGAAATATCAGTGAAATATCACAAATACTACCCAGTAGAAGGAAAAGTCATTTACAAGAATGCATGTGGCAGCTTCTTAGATGCCAGTTTTCTACTAATCCTATTGGTGGGAGTTCTGAGAAGCTCCATGTTCCTTAATGACATTTTTAAATAATAGGAAGTGTTTGATATTTGCTTTTTGGTATCCATACAAAGAGCAAACACCAAAAGCTTCACAGAAAGGACACAAAACAAAGAAAGCTTAAAGAAAGACTAGAGAAACATAAGTTTCAAACCTGTGGTTTATTCATTTGAAGTATCATTTCTTAAATTATCACAGAATATTTTTTATGTAGAAAAACAACCTGTTCTAAACATTTCCTCTTATCATTCTTCTAAATCCTGTAGGTCTTGCAGCCTAATAGTGGGGAAAATATAACCACTTCTTGACTTCTGCCATTAGAAAAATTAATTTCTACATCCACATTTCCTCAAAATACTTTTCAGATGACTTAAATGAAGTTCAGAGAGTCTTAGACACGTGAATAATTATAGTAAGACCTTATATGGATTGCAACTGGAACATGAAGTAAAACAAGTATTGGTCATTTCTCTGCATTGGGGTGGTTGGGGCTGATCTGGCTGAGCTGTATGTAGTTAAACTGCTTCAGTTACCGAGCTGTAGGAAATTCTGTGGACTGGGAGAAATCTTTTTGCCAAGGTAAAACCCAGGCTGGCTTCAAACTCCAGTGGTTAAATTGCTTCCCTGAGCAAGGGGAAACTGGATTTTCCTTCTGTTGCTGGTGAATATTGATGCAAAGTGGAACAGAATCTCCAGGAGTAAATTTAATACCTACCTTTAATTTGGGGATATTTGTGTGAGAGTGTGTGTTTTCAGACAAGTATGTTCCTATAGCATCCAAAGGGGGAAGATGAAAAGTGCAGGGCTGCAGAGGATCCAAGCTTTGACTCGCACACCAAGTGGGAAGCACATCTCTCTCTTAGGGAATCTAAAATCAAGGATTTAGAAATTGATGTCCCGGGTTTCTAGCTGGAGAACTTACTTAAATGCCCAAATCCTGCTTATCTGAACAGAAAATTCGCATCTCAGGAGATGAGGTGTCTTGAAAATGGTACTTACATGTGTAAGTTACCTTATATTTGCAGAGTACTCTACCTGCATGATAATTTACCTTAAAGTAAATTTATTGTCTAAGCATGAGATTGGAAAAGATTCAAAGATGGTAACTTAGAAGTCTTGAGAACTGACATATATTTAAACCATTTTAAACTAAACTATGTATGTACTGAACTTAGATTTGTTCAACATTTATTCACAATTATAAGTCACTGCTGGAGGACATTGAATCTCTTCTATCAGTACTAAATCCCATAACACATACAATATATTGTGAGTGCCTAGGTATTTATTTAGAAACATTTTTCTTGATGTCATGCTAAGAAAGCCTATAAGGAATGAAATAGAAGGCAGACACACACCCCTAGGGGTTCAACAGGCAATGCTGTTGGCTGTAAAGGAGAAGAAAGTGAAATGCTGTGATTTCCTGTGAAATATTATCACCACTTCCAGTGAAGGAGCTGCACTGATTCAGCAGTTGAGGAATTCAGCCTCCAAGCAGGACATGGGTGAGCAGGGTTCAGTGGGCACTCCAGATGATGAAGGAAAAGGTTAAAAGTTGTTTCAGTGGTGTTTAGGACTGCTGTTTGTACCTTGCTTTTTCCTTTCAAAGATCAGCAGCTTCACGGCATCTGGAGTAGTGGCACTATAGACTACACTACTATGAAATAAATAAATTAAATCATAAGGGAATTTTTCACTGCATATGGTTTGCCAGAGGAAGTTGTCTCAGTCAATGACCCACAGTTTATTTCAGAAAAATTTGACATGTTGTTAGGTCTAAACGCAGTGAAGTATGACAAAGTTGCTTCATTTCATGAAGCATCAAATGGAGCACTGGAACTTTTTTTTTTCAAACCATTAACCAGACAATTTCACTAACAATACATTATCAGAAAACTGCAGTCAGTTTTCTGTTTGCTTTTATTTGGTAGTATTTTTTCCTTTTTCCTTTTTTTCCCCATTCTTTTTGTTTCACTACAAAACCAATCCTTTGCATGCCACAACAAAGGAAACATTTAGTTTTTACTTTTGAAATATACTGAGAAGTCCTAAGGCTTGTGCTGCTCCCTTAACACAATGCTGGGGGCTATTGCAGCTGCGTGACCACTGCGTGTCCTGAGGTACCAGAGCCTTTCTGGCTGGAGTCACAAAAAGCTGCCCTTCTTAAAGCTCAGCCCTTTGCCTGGAGGGGAAGAGGTGTTTTTCTTCCCTTTGTCCTCTCATCCAGATCAGAAAATTCTCAAGAATTTTAAATTCTGAGTAAAGCAAAGAGGAAGCTGAGCTGAGAGCAACAAGTGCAGTGAGCAGCTGTGACAGACAAGTTGTTTCTTACAAGGACAGGTTTGTTGTCCCATTTTTTCACTCTGTCCTGGAGAAGTTCATGATATTGCTGATCAGAGTTATCTCAGAGACTACAATGAATGAGGAATAATGATTCATATTGAGTTCAGTGGGGTTTTGGTGTCCTACAGGAATGAATTGCTCAGCTGACAATCAAGTTATCCATACTTGACTGACTTCTCTACCACTGATTTATTATGGAGCCATTTCTATTAGACATACAACAAATATTTTGATGTTTCTTATAATTGGAATGTTTAATTAAACAGAATGGCAACAAACATTTGTTCTTACTGTTTGCACATGTGGTGTCTATTAGACATACAACAAATATTTTGGTATTTCTTATAATTGGACTATTTAATTAAACAGAATGGCAGCAAACATTGGTTCTTACTGCTTGCCCATGTGGTGTACAGTACCATGGCCTCACAAAAAGATCCTACAAATAGACTATATAAAAGAAATTAAGGCTTTCTCCAAACAGGTAAGGTGTGAGGGAATTTTAATCAACCCACTTAGGGCTTTGTAACTGGTAATTTTGCTTGGGAAAAAGTCTTGAGTGAATCTAGTACAGCTGAGAAATTTCAGAAAATGAGAAAGTAGGCCTGACAATGTGAACAATAATCACTGATGTATGAATATTTGTGAGGTACAATTTAAAATGTGAGGGTTTATTTTATTTTCAGGGAGCATTTTCATCAGGTTTTAATCTTTTTCTTTTGGAGTTTACTTGTGATTTTTCTTCTTGTATTTTGGAATTGCTTATGACTTGCATGACTCGGCAGTGAAAGGGAAAAGCCCGGTAATCACTTTTAGAACATTGCAGGTGGCACACTCTCATCTGGTTACGTTTATCACAACCACACTGAAGTGAACTCACCTGAAATGACCTTTGGAACACAGGGGGTAGGTCGCAGTACAAGTTATGCTTCCCTGTGTATTAAGGGGTGCATCTCCTCAGAGAGGGTTTCATGGAGGCCAGGACCATCCCCCTCTCCCTTTCTCCAGGTGGGCACATCTGTCCCCATTGCCCAGCGTAGCTCCACAGCTCTGCACAAACTCCTCCTCTGCCTCCATTCCTGTTACTCACACTGGGGCTGCGTCTGTCCCTGCATGGAAATCACTGAAAAGCTCAGGGTGTTTTTAACAGCTTTTTGCCAAATGGTGGTTTTGAAAATCATCTCGGTCTATGAGTATTTTGACAACAGACAGCTCGGTCAAAGAACAGAGTCTGAGCTCTTGGGGAGAACTCTCACTGGCAGGTTCAGTGCCGGTGGTCAGGGCACGAGGAGAGGGTGTGAAATGACAGTGTCATGAACTTGCCAAGTGATTCTTGCCAGCTCGCTGGGGGTCTGGCCAGAGCCTTCAGTGTGATGGACAGCACAAGGGCAGAGGGAGCCTTTGCCTGTGGCAGCTGAAGGATGGCTGATGATGAATAGAAACGACTCCCAGCACAGGGGTGGGCATTAGATCTTATAAACAACTGAGCGGGCTCCAGATTACTTGTGGGCCTGAATGACTTTCCTTTAAATAGGTGATCCTAACCAACATGCATACCAACAGTGTTTGGTTGCTTTGGGGGTTTTCCCCATTGCCTCTTACTCCCCAAATATGGAGATTCTGTGTTTGCTTTGATTTGTGGATTGTTGCCTTTGAGGGCTTTTTTTCCATACTCATTACCTCATCCTCTGTGGCACCTTCAGCTTTGAGTTCTATGGGATTGTCTGTTTTCACAGTAAGTGATTTTTCACACATTTTTTCTCTCTGTATTTTGCACAGAGAAAAAAATCAAGTTTACAGAGGCCATTTCCAGATACACTTAGTCAGGACAAACATTTCTAAAACTGAATCATAACATTTCAAAGAAAATCTTACTCTCCATTTTTGAATAAGTCCAGGTAAATAACCTCAGAAGAATACAGGCCTGCTATAGAATAACATTTCAGAACTTGTAGAGTGATAACTTTATAGTGCATTTTGAACTCCTATTAATTGGAGGAATCCCTTGAGGAAAATTATGGACATTCATACTCCAGAGATTTCTTTATAGAGAAAATAATTTCATACAATGCTGAGATTAAAGCTATTCCTCTCTTAATCTAAGCATGTAATTTTTGTTAATATTAAAGTGTGTATGCAGGAGCTGAGGATTCCTGTATCCCATAGTGCATAACTGCTGTATTCAGAGTCATTCTTCTTGCAAAGGATTTAATATTAGGATTGGTCACAATTATACATGGCTTGAGTTTAGCAAATAATGTTGGATATCAATTGGACATTATTTAGAAAAGGAAAGTTACAAGAAGAGGTTGAATAAATAAAAGACAGTCCTATTTGTGGGATCCCTATCAGTTTCCTTTCTTGAGATATTCTCTAAATTTACATTAAATGGAAGAACCAGTTTATCCATATTTTTTCTATTTTTTCAGGAATTAGATTTTTACTGATTTCTTATTACTCTCCAATACTGAAAAGCCAGCAGATAATTCAGGTCAGAAAGGACATTTGGAGGTCTCTTATCCAAGCCCTTACTCAAAGCAGGGTCATCTTTGGGCTCAGACTTGAATTCCTGGGACTTTCTCCAGCCACATTGAGAACATTTCCAAGGATGGATGCTGTGACAGTGTACATGGAGCTGTCCCCACGACAGGAGCTGCAGTTTGATAAACAGATGCTCTGACTGCCCCAGACACCTCAGATGAGCTGTGCCCCTGGAGCTACACCCTGGGTGACGCTGGAGAGTGGATAACCATCCTTGTCTCCCAGGGGGCTGTAAGTGATGTGGGCAGTGTGAGCCACTGGCCACTCAGCTGGGTCCTCCCAGCTAAAGCCAGGGATGTGGCTGTGCTGAAATTGGAGGAATTAGACCTCTCTCTTGCCCCTGAAGTTCAGGTCAATTAGCATGAGCATGGGCTTTTCAGTCACGAGTTATGTGCAATTTAGCAAAGCGCCGAGTGGCTGAATTGATTGGGTTTGGCACTTAAGCTGCCAGGAGGAAGAGATGATTTTCTTCTGTGCCTGATGAGGGCATATTATACTTGACAAGCAAATGTCAATACTATTAGAACCACCAAAACAATCCTTATGCAGAAGATGTTTATAAAATATATTTACATTAGTGCCAATAACAGTAAAAATGAGGAGAGTGATGAACACAAACTCCATCTGTAGCTGTGAAGGAGTAGCTATATGGACTGGCATTAGTTCAGCTATCTTCAGAAATATTAGTCCTTTTATTAAGGATGCCAGAAGCAGACTCAATAGAAATATTAACATTTTTTATTTCAGAGCAAGATAGCCTCACTTTGAAGATGCTTTTGTTCCCACTGAAGCATGAGGATCAGCAGAAGTTATTTAAACTTGTTCATTTCTAGAAATTAAATACTTGATTATATTGGAGATATTTTAAGCTCTTATTAGGATAAGTTCCAAAGTGAGACATTCCAGTACTGCAAATCTTTGTCTGTATATCTTCTCTCTCTTGCTGCTTAACTCTATAGAGAGCTGGGTCAAACATTTGTCTCATTTTCAGTAATGGGGTACACGACTGTTTGCTTTATAGGAAACCAGCAAAGCCCTGGTAAAGCATCCAAAATGCAAGTTAAATAGTCAGGAATAACACCAAAGGAAAATACCTGCTCTGTGCTGCACTGCAAAGATACAGAGCAGTGCTGTAGGGTTCTGACTGGATTATGAACAGCAGGCATTACAGCACATTGTTACACTGCCCTTTGCAGCAACCAGGGATTTTTCAAGCTCTGTTTATTTTGCTTTTGTTGTACAAAAGCTGCAGCCCACTTGAAAGTAAATAAAATTATGAAACATATTTTCTATGAGGAGAAGAAAGCAGGAATGCAATCAGCAGTACCCGAAACACACACCCTCTGTGTTCCTCAGCAGATGTGTCACTGAACAGAATGGCCAGGCATTAGCATTTTTAATGTCCTCTAACAGCGTGTGACACATATGTCATGAATAATTAGATATTACTAACTACTGAGCAGTGCTTAATTCACTTACCTGCCGCTACATTTGCCCTTTCTATCTGACAGCTCAAGTTGAATAAATGCTGTCTCTGGTGCTGAACCACCAGCTGCACGGTCAGCCTTTCTCATCCCACACTGAAAGCTCCTACACCGAACAGTGATGCAGCTCCCAAGCCTGAGCTATTCGAGTGAGGCTGCCGGTGGGAGAACTGGTACTGGACCTTGCTCCCTGCTTACCTGGTGTTCTAGCACATTGTTCTAATGCTGCTCAGGCAGGAATTAATGTCATTCAGCTAAGAAAATAGTACCTAGGGATTACACACCCATATTTATTACTGCGTGCCAAGAAACCTCTTCTTACACAATAACCAGTGCAATGGCCAGGTCCTCACCTAATGAGAGCTCCATTTCATGGAAGAAACCCACAGACTGACCAGACAGCATTGTTTGGAGCAGTGTACTGATCTTCAAATCTGTAGCTGTACATAACTCTACAAACTGGCTTAAAAACATTGATGGGATTATAGTGGGTGGGTGAGGTTTTGAAGATTTTGCTGCCTTAGTTTTAAGTTTGTAAGGCCAGGTTTATAATACCGTAGGGCTTAGAATATTCTTCACACAGATCTGTAGGGCTACACTAGCCAATAAAATCAAATTTACTGCTGGAATATAATTTATTGCCTTTGCCAATGTTGTCAACAATTTACATTTTGGGCAGAAAATAAGGTCACACTAAGGGGCAAGGCCCTGCTGCAAATGCTATTGAAATCAATGGAAACTTTCACACTGACTGCAGAGTACTTAAAGGTCAGGCTCTGAAGTCCAGATTCTTCTGGAAGTCTGCCCAGCACAGGGGGTTGGCCACTGAGCCACTGTCTCCTGTAACAGGCAGCAGTTCCTCCACTCTAAGGTTTAAAAGGAAACAGGCAAGGAGGCAGTGGGAAAAAAGACAGGGAGAGGTTTTTGTTGAAAGAAATAGAGATTAATGCCATTAAAAAAAAACCCTGGATGATACAGAGTGCTTGCTGTGATTAAAGAGAAAACTGGAAAAAAGCCTTTTAGGAACAAAAATAGCCTGTATGACTTAGTCTTCAGAAAGTCTGACTGTATAATTCAAGCTATGCTGAATTCTGTGAATGAAAATAATGCTGCTAAATAGGAGGAAGAGTAAAAGATAAAGTGAGATGGTAGAGTCCTCCACATGAAGATTGTGACGGAGATTTTGTGATGACCTTTTGCATCTTCCACATCTGTAAGAAAGCAGTTCACCTTCATTCCTAAAGTTAAACCTAGCTGGAAGTGCAGTGGAGTTTAGGCAGTGTTGGAAGGTTCTGTGTCCTTTATAAAGCTCTGACAGACTCTGCCTCTCTCAGCAAGTGCTGCCTCATCCCTTTCATCGCTGCTGAGCAGAAACACTCTGTGCTTGAGAGATGCATTTTCACAATGAGCTGGGATGGGATGGGAGCTTTTGCATCTAAACTGAGGAAACGGGAATTAAACTGCATTGAAATGGGCTCTGAGCTTCCTTCCTGCCACTGAGATGCTGTGCAGCTGTTTCTCTTCAGGGGAGCAGAGCCACAGGAGGAGAAAAAGTGTCTTTGCTGATTGCTCTTTTTCTAATCGATATGAATGCACTTAGTACGCACATATATTTATATTTATAGAGATATTTAGGTTATACAGCATTGTTTGGGTCGTGTTGGTCTTGATCCATAAAAAAAGAAATCCTGGGGTTTTCTTTCTGTCCATTTGCTATTGATAGTCTCAGGAGTACTTTAAAAAACAGGAAAAATTCTTATTTTTACTTATTTTCTTAAATCTGTGGGAGCCATCTACCCCTAGGATTACATGGTACATATATTTTTGTTTGTTTGATCTTAAGTGAGAAATTGGGAGATTGTGTATTTATATTATGTGTGCGTGAAGTACAAGGATCAACTGTAGAAGGTATTTAATATCTTTTTGTATTTAAAAAATCACTACAAAATTGTTGTCATTTACTGTCTCACAGGGTACATTAATTCATAAGACAGTCTTAAAACTGCCTATTGTGAGTTTGTCTATGGTATGACAACTTAATGATTATAAAGCTTTTTAACCAGTTCATTAATTGGAAAGTGTGTGCTGGGCCTAAGTGGCATTTTGGAGCAAACATAAGAAGTTTCAGCATCTCTCACGTGCCTATTGGATTGGTGAACTCCTCAAGATTGGAATTATACCCATCTGTTTAGCCCGTGCTTTTCTGTACTAAATGGAATTTCTACAGTTAATTATTTTATTTCTGAAAATGTTTCCGGGCATGTGATCCCAACTGTGGTTGCTCAGCAATTTCATTATGGCTTTTATCTGGAATATAACTTTTGACACGTTTTAACCACACTTGGCTCAAAGAATGGGAAGTCCATCCAGTGACCATCACACTGGGTACTTTCTGTGCATTCCCTGCTTCTGTTGGACATGGTGCCAGCTGAGCTAATGATCCTTTCCTCTGGATGCTTCCTGGTGACACTGCATCTGCAGGCTCCTGTTAGTTGAAGCTTAAGATCTGTGCCTGAGCTACTTATAGAAATTACAGCTGGAAACATCTCTTGTTTCTTTCCAAACCGCTGCTGCTATTTTCTGCTCAGGTGTGTGTCTGCTGGTCAACTTGCTGTGTTGATTTTCATATCCCTGAAAATTTTGCAGGGTTTTATTGTCATGAGGATTTCCAGAATCCTCTGTGTCTCCCACAAGGAGTTAGCAGCATTACTATTTTCTCTGTGCTATGTAAAGATAGTGTTTCATTCTTGGCAGAATGAAATGATGAAAGGGCTTTCAGACAGTCTGTATATTCAGTCTCATAAATTATTTAAACATGTTTGTCTGTTATTTTACCAGGCAAATACTGGCTTCTTACCATATATATCATTATATTTTTCAAAATGCTCTGACATATATTGTAGTATCATTAAAACTTTTCAGCAACACTGAGGGAGCTCATGCATGTAGCTAAATGAAAAAGTAATATGGTCATTTCTTTGCATTCACAATAGATTTTCTATGCTGTTCACCCATAGGCTCTTAGTACTGAGTGAAATGCACTCCTTAATCAGACATGAGGCCTCATTGTAATTGTTGATGTGCAGTGGAAAAAGGCCTGCAGAACATTTGCAATAGAACTGCAGTGTGTTCCAAGCTGAACAGTTAAGTGTTCAGTGTTCACTCCAAGCTCAGTGTTTAGATTAGCAGGGACTGGAGAGGTTTGATCCTTACCTGCAGAACTCAGAAGCTCAAACCTGGCAATTGGAATGGCAATATTACTGTGGATTGTTCTTGCAAGTTCTGAAATGAGGCCTTTCCTTTGCTTACATAAGCATTACACACCATTTAAGGTGGCTGTCTCCTAAACGTGTGGGATAAAATCCATGGTTTAGGCCTCCAAACTTAAAGGTCCCATTATTGAGAAGTTTGGCCAATGAAGTGACCAAGTCACTGAGATTTCTCAGGCAAACAATCTCCTCTGTAACATGGTCTGTAGAAGTGTGAGCAGTGTTTGGAGTCAGGATGAGATGAGTTTTCAGGAAGGATGGCTGGCTAACTGTTAAGAAAATATTTGTCATCTTTTTGAGTTTGGGCACTGCACAAGATGGGCTCTTGGCACTCTTCACTGCTGCATGTGCAGAATATATTTTTGAAAATCAGATGAAGATTTGTTAGTAACTGTTGCATTGTTCTTGTTGGAATGTTAAATTATCAATACCTTGTCTGAGAACAACCCAGATGAAAACTGCACCCTCAGAGCACGGGAACTGCACTTGAAGTCAGGCTTTGGAACACAGAGTTGTACTGTAACAAATTCACATGAGGCATTATGTGCCTCATTATGTGCCCCATTTTATTCTGTGTACTTATTGACCTCTGCTCACAGGGAACATGAGCCATGCACAAAGCAGGATCAAGAAAGAAGGAGTCATTGCACAACTAATCTGTTTTTCACACAGAAACAATTAGTATCATGACAAAATCTGGGCCTGGAGGAAGCAAGGAGGTTTCATCATCTCTCAGATTTCTATGCCAGGTTAAAATACCTTAAAATCACAGACACCCAAATGTTCACTAAATTCATACTCCTTATTCATTTCCATTAATGATGAGGAACACAGAGGTTATGACTAGCCAGGTATTTAGGTGGTGGTAACTGTATGTGGTTTTACCAATGCCTTAAACACAAGTATGTAGTACCTATGAAAAGTAAGAAAATGGTTTTGAACCCAGTACTAATCTTCTGTAACTTTACCAACTGTCAGAGTTCTCCACACATATTTATTTTGAGGAAAGCCAAAATTCACAAGAACCATTCTGGTTTATATTCTTCCTCCATCTCAGACTTCATTTTTAGAGTGAGCAGTCTCCAATTGAATAGAAGGACCAGAATCGCTTGAGAAAGAAACAGAGAAAGGAAATGGAAATTGCCAGTGGTGGGGAGAAGCTCTTGATGAGAGCCAGCGACAAATAAGAGGAAAATGAGAAGAGATAATTTCCCAAATCTTGGCTTCATGATGTTTCCTGAACCAAAGGATATTGCAGAAATACATCTCCCTTGATTAGAAAGACTGAACTAAGACAAGAACTATTTAGGGCCGTAGTTGGTGCTGCTAATATTGCTGACTAAATCTTTTCTCCCAAGAATAAGAACAGTAGGCACTGATAGTTTCCAAGAACTTGGAAAACAACCTTTTGTTTAATTAAATGGAGCCTGGTCCTCAGTGAAGCTTCCTTGTTTGAGCTGAGCTTTGCTGCAGTAGAAGTGACTGTTCAAATTCCTGTCATTCTTCATAACTGGGAACAGTGGTGACCTGCACAATCTTCAGCACTGTGATCAGACAAGTCTGAAAACTCTGGAAGTTTCTAACTCACTTATTCTTCTTTTGTGACCGTATTTCAAATTTCCAAATTATGACAAAAATGTCTTGTACCTGTAATCACTGCCTACAACTGCAGTAGTTTTAAATTGTTTTATAGAGGAACATGAACTGACACCATGTGGTAAAATAATTGAAATTAATTGCCTGTATTTCTTGCAAAGCAGTTCTTCCCTGCTTTTCCAGAGGCACCTGCAGAAGGCAATGATGCATTCCTGAGACTGCACCACACTGCTGGGGGAAATGAAGGGGCCCTGGGTAATGAGGGCACTCCCCATGAAACCCTGATGTGCTGCCTCCTGACCTGTGTCCTGCACCCCTCTCTTACCTGGAGCCCTGCAGCATTTACTGTGGGGCACTGTGAGTTTATAGCAGCCTCTCTAACACTTGGAGTGGTCAGGCTCTGGCTTCACTATCCTGACTCCCTCATTTTCCTTTTTAAGCTTTGAAAGATCAGTGGCACCATTTGTACTCTTCACACTTTCCTTCTGTGCTCTGTAATCCCTGTATTTACAATAAACCAACAAAAACATTAACTGCACAAGCACATAGCTCCCCCTGCCAATTATTGTGTATTTTATATTTACTGATGCCAGCTGAAATGTTGGACTAATATTTAAAATGTACAAACTAGGTGTATCAAGATAAGGGAGCAGATTATGGCTGGCCTGTGAAGATGTGTATATATTGCAGTGAAAATCACTCAAGGAAACTCTTAAATCTCTCTTGCAAGGACCAACAGCAGTGAAAACCAAAAACCCTTAAATTCAAAAAGTGCTAATCTCACACTGATCTTGAGGCACAGTGGGACACAGTCTTTCATCAAGTGTTCTGAATACTGGTAAAAGTGTTGGAGAAAGGAAAACTTCCTTATTTTATGGCAAACACCACTCTGAATTGTGGGTTAGAGGCAAAAAATAATTTGTGGAGCAAAAATAAATTCTAATTTTGTAGAATCCAAATCATTTGTGCTATCTCTGCAGACCTACAGCAGTAGGGATGTATGTGCCCTATGGGATATCTGGCACAAGCTTAGGGGGCTGCTAAAGACTGCACCCTAACCAAAATCAGTACATAATTAAGTTGATATGAAGCACTTAAGAGCAGTCCAGACCCCATGTTTGTGGTAACCATAGTCCCATTCTACCACGAGGAGCTCTAATCTCTCGTTGTTGTTGTGCTTTCAGTTTATTACTGTTACATGACAAATCAATCCAGTTAACAGCCCACACATAAGCACACAAAAAGAATGGACCATGTCTCAGCACATTAGCTAGAACTAGATTTTAGAGATAAAATTTGGCCATGTTAAATATATTTCAGTATGCATGGGCTGTGTTTTTATCCCACAGCACATTGTGGTGGGTGTTCTTTCATGCAGACATAAAAATAGGCTGTTTGCAGCATTAAGGTTTGAGGAATTATCTGTAGATTTGACAGCTTTTCAAAACTTAAGACAGTATAATTCAAATTTTAATTGGCTTGCAATGAAGCAGTTGTTTTGAAATCTTCCTTCTTAGTAAATCTGTAGCACAGCTCTCAGAGGCTTAAGGGAAAAGTACTTGGCCTTTTCCTTATCCCCAGAATCTTCATGCATAGATGTACGTCTGCACCAATTGTCTCATCTCCAGACTAATTATCTCATTTACATTTTTCCTGCTTTCTGCTCATGGACAGGCAGGTTTTAAATTGTGTGCTGTCAGACACAGCTGGTTGAGGGGGACACACACAGACGCGTGTGTGCATTTTATTTTATTAATATTATTCAGAATTACATGGCACATTTAGTATTAAATGTAATGGTGCTTAACATAAAATATTGTGTTGAAGACGAAGCTCCCATAGCTTAAAAGATTCTAAAATTAAGGGTTTTGTGTAATTTTCCCTGATCACCTCTTCCACCCTCTGGTATTACTCCCCCTGCACTTTGAGTCTATTGAGTGGATGAACTCTTTCCTTTTTTTCTATTTAATTTGAGGGAATAAAAAGATGCTCATACAGTTACATTTTGTAGCTGCCATGCCATACAACTAAAAGTTGCTCACAGTAGGAGGGCACTTAACTGATAAAAGTGACCTACTGATGAGTGCAAATCCAGCAAGTTCTCAGCTGCAGGTCAGTCTCACTTAATTAAAGGTATAATTGGGTCCTTTCATGGTCTGATGCTTAGTAAGACAGTGTAGCTGGGGACTGCCTCAGTGTATAAATTCCAGGGTGAACTGGGACCCTCACACCCCCTACCTGCCTAGTGCAACTCTTGTCTTAAAAGAATGCTGATCTCTTGAGGTTATCAGCTAGGGCAGAGCATTGTTACTGTATTCCCATAAGATTCAGCCTCCTAGGACCAGGTGTGGCTTTCCCTCAGGGTTGCTCAGGGAATAATGTCCCCCTAAATGTGTGGCAGGGGGAAACTTTGGTGTTCTGCTCGGTGCAGGCTGGGACTGCTCCACGTTGTACTCCAAAGGCTTCTGTCGAGTGAGTTGTTTCCCATGCAGGGGACAGAAATGCCATGGGTCACTGACTGAGGGCTGCCAGCCCACTGCCCTGCATAGCAAGATTCATTTGCTGCAGAATGAGCCAAATCAGCACCTTGACAGGCGGGACATGTGCGCTTTCAGCAGCTGAAGCCAACAGTTATCCAGTTAGTGCTGACCTTTCAGTTCCACTGACAGGTAGCTTAGTGCTGTTCCTTCATTTGAGGGTCGGTATTGCTACTCCTCCTGTCCTAAACAGGAATAAAAAATAGCAGAACGTGGCCTGCAGTGAAGTCTCTGCCTCCACAGAGATAGCAGGAGAACCTTTGGGGTCCTTTTCTTCCCTGGACTGTACCATCAGTGATTTTATATTTGAGAGTTCTTTATGCTTTACCATTGACCACAAAAATAAGTGTGATGATAAATGAGCAGAGGCATTTCTGAAGAGCACCTCTCTGCAGGTGTCATGCATGGATTACTGTCCCTAAAAAGAAACATCATCTGAACACCTTCTAACCAGGAAATCCCCAATTAAAACAGAAGGTTGAGATCTATATGTACAGCTCTGAAATCAACAGGCAGTCCCTGAAACCACTGTCCATAAGAGACATGTATTGTAGTGCAGATTTGTCTGCAGCTCTGGAAAAGGATTTCTGCTCAAAACAGCATCAGTCTGTCTGAGCAACTGAGGTTCCAAACCAAACAAAACCAAAACAAACACCTCGCCCCCGCCCCCAAAACAAAATAGGAAAATATCTTGTAGCAGCTAGCTCTTCCAAATGTTGAGAACTATTCTTTTTACACTTGTCATCACTGTCTGGTGCTTTACACTGCCTGTGAGAACAAAGAGTGCACTCAGCTGCCTTTTATATGCAAGGTGTGTGCAATTTTAAGTATTTCCTAGTGCTCATTTGTGGTACCTTCATGTACAGCAGCTTTTTCACACACAGCCCCCCAAGCAAACTACAACTGAAAAAAAAAAAAAAACCAAATACAAAAATCCCAGTGCAGGAACACAACACTTTAAGTATTTCACAGCCATAAAATTAGAAACAGCAAGTTAGTAAAATCACAAAATTGTGTGTAATAGCTCAGCTGTTGAAATCAGTATATTCACTCCCTTCCATGTGCAGAAGAGCTTATGCTGTGCTCATCCCCAACCAGCTGAAACTATAAATACATTAAACACAAACCCAGCTAATTATAATCTAGGGTGTTTTTTCTTTTAGCATATATAGGGTCTTAATAGCTGCAATGTGCTTGACTTTTGGTGTTCACTGCATTTCAGTGATTCTGTTTTCTCCATCCACATTTTAACCTTGCTGTTGCCTTGTTCAGACTCTGTCTGTGCTCAGGAATTTCTGTCAAGAAAGAAACAAAGGTTGCCAGGGCCTAATGGTTTTGACTTTAAATGTCCTGTTTAATTACAGTTTCCCAGACATTTACACTCTTCCATATGTATATCTGGCAGTTCAAAGGAAAATGAGTTAATCTGGTAATGGCACTGAAAGGGCATCTATTCCTACACCTAATTTTGGGGATTCCAGCATTTGGACCTGTGAAAAGCTCTCTGTGTTCTGAGAAATTCCCACCTCTACATTTTAATAGTTATTTTTCAGTTATAATAATTCTGCTTTGCATAGGGTATTTTATCCTTGAGGAGGGAAGGTGTGCCTAATAGATAAGGTATTTTAGACATTATTGTGTTCAAATCTTAAATGCAAATATAAGTATTTTTAATTATCTGGCATTTCTTTGGACACTTAGTGAAACAAGCTAAGTTTCCCTCTGTAGTCTAAGGTATACTGGAAATTATATTCCTGACACTGAAGGCTTCTAAACAACAAAGCAATTCCTTTGCTTCAATCAAGGGGTCAAAATCCCTTAATCAATTCATTGATTATATTCAGGTACAGTTTCCATTAAATACATAAAAGTTTTACCTAAGTTTAGATAAGGATGTTAAAATTTGGCCAAACACTAACTGCCCTTCTCTTGAAGGAGTCAAACAATAAATTCATATTTTTTCTGAAAAGGCAAATGCAAAATTACTTACCACTAGTTTAGCTCCTTGTTCTTACATGTTAAATAGTAAATTTTGTACTGGTTTTAATGGGAATAATTAGGTCAGCTCTGAAATTCTGAGAATCTTGAATGACCAGCCTCTGTAATGCCCCTTTGTATCTTTCAAAATAAAACCAAAATGCATTTTCAGTTGTCCCAAATGCAGTGACTCTTGAAGCTGGATCCAGCCAGCTCTGGTTAAAATCCATAACTTTGTAATTGGTGCAAAGTGGGAGTTCCCTGAAGTGAATGTTGAGAATTTGGGTGTAGATTAGTTCCTGAGTAGCTGTGCTCTGCTAGTTTGGAAGCAAATTATAATCACTCCTATTTTAAAAATCCATATTCTTATCATTCTGAGCAATTGAGTAAAATTACACTGCCTATAAGAAAAGCTGTCTAAAATAGGTGCTGGATACCACAGTAATAATCAGCTTAATAAAAATGCTTTGAGTGAATGTCATCTCACAAAAGCAAAATGTGGCACAGGGCTGATTTGTAAAACAGCCTCGTTAACTGAAATTATTTGTGGCTTGTCAAATATTAAATTGCTCAAATTGGTTCTTTGTAATTGAATTTCAAGGAAATTAACAGTCTGTTGTAATAATGAATTTAATAGATTATGTATTTGGTGTATTTTCCCCAAATTAAAATTAAGTAAATGTGTGACTAAGACTTTTCACGTTTTTTAACATCTAAAAAAATCAAAAAGTTAACTTTCTTTTGCTGCCTTATACTCAAAATTAATGTCAAGCTTAAGTTAACTTGAGAAAACCAGAATCATTAGAAATGAATTTTGTAGGATGATGTGTATTATCATATTTATTTTGAAAATGAAATTACTCTGACAATAGTTTTCTGCTATTTGCTGAGTTTAAATTGTGTTTACTCAATCTTTCCAGCCTTAAATGAATCAACATGGTTTTTTTCCCTGACATATAGAATTTTTATAATAGAAAGAACACCCAATTTCATCACTGCCTTGGAAGAAAATGTTCAGTAAATTTCTTATATCTGTACAGCAAAAGTGGTAGCTGCTTATGGGCTCCTGTACAATGAAGATTTGCCTGTGCAGTGCAGAGGGAGTTTTTTCCAAGTGTGATAAGTAATTACCCTATATAAGGTAACTGTGTTGTAGTAACATGGGTTTTGTTAGCATTAATAACAATGATAATACCAGTTATAATGCTGTTATTACGTGATTTATTATGTAACATGGGGCTTTAGTTCTAAAATCTAGTCTCGTTCAAGTGTGATTATATATAGACTGCTATCAATACCAGTAGACAGAAAGAAACTCCCCATTCCCATCTCTAAATGGATGATTCATGGGAAAGAAGGAAAGACAAAAGGTGATTGAAATGGATGTTTATTGGTCTGGGAGCTGAAGTGGAGCGAGTTCCTGTGCAGTGCTATCACTGAGAGGACATGCAGGCTGGGGTTATCCAACCATCCAGCCCACACTGGGCACTCTGAGCTCCTTCCCAGAGGCTCCAGTGGCACAGCAGGAACCACCAGGACACTGCTCTGGCCATAATTGCATCATGGGCGACACTTGTGGTCTGGAAGTCTTAAAAAACCACTTTATTTTGTGTCTCTTTAAGTTTAAATCACCCCAGGAACATCAACAGTATTGGTTTTGCAACAGACAGTTCAAATCTTTACAATGGAACAATGTGGTTTAGGGCTGAGTTTTGGTTACTAGTGGTCCATGTTCCATCCAGTGGATGAAATTTGCTTACTCACCCAGTTGCAGCATTGTCAAGTAGTTAAATGCAAAGCTGTCAGGCTTTCAAAGCATTTGATAAAAGCTGTAGCCCTGTATTTTGTGGCAATATCTAATTGTACTCTTGAGTAAGTGTTCACAGAACAGTCCTGATACCTGCAAATACCTGTGATTGTTCCTGCCAGTCAATAAAAAGTACATGAATAATATCTCTGAGCAGTAGAGGGGTGAAAATGGAACTGCTCTTTGTTTTATAACCTACAGAGCACAAGCAAAACCATCTTTGTTCTGATGCCTCAAGAGGCCTCCTAAAAACAGAGACTAGACAGGAGTAAAGGGAATAAAGGTGGGGATTTATTGGAAAGGCCTTCAAAGGTACCCCTGGGGAGCCAGAGGCTGCTGCCCAGATGGCCCGAGATGGACCCTGAGAGGCCACGAGTTCTTCACACTTTTATAGCTTTGGTTCATTTGCATACCAGGGTTAATTCTCCAATTAAAGGATCAGTTAATAATGTAATTTCCCCAAACTTTAGAGGCTTCTGGTTTTTACTTTTTGGGCCTAGGACAGTCTGGGTGTCCTTAAACATCAGGCCCAGAGAGGCTTTGTTATGACTGCCCAGCACGAGAGAACAGAAATGAACAGGCTACAGGAAACTTCAGAGTTACACACTGAGCAGTACAGGAGTTGAAAAATATAAATTTAAAACCTAAGGCATCAGTTCCTATGTATAACTGCTCAGTCAAAATGTGAGACTTTTGTGCACTGTAAGACAAAATTGAGCATTTGTAATATTTATTCCCAAGTGGCGAAGTGCAAGTGCCTCCTGTGAGAGTCAGCAAGAAGGGAGGGCAAGGATCTGGAGTCCTCAGCATAGCAAAGCAAATGAGAAAGCTTTGCTAAACAAAAACATTCACTGCTGCTCTGAGCCTGCTTGGAAAAACTTTGCTGTCAATGGGAGTTACAAACTGTATGAACAATGACATTCCTAACGGGAGAAACCAAGTATTTTATAGCTTCATTTGTTTGAGATGAAAATTCTGGAAGAGAAAGTGTCACCCTGCCAATTGAAAAAATTATTATCAGGCTAGGAACTGATATTAAATGAAGTAATTTTGAACCCCCCCACACACCCTTTTTTTTTTTTTTCCAGTGGAAAAAGTAACCTGGCATGTATGACTTGAAGGACAGCTATTAAGCGATTTCACTTACATTACAGAACGTCTCATCTCCAATTCAGAAGAACCCAAATGCATTTACTTACTGCAAATGTAATATAATAGAAAATAGTGTTTAAAGGCATTATGTGCTAATCTGTGGTCATTAAGATTTATGAAAACTGAAGTAGATGGCTTCTGATTAGACAAGAGTTCTCTTCCATATAATGCTTTTTACGCTTATTTCTGAATTATTGCAGTAATTCAGCTGCTGTGTCAGGGCTCTGCAGTCTGAAGGCAGGAACGCACGGATGGGGCTGCAGCCCTGAGTTCCACCCCAGTGAGACTGAGGTTTGATAGTGCCCTTCTGTTTCCAAACATTGTTCAAGAAATCTCAAAAACCCCTTGAAGCTGCTGACTACTACTGGCCCTCATTTCTGACTTCCCTTGTTAAATTCTTCTTAAAAAAATAACCATTGGGAATGTGTCATTGTCACAGGGCAGCAATTAAGGATTGCAGTAAAACATGGAAAAACCCCACACTCATCATACCAACACCATGTGTTTATCAGCATCCTGCTGAAGAGCTGCAGACACTTAAAGCTATCAAGTTTTACTGAATGATGTTTGACCATTGAGCTAAAGTCAGTCAAATCAATGGGATACATTTTCTGTCAAGAATGTACATGGTTCTGGTCAAGTTTTTCAAAAGCATGCCCTCTTTTTCAAATGCTTTAGTTAGTGGCAGTAACTAGTGATGAGTTTGGCTGTATTCATTAGCACAAATACACAATTACTCCACTCTTAAGCTAATGAAGCACAGTGTTAGAAGTGAAGGAATAATTTCTATATATTTCAAAGTACTAAATTACAAAATGTTGGTCTATAAAATTCTGGCAGCAGAAAATGAATTGATAAACTTGCAGATAGATGGAAGAAAATTTGAAGTCTACTTCAGTATCAAGAACCATGGAATTCCTGAAAAAAACAGTTCTGTAAAATGGTGAATCCTCATCAATGAGCAGTGAGAAGTCAGATTTTAAAAAATAATTTCTCAGTGTTTTTAATAATTCTTATTTCTGGCTTGGGAACAGAAGTTGTAATGGGCAACTGAAAGGTGACTCTAGATGTCTTGAGTTGGTTCTGAACCTGGAGGGTGATCTTTTACCTGCAGAAAATAATACACCTCCAGAGGAGAGAGCTAGAATTGTTTTAGATTCAATGGCAAACTGAGGTCTTGAGGTGGAAAAGCCTGCAGTATTTCACTGCCAGCATCTAACAAGCACCTCTATCACTAATAATTCCAATAATCACTTGTATATGTGAATGTGAATTACAATTATTTTTGTGATCATATTTATTAGGAATGATGTGTGATCCTCAACATTACTGTCAAGGTATCTGGCACTTTGTAACAGTGGGAATGAATTAAATTTTCTGTATATTAAACAAGAAGTATAAGATACTTTAGACAGATGAGAATAATAAATTAGGAAATAGAACTATTCATTCCTACGTGCTCTGAAAAGTTAATTGTGAAGCCTGCAAGTTGTGACTTCTGTATTTTATTCCTTGCTTTGCTATGAAATTGATACATGGTGCCAATAGCTGTAAAGACTAATTCCAGAAAATGCCTTAAAGCGTTTCTGCATTTAATGACACACTAAAGCACAGTGCTGTGCTGAAGTGAAACCCAAAACTTTTATGTCTGCTAGATGAGTTTGGTAGAATGGTACGTTGAAAGCACAGAGTCTGAGATGGTGGAAGGAGCTGGGGCTTTGCTTTTCTAAAACTTATGCAAGTTCCATAAGAGAATGGATGTCTCTTACTACTCAGCACCAAAGCCTATTTTGAATGATAAACAAATAAGATAGTAATTACACAGCATGAGAAACAGGGAAAACTTTCAAATCTGGACAAAAATAATTAAAAACTCATTTGTCCAACTTCACTTTTGTCTGGTGACTTCCTGGGAGTCGTTCAATGTGGTACAGCCAAGAAGGGTTTAAATAATCCAATGCAGAAAAGTTGCAATAAGGCACATGGAAATTTGGTGGAGTTTCAGTGCAGCTGGCTAAAAGCACAGGATCCTTCCTGCTTTCTGCCAGAGAGGCAGTGCCTTATCGAAGCAGGGAATCCGGCACTGCCATGGGAACAGCTGTCAGGTAAATGTCTGCAGGCCAGCTATGATTTATATGACCCACTGGCTATTTGACAAAATAAGAGATAATCTGCTGTCCAGGAGAAACATCTCTCTCCAAAGGTAACTGCTCTTGGCTTTAGTGAGATTAGGTAAATCAAAGAGGAAATATTCCTCCACTTCAAAATACTGAGGTCTCAAGAGAAAAACAAAGTGCGCTGAGCACTTAAATTTTTTTATTTGTGAAGATATTTATTTCTGTCATCCAGCATGGGAAGCAGATTGCTTTGTCAAGCTCAAGCACCTTCTTTATTGGCTATTTGTAACTCAGGAACAGAAACAGTTGAAATATAATTCACCTTCCCAAATCAAATAATGAATCCTTTTCTTGTAGTTAAATGCTTTTGTGTTCTGAGATTTCAGCTTTGGTGCCCAGCATGTTGGTCTGGGTAAGCAAGGTTTGTTAGGACAGCCTCTCTCAGCAGGAGATAACACGGAGCATGGAAGATAGGACTGTTTTCATTGTGATTTTCTTTGGTGTATTATTCCATGTAACTCTTTCCATTCTTCTCACCATTGAAATCACCACAGATGTCCCTAATACCCGCAAAATCTTCAGTTACAAAAAATATTCCAGCCCTTAAAAACAACAATACCTGTTTAAGGTAAAGAGGAATGAATCTAAGCTTTCATCAGGCTATGGAGCCTCCACTACAGCTGCAAATCATTTGCCCGAGCAATGGAGGTGGTCAGATGCTGGTACCTAGAATGGCAACCTGATCCTGCAGCTCAGATTGGGTGACCTGGGGAAGATTCCTTAGAAATTCAGGCCTGGCACTTGTGTGATCTTTAGTGTGCAATCCAACTCCATCCAGGTGGGGAGAGAATTTGATGTGCAGCCTCAGCAGGTTGTATGTACTAACTAAGAGCTTCTCACAGAAACACTTCATTGTATAGTTCAACTTTTCATGCTTGCGAATATATTTTGGTAATATAACCTTAGGCCTAAAGATGGATAACAAAGAAATCTTACCAGTCCTGTCTTAAAAGCAATCTCATGAAAAATCTATTTGCAGTTTTGGAAAGCTTGAGGAAAACTGTCACTTTTGGCTCTCCCGTGTCACAAACCTCTGAGTGCACCCTGTGACTTTCCTTGCTCTGTATGCTTAGCACAACTCACCAGGAGAAGTGAAACTCTTATTACAATTCAGTGCAGGATATCTAAGAAGGGAGAAGAAAATCTTAATATCACAGGAATTTATTCTGAAGTTTTTTTACAGGAAATGAAGCTTTTCACTAAAGGGTCCAGCTGCCTGGTCACTTGTGCTTAAGTTTAATTGAGATGTTAACTAAGCAGCCAAGCATCCTGGACATGTCCTATATATAAAGTCGATGAGGTCTTTTACCTGTGACTGTTTTCCTGTAAACTGTGTTTGTTATAGACTCCAAGCTTTATTTAGTGAAACGTGGCTTGAATCAGCCAGTAATGATGGTCTTCAAAATGAACTGCTATGAGATTCCATAGTACACGCTGTCCAATTTATTAAAACTGGAAGAAAATATTCATCTGTTTACCTGGGGAGTGTTAAGTATCCCACTATCCAGTTACTACATGGGTATGATAGTGTGTCCTCAATTTTTGCCTGTTTTAAAGCAGGAGACTGAAAGGTTAATTAAAAAAAAAAATCCTAATGACAAATTCTATCATAATTTCAATCCTAATAGAGTGCCTAATATAGAAAATCTGTGATTAAGTGCAAAACAGTAGCAGGATTAGGTGCAGTTCCAGGTAAAGAAATTCCCAGTTGCATGATGTTTGTAAGAGATCATAGCAAAAGCTCTGCATCTGTATTTGTGTTTCCACTTGCTGATGTATCCATTCCCTGGGAGTCAGAACGGTGTTGCAGTCCATGCTGCAGTAGCAGTTACAGCTCACTTCTTGCATTGCATGCTTTCCTTTCTTTCACCCATTTATAAAACAAGTGATTTTAAGTTACTTGAATAAAGAACACAAAACACGTCGTAAATTAAGCAAATCGAATGAGAAAAATTACCGATAGCAGGTAATCCCAGAACTGTTTTGATGTGAAATGTTGTTATTTAAAATAGTACTTGATCAGCTGTCTTTCAGCATGCACTTGGAACTTTTAGAAATTAAATTATTTTAAATTAGTAAAGATCTTCCATTAACTGCATAGCAGGCATGGAAATGAGGCATCATGTTTTCTTCTCAAAACCCACATATTTTCTGCTATTCAGAATCCTACTGCTGATAGGATGTGTTAAACTCCTTTTACCTTCATTTTATTATCTTGTAGAAACACTGAATTGAAACATCCAGTCATAATCATTTTTCTTTCAAATTGATCACAGCTTTGAAACCGGTGCTATGAAAGTAATCACATCATAAGAAAGAAAGACAAAAATTTAGGTCATTTGAATAAAAGGGAAATTATCATACAAGCTAGAATAAGTCATATCTCTGCTTGCATGCAGCCTTTCAGGCAAACTTGCACATATAGCATTTTTGTAGTCACTTGAATGTTTTATGTTTTAATGAATTATGAATGATATGATAGCTACCATTGCCTTGCACAGCATTTTGAAAAATGTTTCTAATTACAATGACCTGTGACAGTTCTCATTAGTTTGTCACTCTGAGTACTTTCTTGAAATTAGAAATGTGACGGGGTTCAAATAAATATTAGTAATTAATAATAAAAGGTACTTGTTGTCATAGTGGCATAAAATAATATTTTCAAAGTGAATAATGTATGTCTGATACAAGCCCGGGAAGATGTCTCTTCTGCAAATCACATTTCAAAGGTTATGCTACTGGGAAGCAGGGATGTGAGAACAGAAATGTTTGGGTAGGATCAGCCCGTGCCTAGAGCAGCCCTGGGAGGGGTGCAGAGAGGAGTGGTGCCAACAGGAGCATCCCTCACCCTGGGGAGGCTTTCTGCTCCCAGCTGGCACACAGGGGCTCCTCTGGACAGGGGGACATCCCTGCAGCCTGCTCCTCCACTAAAATCAGATGGCAAGATACAGTCAAAAGGAAAAGTGCAGAGCAATTTATATCTGTCAGGATATGACAAGAGTAGCAGTTTTACTCTGAGAGGTTCCAAGACTTTACTTTTTCTCAGGTGATTATGCAATATAAAGAAGAAATATAATTATAAGCCATTTTGTTGCTCACTGTGGAACATCCTTAGCAGTTGGGCATTGTTTTTCTGCAGGCTTGATGACACTTGGTGCTGATGCTCTGAAAAATTGATGCTAACTTTTGAGCGGTCCCCATCAAAACAAGCGGTTTTTCTGCTGCAGCAAGTTATATTAAGGCTCTCAAAACCTCATATACACATTTAATGTGAATGCCCAAATACTTTAAAAAATACTGGTTTAAAGGTAACCAGCTAAAGAGAAAAAACAAATCCACACAAACGAAAAATTAAAACCAAACCACCAGCCCAAGCCCCATCCCAGATCCTCAGCTGTAAATACTTTTCTGTGTTTAACTGTGAGGGGCAAATCCAGCAAAATTAAAATTTGCAAAAATCTTTCCTTCAGAGATTTATCAGTGAATACATTTTAAGGGGTAAGACTGTCTGCTTAAGGAAGGGTTGTTTTCACTCTCTCCTGTTAGAGGACAATTACTGTGAGCAGTGCTTCTCTTTGGGAGCGGAGATGCCGACCTTGGCTTTCTTAATACAGCTACAATGAGCTCGTTCACTAAGCACTGCAGTTTGCAGTTGAGCTCACACAAATTTTGACTTTTCCCAGGAAGTTTGAGGGCTTATCAGTAATACTTTCCTGCACTCTGATAAAAACTGAGGCTTTGCTCTTTTTGTTTCTGCTTAGTAAGGGCTCTTTAACATTATTGCAAATTTGGAGTACCAGATTTTACACTGAGCATTTGGAATTAATCCAGGGAGAAGAATGGGAGCTGTCATTGAAAACATGAGGAAAGGCTTTGAGAACAAGGTTTCGAGGAGCAGGAAAGTATGAATTGTGACTGATAACCTGAGAATTTATTATAACTATTTTTGACAATGTTTAACATTGTCAAAACATTTTACTTAGCATGGGGTTATTGTACTTGCCTGAGAATGAAGTCTTCAAACTGAAGAAAGCCACCAAGATCTTGAGTATTTACAGCCCATTTTTGAGAGTTGAGGGATGCAAAGAGCAAGTGAAGTGGTGAATGAAGTGTAGGGTAAAAAATGACCAAACTGTTACAAAGGACAAGAGCAAATGGAATGCCCTGGAACTCTGACTGCTCCTGAAGCTGCTAAGATCATTTCCTGGCTGCAACAAAACTTACTGGCATTCCCAAACCCCTCCTTCTACTGTATTTATTGTGGTTTTGCATTTTAGCAGCTCTCCTGTAAATGAAGTTGTGCCTGTGCTGGCCAATAAAATGGGCTGGGAAGCTGGCACTGGCTGCAGCATCAGGGACACCCCCACATCCATCTGGTCCTCAGCCAGCTTCTTCTCCTGAGCATTCCCCTTTGCTCTGACTGGAATATGCTCAGATGGGCTATGCCATAAGTTTAGCAGTGCCACTTATAAGCGGCCCAGACCCTGGCCTTCTTTAATTTGCAGGTGTGCTTGTGGGCTTAGCTACACTTTACCTTCCAGAGTAGCTCATATTTCTGCCAAAAAGCACTTGAGAACATCTCAGCCATGTCTGCTTTCCTCTCCACTAACTACAAACCCCTTTCTGGAAAAGAGCTCTGCCCAGAGCAGGACTATTTCCCAGGAAGCCATGCCATTGTCTAGGGTCCAAAAATGCTAAAAAGGATTTTTTCACACTCAATTTGTGAATCCAAAATTCTGGGGCCTTTTTTTCATTTTTCCTGTTTTCGTGAAAACTCACTTGTTACCATTAACAGGCTAATAAAGTGAAGTGGTAAGAATTTGTCCTATTGATGGGTAATATTTACCCAAAAATTTTAAATAATAAGATGTTTATTTGTCCATATTCAGTTTCAAATTTTTGCTATAGGAATATTTTATTCCTACAGACCTTAGAAGGACCTCGGGTTTCTTACATTCCTGCAAAACAGAAGCCTGATGGTATTATTCTATCCATCAGTCCTGCCAAAATACACAAATTACAAACTTTCCTGCTTGTCTCCATGACAGTGCCAGCTCAAGCTGATAAGAATCAGACAGAAAAATATGCCCTTCTCTCATCAGCATTTGAAGCAAGACTGCCACCAGGATTGGATTGTTTTGTCACTCTGTACTGTCCCATTTCCCACGTCAAAATCTGAGGAATATTAAGTGTATAGCACTTTGTGGAAAGTGCTTAATGCCATGTTGCTTTGCACAACCCACTTTTACTTCAGACTGTGTAAAAATTCCGCTGTATTTGGATATGGCAGCACAGGGCCTCTGCTGCACTGAAGAGCCACAGGCTCCTGGCTGCTGCATCTCTGCTGTTCCCAGAAATGGAACATGCAGGGAGATCTCATTCAGAATCTATTTCCACTATATAAATCATGTGCAATTTGACTTTTTTGAGTTTAGCCATTAATAGAGTGATATCCTCTTATTTTTCAGTCTTCCACTTCAGGAACTGAAATTACAAAGAGACCAAATGGGTATGATTCCCGGTTTCCTCATCTTCCTTCCTCTCAAATCCCCAAAGCCTTTTATTCTTGGTTCCAGAAAAGAAGGAAAATAGATCTCTTTCACTTAACCCCTGTTGTATCTAAAGTGGCCATGAGGAATTCATCTGAGCATTTATGAATGGGCTGTTCATATTAGAACAGCAGCCTTCATGGGTGTGAGGGGATCTCACCCGACTTCCTGCTGAGGCTGCCTTGGAGATCACAACCCTGCAGGTGAAAAAAAAATAACCTGCTCTGAAATGTTTTTTACTTGGGCAGTAATGATGATTGCTTTTAGCAGCTCCAGCCTGAGGACTTGTAAACCGGGAAATGGGAACAGAAATTCTGTGTGAGACCAGGGAAGTTTTTGCAGATTGTTCTTGCAATTAATAAACAATAACCTCTCTTATATTGTCCCACCTCTTGCACTTTAGATGGGGTGTGCAGAAATCCATCTTGGTAAACCTTAACTGCATAGATCTGAAGCTCAAGCAAAGCACCTTTTGCTAGGAGCCTTTTGGAAATAACATAGAAAGTAAAATAGAAAAAAAAGTGAACTGAGAAGAGCATCTCTCATCTAGAAATGTAATTAAAATCAGATGCCTGATATGTCATGAATTTTCCACTAAACAGATGGTGAATATGCTTTTCCTAGCAGGAGACACTTTTGTTTAGCCTCACAGGAGAAATAAAATATTTCTTAATAAATACAAGATTTAGCGTAATAGAAAGACAGAAAATTTCTTCCTGTTTAATAATGAAAGAGGATTGTTATTTTGAAAAAAAATATTTGTAGAAATCTCCTAGTTGAATCTGTGTGTATTCTGTGGCAGAGAAGACACACAGAGAATACCACAGTTCCTGCTGTTTTCTGCTTGCAGGGTGTCTGTTACTGTATACTCGTTATTCCTGTTCTTTCAGCAATAAATTAAATTTCTATTCATTCTCCATCCTTATCAGGAGGTTTATGTGTGTGTAGGGTGGAATTAATTTTTTCCTCTGCTGGATCTAGAATGACTCTAGCACTCTGTCTTTGCAAATGTGTTTGCTGAGAGGGGAGAGTCAGGCATGTGGGCTCACAGTGGGGTAGGGAAAGGCAAACTGCTCTTAGGAATTACTGTACAAGGTCACGATCCTGATGTCCTCCAGCCCCTTGATATTGTTTCTCTGCTCAGAATTGCTGATCTGACAGCTGAATAAGTAGAAAAAAAAAATAAAAAAGAGGACTCTCCATCTCCCCCACTGTAAAGTGGGACAGCCTAATCCAACAAAAACCATTATTTGAGGTTTTCCATCTCTGTGTATGAAGGAATTAGTATGGCAATAGGAAGTGTCACTGGTGCTCTTCTAACAGGAGAATAAAAGATGACTGAAATAAAAGCCAGTGCTCTGTTTAAAGAGCTGGTTTTGTTACTTTTTATGCCCAATTTTATGTGGCAACATTTCAGAGGTTTTGGATGCATAACTATTTTAAGCAACCAAATGATCAATTTCCAGGTCACTGGCAGGTGACTTGAGTTTGCTTTTTGAACGTTGCATGGTCAAGGATTAGCACGTGTGACTGGAAATACATTTTCTGAAGTGTATTCAACGATCCTCAACTTTGTCATCAAATCAGAAAACCTGTGCAAAGTCCAAACACTGTGTGTGGAAGTGCTGGTCAGCATTTGCATTCTGTGAATTTGATAAATAAACACAAATCAGTAAGAATGCATTAAAATCAATTAACCAAACCAGCCATGCGTGGCACTCCAAAGATGTAACTCAAGAGTGCTGCAAATGCACTCATCTTCAGCTCCACTTATGTTTCCCGAGATAAGGAAAGTTATTTATACATTTTAGCATGCAAGGCATTTGCCAAAGAGTAAATGTGAGTTTCTGCTGAGATTAATGAGGAATTCTGGTTCATAATCACTCACGTATGTTTTGATTAGTGAGAACTCCAACATTTCCTGGTACTTACATCTCCAGTAATGCACAGTTCAAACTTTGCAATGCAATTAGAGAAATTTAATTAAGGAAAAAAGTACAGCATTAGTTGAATTTTGTGGATGTTATCTGGTTTCCATTAATAGAAATGGTAAAACTGTCTGCTCAAGGAGCATTTTAATTTTTTGCATACCTTCAGTAGCAATATCTCTTCAAAACCCATACAAATGTAGGGAGAGAAAAGCAAAGCATAGCAAGGCTGAGAAAGCAGCACATATTTCACTGTGGGGCTTTTTGTTAGCTGAAACAAATAGGCACGAGGTGTTGATTTAAAAGCATGATACCCCCTCACTGTATCCAGTGGCATTCTTAGGTCTTGATTCACCTCTGTCCTGCTTCTTAAATGAAAATCTGTGGAGCAACTTCTTGTAAATAGCACTTTAGGTCTTTTAACACTAACATGACATTACATGAACTGGTTAAACACACATTGCAAATTAAAAAATTCCAAACTCCTTCTAAGAAAATAATAATTACAATAATAATAAGGACTTCTAGAATGTTTCGCATCTTTTTCATTTGACTATTTTCTGCCTGCCCAGAGAACTGGACATAAGTTGTTGCTATAAAGCATGTCTTTAAATTTTAGGTGTTAAAAGTAAGCAAGAGTGTAGTGACAGGGAAAATTCTATTAATTAGATGATTCATTGTATTTTAGCAAGAGCTCATTGCCAGTGTCATCTTCAGACAGTCTTTTCGCACATTTTGGTACAATTCATTTTATTCCAAAGGGGTTTTCCTTGTATTTACATCAAAAGTTTCTGTAGGTTGAGTTGTCAGAAATTATTAAATCTTCTTCCAGAATCAAACCTCTAACACTGTAATAGGCTTCTTGTGCTGGCACAGCTGTTCACAGGTGCTGGGAGCCCTCTCTGAATGGCTGTGAGATGGTCAGAATGACCATTTTAATTAGGAAGGGGACTCAGCGTATTTCCAAACTAATAGCAGTATAAATATTCAAACTTCTGGTGGCACAGAAATCTATGTGTCAATGTAATCTTAATTTCCCCAGACATCAGGATTTAAAATAATTTAGAGCCTACAGTAAAAATCAATTTTGAGCATTACCTTAGAATCCTACTTGTGCACATTCAAACCAATATTGTTTTGATTGAAACTTTTATTTGCAGGCATCCTGAAGAGTTCTTTATGTTTCTGAAAATGCTGTGTTTTAGTGGTAATAAAGATAGGCCATATAAATATAAAATGAAGAAATCTTGCTGTGTACAGTGCAAATAACTTATGCTAAAATGTGTCAGCACAGGGCCATAGGAGTGAGTAGTTGGCTTTTTTTTTAAAAAAAGTTACAAGTCTACCTTACACAAGTAGTTATGGTTAATAGGTTTAAGATTAGAAATGTATCTCCTCTTCTCACACTCCCTCATACTGATCTAGATTAACTTTTCTTGTTCACATACTTGACAATCCTCCTGTACATACGTGGTTGTTTTTTCTTTTAAATTAGAATTATGCACATAATAGACTAATATTGAAGGAGAATAAGGTATAAGAAAATAATAATTCATGGATTTGTATTGGGTTTGGGGATTCTTGACTAATAAATCTGCAGTAAAGTAGGGCCTAGCCATTGGCATTGTGTTTTGACTTTTGAAGCTGAAAATCCAAATAAGGGAGCATTTTCATTTGTATGGCAGCCTGTAAATAAAGTAATTACTATTACTGTTGATGGCTTTCATTATAGCCCCGGTGACAGGGCAGGGAAGGCCTGTGGAACAAAAAGTCATGTCAGCATTTATAGAAATAACCTTTCAATAACTGGTGAGGTATCAGTGCCAGGAAACTCTTTGAGAAAAATACCTCGTTTATGTCATGATGAGAGGAATATTAAATGTTTACCTCACTTTTCTATTGCTTGTGCTTGTTCAGGTAAGTTTCAGAAGGAAGTTAGCAAAGTGTGTCATGAGTACTTTGTCAAGGAATATTTAAAAACCTGTTTCTAATGCACACAGGACATTTTGCTGGGCTTTGAGGGGCAGGGGGTTTAAGAGAGGGGCTGTGGAATGTCTGGAAGGGGGTGTTTCACATAATGACATTTCTCTTTAAAGTGTTATATTCTTATAACTGGAGTCACTAGGCATTTTTCCTTCCCCCAATGAGCAGTGTGTGCCTCATAGTGAAAAAAAAATGCATTAAAAAGAACATCAAAGTCAACCAATGAATACATAGGTATATAGGAAAGTATATGAACATATAGGTATATATGAATATATGGGAAAGAATCAAGCAATTTTTTTTTTCTCGTCAGTATCTTTCTAAAAGATCAACTCATACATTCCTTTGGGTTCATTTTACCTTACTTTGAATAAATTTAATCCTATGCAAGGATGAAAAGCATGATAACAACACTTCTGTGTTGGTTTATGTGGACTTGCACTTTTTGGAAGCCATTTAAAACATTTACTTGAGATGTTTATTTTTTCTGTATTAGACACCATTCTCAATTTCCAATAAATAATTGCATGACAGAATACAGTGTAAAGCTCATCCAGCTTGATCAGGCACTGGAGTTCTCTCCTCTGCTGCCCCACATCTAAAGCACAGTGTGCTGTTGGCATTAATCAGCCATACAAGTTGATCATTAATAAATAGGTCCATTGCAGTACATAAAGGCCTCAGCTGGGAAGAGCTGAATCACTTAAGGTTTTTTCATGCATTTATTAAAAAAAAAAAAAAATTGCTGAGTGTTTCATAAATGGAAATTTTCTTGAGCAAGATTTCTTAATTACAGAAGGTAGGTGTTTAGGTGGCTATATCTAAAGCACCGTAAATGTCAGATGTATTATCCATAATCTTTGGGGTTAGTCCTCATAATTCCGGAATCTCATGAAATTCTGGGTCTTGAAAAGACCCCAGTTAGGCTACTTGTGTTTCCCAAATCTGAGCAAGATATTTAACAGGTTTTCCCATGAAATGTGGGTTATTTTGCTGATCTCAAGGCCCTTGGTGAAGCCTTCTGAAGTCCTTATGCTCTCTGCTCTTAGGCACAGGGCATGAGAGACACCAGGCAGTTGGGATACCCTTTCTGTGTCACTGCAGATAAGACAGAACACTTTGGAGCAGAGTGAATCTTTTCCTTCTCACAGTAATTTAGTAGGAAGTCACAGCTGAAGCAATTATGTATTAAAATTGCTATTTTGCAGTTGATTCACAGATTCGGGAGAAGCCCTTTGGCCACGAGGCCCTCTCAGAGATGTGATGGAGGTGTGTTGGGAAGGTAGCAGCAGTGTCCCTAAGCACTGCTCACCCCACAGCTGCTCCAGCTGGCTGTGTGTAACCTTGTTATTTCTGGAATCCACGCAGGGAGCTGATGGGAGTGCTGGGGACAACACTGTCCTCATGTTAAAGGAAGGATAAAATCCACTGGTTGCCTCTTGCCGTCTGTTTAAGAGGTGTGCCATCATCCTTCCTGATGGCTCAGCAGTGCCACTAATGCCAGCTGGAATTACTATTCTGTCTCTCATAAATACCATGATTACAGGACACAGCAATGGTCATGACATGCAAGCAGTAACAATCCAGTTGAGGCAGACATGCCTTATGAATGTGCTGCATTTTACCAACAGTGAATCTCCTTGTACCCCTTTCTCTCCATCCCCACTATGTGTTAAAAAATTATCTATCCTACCCTTTCAAACTGTAATCATTAGGAAATCATTTGCCTGGATAATGCATGAACTTACTGTCTGCAAATGCTCAAAGATACTGCAGGCATAGTTACATTTTCCTGAAATATGTTTAACTTTAGGCTTATAGGGAAATGATATTGCCTGCGTTGTTTCGATTCTGGAGTCAAAAATTCATTTATTATTGAGCTTTGTTTGACATTCCTTGAGGTTCAAGCTTCTTGGGATTCTGAATATAATCACAGCAGATACATGTGCATCTCTTATTGCTTGGCTGAGCACAGAACACTCAGAAGCAACCCTAGAGGAAAAAATCCACTCCCTCGATGAATTCTTTAAGATCATTAATGCTTTCTGGCTGCAGCATGGAAGCGGGTGGTGCCAGCAGAGCAATGTAATTAACCTTCCTTATAAATTAAATGTGCAAATGTGTTACGTAGTGCACAGAATTTGGATAGAATTATTTCTACTTCAATGTAGGCTTAGCTGGGAAAAAATAATTTTCAAACAGCTGCTCTGTGGCTTGGGAATTTGAAACAGCTTTTACTCTCCTTAAACCAGCTATCAAATACCTGGGGCTAAGAATGGCAAAATGTGAAATGTAGTCATATATTATTATATACAGGATCAATATTTCAAAAGGCCATCCAAGCTCTCTGGGAAAAGAGAGGTTTGCCATTTTTTTTCTGCAAACCACAAAAGATGTGTAGCTCAAAAAACTTATTTTTGTCATCACTTAGAGTTTAGCAGATGGGTTTCTTTTTAATGAAAAGATGACAAAAGAATAAATAAACTATTCATCATTCATTGGGAAGGCTCTTTACCAGTTGTAAAAGGGAGAAAACAACCTTGCAGAATCCATAAAGGTAAAATATATGAGAAAAAACCAAAATAAAATTAATAATTATATGAAAGGAGGACGTTTGCTTACCACTTATATATAAACTTGTGAAAATCATTCCCTTTTTTTGCTTTCCCTAAGGACAAGGGGGAGCACGCTCCATGTCTTTTGGGGGAAAAAAAAGCATTATTTCCTTTATTAATGACATGGGGTTGTTCCTTCACCTATTTAGAACAAAGAAACATGATGGAAAGGCAGCAGACTGAAATTTCAGGAGTTTTCATTTCATTTGAGGAGTTTGTGGCAGAGTCAAAAGCTGGAGGTGTGGCAATGAAAAGAGCTGGTAATCAGCATGTGCTGGCCAAGTAAGGAATCAATACAGCTGCTGGTATGGAAATTCATATGGCAGCATTCTTACTGAATTCTGGAGAAATCAGTGACATGGCATGAAAAATTACTCATTATTGCTTCTATTATAATGGGAAATAAACACATTTTAGAACAAAAAATCTCTCCACCAGGCTTGTTTAATTTAAATTTTAAATCAAAACTGTTGCAGGCTTTATAAAAGAAACAAGGGCATACTGAAAGGGAAATCAGAAAAGTATTTCCATCATTGAATGCACAGGTAAAAGTTTCCCCTTACAGGGCCACACAGTAATTTTTGGCTCTGTGGAGCATGCTAGAATCTGGGGGAGTTTAACAGAATAGAAAGTACAAACCATGTTGTTTTAAGATCAGTTGGAATTTTTCTTTCCCTGTTACTAGACATTTTAAAATTTCCTTATTTTTTCCTTTCTTTTTCCTTTTTTCCTCTTACTTCCAATTCATTTGTTTGTCGATGTGTGTTGGCTTTTATAAGTCAGTGATTTTTCTCATCTATATTCACATGTATTTTATATACCTTATTGGACACGGGATTTATTGTTTCTTCAATTTATAACTGATATCAGAAAACATGTACAGCTTGCCAAGACCAGAGAATGAATAGCAAGTTGTGTTATGAAGTGAAAGTTAATTGATACTGCCAACAAGTTGGAGAATAAATACTCAGGTTTGTTATTCTTATACAACAACCATAGAATTTTGTGAAAGATTGAATTAACTGAAAACCACTTCTTAAGAAGTTCAATTAGCTTGTGACATTTTTAAAGTGAACCCTACCCCTACACTAATCTGTACTGACACATTATTCCTTACAGAATTTGTCATTTCTTCTGAAATGAAGAAATGAGTGAAAAGTAGAAAACCTCATTTCTTTTTGTCCTTATGGATCCATAAATTGGTGTTTTGGAATGAATCATTTTGTAAGAATCCAACATAGAGTACTACTGGCAAAATTTAAAAGTTGCCTATTTTATGTTGAAAGCCTCGTTCTTGATTGATGTGGAAGCACAACTTTTATTTATATATGCTGTGTATTTGATCATTCACCGGGGGCGTGGGGTTGGCGTTTACATGCCTGAGTTTTGATCCTGCATATATAAGACAAATTAGGCACAGTGAAGTGTTTTCAATGGAAAACATCGTTCTCCCCAGCTGCTCAGGCAAACTCTTTTCCTTAAAACTTCAGGTTCTAGCTCTGACACTTTAGTCAGGATGTGTTAACTGTGTTAAGCCTGGATGACACAGATGGCACCTGATCATTCAGGCAGGAGAATTAAAAGGGGGTGAGTCCAATGGTGAGCATTTTCTACAGAAAATGGCTTTCTTAAAAGCCAGCCTTCTGTCCCAGTAGGGATTTTCATTCTGTGATGAGCAGCATTGCAAAATAAAGAATGATATGCTGGTCACTGTATGTGTGTGCAAGCAGGATGTTATCATTGTTAGAAGTTACAGCCATAAGACAGATCAAGAAGAATCGAGGGCCTGCATTCCTATTGCTTTATCCTTGTGTGTGGGGAAGTAAGTCATAGCTAATAAAGCACATTTAACTTCCTAGAAGGGCTGCTTAGCACAGCAGAACACCTGTGTCTACTGCAGCTGCCATCTCTGATGTGTACATCTGTATTCATCTCCCTGCATTTGTGCAGCTTTGGCAGTGCTGAGCTCCCCCCAGCCTCCTGAGTGACACACCAGCGTCCCTGGGAGAGGAAACGCACCCGGCCTGATGGCGTTCGGGATGAACCAATAGTGGGATGATCAACGTCCTAGGAATTGCAAATGATTGCCCCCCCGAGGTATTCATCTACTGTCTCAGCATGACTTCAGGGAGCTCTGAGCCTCTGTTTGTGCTGCCTCTTGGATCAGCTAGTCTATATCAATTCCAGAGGTCTGCATCAGCTGTGATCCCGTGGTACCTTTTGTAAATAGGATCACTAACCCCAATATGCTGCCCAGACACGAGTTCCAATAACAGCCAGTCAAGCCAAATTCCCCTGTACTCCAGTGTTGCATGTAACATTCTTCACTGCCTCCTGTGCTGTTTCCCTCTTAAACATCATGAAAATGAAAGCATTCGGAACTCTAAGAAAACAAACCTGATTTCAAGCATAGGTTTTCCTTTTCTCTTCCAAAAGGTGTTGCAAAAGCTAAGTTGAAGCTCACTGCAGATTGATTTGGGATATGCCTAGACTGAGATTTCAAACTCATTAAATTACTTAGCCCTCTTATCCATCCCAATTAGAGTTAGACACCCAAATATCTTCGTGTCTAGACATATTGATGGAAGATAGAGTCTCTATTCTCTCGTGGAAGATTATAATTAATAATTAGGATTAAGGCATGGGCATGCATATTAGAAATTGCTGCAGCCAAAGAACCCCTTTATCATCTCAATCTGCAGTAGATGCAGAGACAACTCATCAGGCTCTGTTTGCTCCTACAAACTGCTTCGTGCAGGACACAGCAGCTAATAGCAAATGTCACTCTGAGCACAGCAGCAGAGATTCATTCCAGTTCTGGCTGTAAAGGTGGAAAAGCAGCTGAAAGCAATACCTCAGCCAGGCTGAAAGGAAAGCGAGCAGGTCCAGTTCTGACCTTTGAGCATATCTGGATGTTACTGTACCAGTTCTGCACCTGTGCATCAGTATGTGCATTAACATAACTGTCTCTCCTTCCCAGACTCTCAGATGGAACACTCTCCTTCCCTGTTCCTCTGTGAATGGCTTTGCATCACAGATTTGAATAAAATCACACAGTTTAAGGGCCAAGATCCAGATCAGATCCTGTTCACTTGCCAGGCAGGCAGTCTGAGACTCTTAAGAAATCTGCACCAGGAAAAATAGCTTTCTTTGAAAAGATGTGACTGAGACTCAACTTCCTGAGCTCCTCTGGAGGCAGAAAACCTGTGAGGGAGTTCACAAGAAAGAATAGGGCAGTTCAGATGTTGCAGGGCTTCCATCACTTCACAGACTCTTCAGAAGAGCCCAGAGACTGAAAGAAAGGACAAGAGAAGGCTGAGAATAGTGGCCAGTGGTGTAAGTAGATTAACAGCCACCCTGTAGAGAACAGACACCTACAGACTGTGAGGATGAGCACGGCTCCTGATTGAAAAATGTGAGCTAAGAAATTATCCTGTGCACATGACATGGAGCAGGCCATGGGGTAATTCCAAAGCTAATCAGATCTTGTAAGCAGGAATGAAGAGCTCTTTAGAAAAGGAAAACCATTTACAGCAAGTTTTAAATTTTTTCAGTGTTCTTAATGGTTTTAAAAGTATGTTTCAATTATAGCATGTTTTATTGTCATTATCTTGTAGGATTTTTCTGGAGTTCTCTACTCCTCCTTGAGTTACATATATAACAAATTTCCAGTGTTTGGTTGTTTGATGCCAGTCTATGATGCAACAGCCACTTTGAAAGGTATGATTGCCATTTATACAATTAGATCCAAGAGCAGTATGCAGAATGTCATTCTTTTCTTTTTCTTTTTTTTTTTTTTTTTTAATCTTTCTGATGTTGGCAGGAATTTCTTAGTCTTTCCAGCCAGAACTTTAGTACATCTGGCCAAGTGTTTCTGCATGTACTGCTCTGGTACTCTAATTCATTTCTGGGTGAATTGCTTTGAGTATTTATAGAGCTTCATGATTTACTTCTTCATTTTTTTCAGGATGTCACATTCTTGTTTTGTTTTGCCTGGGTCTCATCTTTGAGAGCGATGTGATTCTAAATTACTTTCTGGCCCAATTTAGAAGCATTTCTTTCTCAGTTCTTCAGCTTTTACTTAAAGCATGCTGTATGAAATACTGAACCATAACAAGGATCGTATAATGGCATTTTACTGGCTTTTCTTAAACCTTACACAGTAATGCTCCTAACTGCATAAGTGGTGTCATTGTGACAGAACAATGATAAAAGCACCAAGCAGCACTCTCTTCTTGACTCTGAGCTTATTCTCAGTTACCAAGAGGAGCTATCGGTAAAAGGCTTAAATGGGAATGACTCTTGTTGCTCTCTCCCATGCCCTCCTAGGAAGATGTTTTATTCCTCTCATATACCACCCCCCAATTTTAATTGAATGCCATTTATTCCAAAAGATCTTCAAGCATAAAAGAAGCAGAATAAAATTTAATTCAAGTGTATAGTACGAACACGATAATGAAAAAAAAAGAGCTTTGCTTACATTTGAGCACCTTAAGATAATAATTTTTAAAATTTATTTTATATAGATATAACTTTTAAAAATATGACAGGGGTCATTTAAGGGGAAAAACATCTTGGGATCATTAGCCATTCTTGAAATAAAAAGTATTCTCTTATGCGTGATTCATTTCAATGAGTACCTTGAAACCAGAGGGAGGTGAGCATATTTATTAGGGTAACAGTGAAACTCCTGATTTCCTCAGGTGCTTTGAAGAGCTGGCAAGCGATATGGTAACAGGGAGTACAGAGAATTCTCCTGATGCTTGTTCTCAGCTCTAACTCTTTGGTGAGATATAATGAGGCACAATAAAAAGGAAAACAACTGCTGATACTTTAATAACCTGTCCTGTAGGACAGCTGGAGTTTCAGAGGTTTAGGTATGTGTTTATAAAGAATCTGTCTTTCTGCCCTATGCTTTTATTCCTGTTTCTTTTGTTTCTCCCCCCCCCACCCTTATATTATCTTCTAAAGCTTTCCTACCATGTATTTGAAAGATTGAAAATTATCCTCCCTCTCTTAAATAGAATATTATATAATATAATTTAATATGCTGTCCTTTGCTTGGATTGTCATCTACAGAGGTTTGTGTAGCTTTTGAAGTTCTCTTAGATCTGGAAATGCTTCACATATTCTGAATAATAAAGGTAAAAGCAGGGGTTTTCCACTCCCATCTCAGCATTTAGTGCCATTCATACTTGCAAAATAAATATCTCCACAAAATACCTGGCCAGCTGTAGCTGCAGGCATGTCAGTCAAAAAAAACTGTAATAGGAAAGGCTTGTTTAAATATATTGGTGTTCCCTTGATACTCTTCAAGACCTTTAATTTGTGGTCAAATTAGTATCAACAGAAGTGGCTCTGGAGTGCATTCTACAGTTTGTCTGTGCATGTGATAAGGATGACATGTGAACTCAGAATAGTGAAACAATTCCATACTTTTGTATTTCTGTAGGAAGTAAAATCAGTCTAATGGAAAAATAAAAACCAAAGGAATAGTTACAAGCAGGTTACTTGCAGCTGACCTTTGAAACAAGGATTGGGAAAGGAGATTGGTGCAAAAGCACGAGTTTTATTCCCAAATATAATCTTGGGGTAGTCTTTTATTGTTTGTATAAAAAGATGCCTCACTTGACAGCACAAGCCTTGCTTATGGCAACCACTTTGCTTCTAGAGAGCTCCTCAGTGCACACAGCTGCAAGGGACAGAGCCACAGAAAGCCAAGTGTGAAAAATGAAAACAAAAATTCAAATGAGAAAAAATCCCATGAAATTTCTTACCTGGGCCTGCCAGGTAAGATTGACCTGGGCACACCATTTGACAGCACAGCCCCCAACAACCAAACTCCAGAGTTTCCACCTCAGCTCAACAAAGCTCTCAGAGCACAGAGTTACAGGGAACATCCCATGTTATCATTCCCAACATCTACAGTAAACCCACTCCATAAATCTTAAGGACTCATTCTGGTTTTGATGTCAAGCACACATCCAGGGACTTCAGAGTGCACTACTGAATCCTTGGAGTTTTGAAGCAAATTTTACAGGAGAAAATAAACCTTTTAAAAAGAAATGTGAGGCAAAGAGGAATCAAACCTTTAAATTTCATCTGATTTCATTTTGCACCGGCAGAATGAGGTTATAATCACCCTGCAGTACATTAGTGAATGAGATCCCATTAAAGACAGAAAGAGAAATCCCACGCAGATTCCATCCTCCAGGGTAGAACAGTGCAGGTAGGACCACTGTAATTAGAAGTGTTTGGAAAGCTCCAGTAAGGGTTTACATCTGACAAATATGAATGTAACAAAATAAGGAAAAGAAAAAGACTCGAGGGACTTGTAGTCAGATGTATGGAAAGCTGCAGAAAAGGCTGATAGAAAAGCCTGCTTTGGCTTTTCAGAGATTTAGTTTATTCAATAAAATAAATAACATGGTGCAATTCCACCTAGAAAATTACCAGGATGTAACTGTGTATTTATAGCAGCACAGAGAGAGCTATCAAAGGGACAAAGCAGTAGAAGTTTCAGGAGCTGCATAACAAAAATTGATACATTCTAGTTGCAGTCCTGAAATTATCTTGCCTCATCAAATTCCGGCAGAGATAGCAACTGTAAGAAAATTTGAGAATAAGCTCATTCTTCCACACAGATGACATCATTTTTCTGCAATAAATATGACTTTACTAAACATCTTAATTTTAAAATTAATAAGGGATGATGTTGCAGATACAGCCCTTAATACAATAAACAGAGGTTAAATGATTTGCTGAGAATCTAAAACTGCTCTGGGGACAATTTCTGTCCTTTATACTGCACACACAAAGAATAGTTGGCAGAATGTAATGGAGGTATTTTTCATTTTGTAAACAACAGAGTAGATAGTGTGTCATTTAAGAAAAAATACATTGTAAAGTAATGCTGTAAATATTGCATGTGGCATTATTCTGATCCACTATGACTGTGTGGATGCTATGAAAAGGAATAAGAAAAAATGCCTTTTTAAGCGCTATTAATCTGCCTGCTTTTGAAATTTTTAATATTTAGAGCAACATAAAGCCATTTTTCAGCCTTTAATCAACTTTCTAGCTTCAATATCTCTTGGGTTTTTTCCAGATTTACACTTCTGCTATTTATTTACTATTATTTTAGGTTGTCACTGATTCTGCAGCTACTTATGCAATAATAGAAAAGAGCTTTTCTTCTTACTAGGAAAAATAAAAGCCTTCATTTGGGTCTGAGATTGCTTCTTTCAGTTGTATTTCATTTCTTCTGCTCTCATGAGCATCCATTCAGATGGATTGCTGCAGTATTAAGACTTTTTATACTGCAGGTAATTTTATTTGTGACAAGATGAGAAAGATTCTCTTTAATAAGACTAAATTTTTTTGTTCAAAGATCAGGTTTAAAATATCTGTAGGATTCAACCTCTCCCCTAAGGTTATAAATCCATATCAGTCTTTTTATCTTCATGAATAATTTTTCCATTTGTTTGTACAAGAAAAATTCCAAAAGCCATGTTATTCCAGTGTCAGTTTATAAATATTGAGGCTCTGGTTCCCTGCTAAGAATGAAGTGGTCAGGGAGTGGCTCCTGCTGCCTTTTGTGTCTCACATTTCTGCAGACCCTTCCATGCATAGGTATGGGCTCCTTTACAATAAAGTATCTGCTTTAATACTTTGCTGAGATGCACTTGGAAATACGAGGTGATAAAAACATTTCTTATTTCATTTGATTTCTATTCTTCACCACACAGTCACCTGAATGTTGTGTGCAACTTTTATTTTCTCTCAAGGAGTTAGATAAAATATGGTTGTTTTGAAGTTGTTCTTGGGATTTGGAATCATCCAGGAAATAGTCGTCCACTACTCTCTGTTAAATCATTAATGTTATATCTTTACATCTACAATTGTTCTATTTTTAACAGCAGGTATTTGAGTGCACTTAGATATTTTTTTATTTTAATTTCTGATTTCTTCCTGAGTTAATGAGATGCTTTGCGTGCAGTTTCCCAGTTTAACAAAATAATCTACTCATAAAGTAGTTTATTAGGTACATCTTTTTAGAGTTTACTCAGTCTTTCATAATACAATCAAGGTAATGTATAAATATCAAAATTTGTACAAAAATGTGTACAGTGGCTTATTCTTACACCTAAAAATATTTTACATGGCCTACCAGCTATTTTAGTTCTTTTCATGTTTCTTCAACCCCCAGTTTTATTGCAGATGGAGAGAACACCTCTAATCAGTTTTGTGTATAACCAGGCACTGTTCCTGTTGAGTTCTGAGTATTAGACAGGTGGATTTAAATCCCAGGCAAGAGCAGCATCACGTGCTAACGATCCTGCTCATGCTTTGGTTATCACTGTGCTCTCAGAGACAAAGGAGCAAGGTTGAGTCTCTGGTATTGACTCCTTTAATTGGAAAATTGGGAAAAGTAGCTTAGAGTTCACATTTTTTCTCTGTATAAAATAGCTTTAAATTGTCTTCATAAAATGTCAAATGATCCTGAACCTCTTCCCGTTTCTATGACAACCTGAGCGTGGTGTAGTCGTAGGCTGGAGATTCCCTGAAGCTGAGAGTGACTTTATTAAATATTTTTGTTTTAAGAAGGGATGATGTCAGTGATTTCTGCCAGGTGAGCTCTCAGCTTATTTAGTCTTTGGTTTTAAATATGCTGCTTTGTAGCACCTTGCCTATTTCTGTATCAACAGCAAGGGAGATACAAAATTGATGAGGCTCAGCTCAGATACTTTATGCACACAAAAAGCAGTATCTTCAACTGGTTTTAACTAACAGAAAATTAGATATTAATAGCTATGCACTTCTTCCCATTACCAAATATTTGTCTGAAAGGCACAGCTCCATTTACTGGTGCATTTTTGAGGCCTAGTAGTAATACTACATACTCTTCCATGACACATGCAGAGAGGCAATTGGATCCACAGTAGGTGAAAAATGAGAAAACTTTATTGCATTTACAGCTGAGTGTTCCCAGGACATAAAACCTGCAAAGCAGCAAATTTTCCCTAATTGTGCTAACCTTAAAAGCCAAGCTCCTTTCCCAGGAACAGAAGAGTATTGATATTTAGCTTTTTGTTTTGCTTGCCTCTCCAAACAGAGCTGTGTTTTTGCTAGATTGGTTTGGTCAGTCTGTACTCACACCAGATCATTACAAACTGCGCCTCATTTCAGTAAAATGAAAATGAAATGATTGGAAACTACTGGAGATTTCTGTTACCATTTCAGCAGATCTAGTTGTGATGAAGAGCATTTTATTTTAGAAGGTAGATTAAAGGCTTAGCTCTAAACAGGTAATCGTGACACTTGAGCATATCCTGGGTAATTAAAATGTACCCAGTTTTGCTGTTAGGAATATTCCATGAAGGCTGTAGGGTTATAATCTGGCATGGAGGCTACTCCAATCATCAAAGGTTGCATTGGTGTTATGGTGCCTGTTCATTTCCTTGGTTGCAGCTGCTCAAAAATGTTTTTGTTGTCCTGCACTGATCAAATTATGCCTGCAGTTAAACTGGTGAAGGGTGCAAATAAATATTTGAATTAGCAAGGGTGTGGGGTCTCCATTTTCAGTCTCTACACTGAGAAAATGTAAATGGTAAATTTGGAGTGCTCCAAATTCAGTCTATAATTCACCCTGAGTTATATAATCAGAGACAAGGAAATAACATTTTGTTAAGACAATAAATATGGACAGTGGCAGAAATTAAACATTAAATCTCTGGCCTAGTCCCAAACAACATCTCCATGTTTTTAATGGCTAGATCGTTCAGGGCTCTGTCTGCACTGCCAAAGAATGACAATTGAAGAGAAAATTAGAACAGAAACAAGCTCATCCGCTTGGATAAGGATGACTTGGCAAAGAATGGCCAAATAGGTATGTTTTCCTCCTAGAAATATGAATAAATGTGTCTGACAATCTCCATAAAATCTGTGTAATGGCAAGAAACTGGAATTAAATAATTCGGACTGTGGATCTCTAAAATCTAACAATACTTCAGATTAATCAGAAATTTATAGAATCAGAGGCCCAAATTTCTACACAAAGTTTTCATTTTCACTCTCCAGCCCAGTCCTACTTTCTCTAATTTCACAGCCATGTCAAGAAGCTCTCAAGGGCTGAAGGAACCCGAGCAGTTCACATTCCTTCAGACAGAGTATTCATTACTGACCGGGAGCAGCTTCCAGGGTTGGAGAGAGATTCTCTTCTCTGAGAGGGGTAGAACAGCACTTGGTTCCCTTGGGGTGCAGCCTCAACGTGTTTGTGTATTGGTTTCACTTTCTGTCAGTAAAACAGAGGGCTCAGAGCAGTGTACAGGCCAGTACAAAATTCCCTGTTTTCAGAAGGAAAGTTTGCCTCTGGAGTTAATTAATCAGATATTGCTTAAGTAGGAAAATTTCTTCCTTCCCAAATTGTTGATCTTTTATTAAAGAAATGCTGGCAGCAATCTCTTCTAGAAGCAGAAACTCAGATGTTAAGGAAAATAACTTGATTTGCATTAAATAGTGCTGTCTTTGGAAACACCACAGCAAAAAAAACTATTGTGATTTCTGATAACTCAGAGCAGCTTCAGGGAAAACATGTGGAAGGCTACAGTAAAAATGTTAACCAAATGTTACTATTAAATGATGAAAGAAAGGTTACTCAGTTTTCTGTTCTGCAAAACCCATAAGCTTCAAAATCTGCACAGGGAGCTCTGCAGACATGAACATCTTCAGGCTTGGGACCTGCCCAGGGTGAATCAAGGCAGCTGGGTGTTTTCAGGTTAGAGGTATAATTCACCATTTGGTGAATCCATTATCATTCAGAGTAAAACACACCTTTGTCTCTTGGGAAACAAATTCAGTTGACAAAAATAATATTAATAAAACATTTTCCATAGGACTTTCAAATATAACCAGCATGTTGCTACATTTTTTATGTACTTGTATAAAGTCAAAGTTGGAAGGGGAAAAAAATCACAAAGGATACCATTCCTCTGATTTTTCTCAGTATTCCAAAGAATTTAGATCAATTCAAGTACTCTTATCACAAACAAGATAAACAACTTTGCCAAACTGAATCTTCTAAACAAGCTTAGGCATATAAAAAGAAATTTTCCTGTGACTCCTAACATTTTAAACAACTCATACAAGTAAAGTTTGTCACAGCCTAAAACAGTGATGATAAAACTGGGGGAAAGAGAGATAAGGAAAGAAGAAATACAAGAAATAGTGCAGGAACTAGTAACAAAAATGGGCATGTGTAAAATTGTTCAGGGATCAGCTTGGATCTGCAGAACTGGGAATACCTCTTTTGGAGATCATAACTTTTCTGGGCAGTAACGTTTTTGTTTCTATCTTAATAAGCAGATCACTCTGCAGTAAGATCTCTGAGGAGTTTGTTGTCTGGCTCTCCCGACATCAAAGATAAAGCCAAAAGTTTCAATTTCATGAACAGTGTAGGGGGAAAGCAGTTTGTAGAGTATCCATCATGGTAGGCAAAGGTGAATTTTGGAAACAGTTTAGGTGAATCTTGGCTTCTGAATTGAATAGTGGAGTTTCCAGTGCTTTCAGCTAAAGTACAACTTCACCTTTGACTTTTCTACAGCCTTCACAAAAAAAAAAAAAAAAAATCCATTATCATTTTTTTGCCTCCTAAAAGAGCCAGCAGAAATATTAGCTTCTTTCTTGTGTTTTCTCAAGAGGCAGAACGGAAAATTTAGTTATACTTGAAAAGCTTTATTTTTTCCCCAGGGATGAGAAAGAAGGGATAGAAAATTTTCCAAGAGCAGTTAGGAGTAATGGATTATCAAACCTCAAAACGCTGAGTAAAACTGGGGGAAAACTTGTTTTGTTTGTGGATTTGAGTGTTGGGAGGGGGGGTGTGTGTGTTTTGTTTGGTTTTAATTTGGATTTTTGTTAAGATCGTATTTTCATCAGAATCAGAGAAGAAAAACAAAATAGAACTTTATTAACATAATAAAAACAGGCACAAATAATTGAGTTCAAAATTGCCATTTAAAGCATAGAACAGATGAGACTGGAATTCCGTGGTTGTGATGAAAATGACTTTATTTAGTTGTCTAAAATCATAAAATAGGAATTGCTGAAACTGAAAATAAAAAATATATTTTCCTCCAGATATGAACACAGCTAATTTCTGCCCACTTGTTTTATGATCAATCTTTATTGCAGAATAACTCATCCATTTTGAAAACACTGGGATGCTTGTTAATCTAAACCATCTGAACGTTGTTTTGCTGGGCAAGGGTGCTGAGCATGCAAGTACCATCTTTGAGTGGGAGGCAGTGCAGTCTTTGAGCTTCTGCAGTCATGTTGCTGCTGCTAAAATTCTCATTTCCTGTCCCAAGGAATGCAGTGTTTTTGTGTGATGTGGACATTATCTCAGGAGTGGAGCTCTGCATCGGGAGGAAACTGCTGTTGGGTGGCCTTTACTTTCAGTTTTTATTTGTTATTTATTGGTCTGGATCTGTAACAGGGCCCTAAAAGTGTTCGACTATATCAAGTTGAGTTTTAGAGCTCTCAGCAGGGTAAGAAAAGGTGCAATAAGAATTATAATGACAGATATTGCAGGGGGTTATACTGTAAGTGCTGCCCTGGCTGTCAGTGCCCCTCGCACCCTGGGCAGCAGCTGCAGGTCCAGCTGTGCAAACCAGGCAAAGCTGCCGGGAGAGGACATAATCACAGTGGGACAGGGCCAGAGCTCTCTTCATTGGGATGTTTTTCCTGCCTGGGCTTTCTGTTCCAAAAGCCTGTTCCTGCCATAATGACCACGCAGCGTCCAAGAACTGCTCGCACTGTGCGCTGGCAGAGGGTGAATAAAAGAGGAGTGGTATTAGCACACAAATACCCCTAACAATGCATTTTTAAAGCCACCCTATAACGTTTTATGTTCTTAGGATCACATAATTTCAGGAAGTCTGCACGTATTAGTGATTCCTAAGACAGCCTCATGATCTGGGGAGTTTAAATCATTATTATTGTCATGTGGGAACACACAAGGGTGGGTGAGCTGAGTTACGGGTGTTTCCATCAGCCAGGGAGCTCAGTTAGGAATGGGAGTGCAGTATCTTTTTTACAGGCACATTAAAGTGCAGGTGGGCAGCTGATGCCTTAGGTTTTAACTTTTATATTTTTCAAATCCTGTCCTGCTCAGTGTGTAACTCTGAAGTTCTTGTAGCCTGTTCATTTCTGCCCTCTCATGCTGGGCAGTCATAACAAAGCCTCTCCAGGCCTGCTCTTCAAGGACACCCAGACTGTCCTAGGCCCAAAAAGTATAAACCAAAAGCCTCTGAGAGGGGGGCAAGGTTGGGGAAATTACATCATTAAATGGAAGCTTTAATTGGAGAATTAACCCTGACATGCAAATGAACCAAAGCTATGAAAGTGTGAAGAACTCGTGGCCTCTCAGGGTCCATCTCGGGGTCCATCTGGGCAGCAGCCTCTGGCTCCCCAGGGGCACCTTTGAAGGCCTTTCAAATAAATCCCCACCTTTATTCCCTTTAGTCCTGTCTAGTCTCTGTTTTTAGGTGGCCTCTTAAGGCATCACAGCTTGGGGAGAAGCAGTAGAGAAAGTGTTACAGTCCAGCTTCAGGCTGGTGCCTTGGGGTGCTGGGTTTTGCCTGAAGGTTGTATGGGATGGATGGAGTTGCCTTTCCTGCTGGCTAAAGGAATGCTGGCAGGAGTGTGACTGCTCTCCCCATTTTTCTTCTGTGATTACAGCTCAAGTTACTGGAACTTGTTTGTAGTTCTAGCAAGACAAAACTCAAACATGCACTACCATAGAAGAAGGAAATTGAATCCTGCAAAGAGTAAGGATAAATGGAAGCAATTTTGCAGGTTAGGTGCAAGGAATAATACCTGTCATTACAGGCCAACAAACATTTTATTTTAGCTTTACTCCACCTGTTCATTTGGCATTTACTCTGGTTTCGCTTTCACTTACTACGGGCCACGTCTGGGCTCAGTGTGCTAAGGCTGCCTTTTTGCTTCATTTTCTCAAATGAGCTAATTGCAAGGTTTCTTTTTATGCCTTTTAAACTTCTCTTATGAAGAGAAAAAAAAAAGTCCCAAGCAAACAAAATAACCAAGGAATATCCTTAAAAAATTATTTTGAACAGACTGTTTACAAAAAATGTTCATATTACAAAGTGGACATTCTTGAGCCCCTGTTCAACAAAAGAAATTCAGCATAGTGATCACACTTAGAGTAAGTTAGAATAAAACAATATGACATAAAATATTAAAAAGAAGGCTTGGGCAATGATCTTGTGAATGCTTTACAGGCATTCTTGGATTTAGGGAAATGAATGATCCAATTGATTTCCAAGTGTCATGTACCTCCAGAGCTTGATATAACATGTTTTGACATCAATAGAAGGGGAAAATGGCCAAGAAGGGGCAATCCAACCTTCAGAGAAGGCACAGAATCAAGCCTTTAATTTTCCCCATGTTTTTTGTTAACATATAAAAATAAAGTTGATGGATTTTTCTTCCAAGCAGCTACTGACAAACCATATCTCTAAGTCCGACCTACAGTCATTATCATCCATATATTACCTAGGTCTGGTAAGGATCTCTATCCTCAGCAGGCACATTCCTAATAGGGAATATTTTTTTTAACCTGTCATTCCTATTTATGCATATGCCTATGTGTAGCATATTTTATTTTAATATACACATTACCTAAATATTTGTACTCATTAGAGAGTAGCTGCATTTTACCAGCAGCATTATCCTATCTGGCCTCTGCTGACTCTCCAGAGAATTTTGCAATATTCACAGCTGTCAGGTTTTTCAGGCTATCTGGTATTTTACAATGTGTGATCACCATTTAACACATCCTTGAAGACAACAGTGTTTGCTCTCAGTTAAACAGAAAATTGAATTTTCAACTGATATGAGCCATTATCTCCTGAATTGCAGGGAAAAGAACCTGTACTATTATAGGATCATAGGATGGTTTGATCTGGAAGGAATCTCAAAGACCATCTGGTAACAGCCTCCCTGCCATGGGCAGGGACACCTTCCACTGGACCAGATTGGTCATGGCACATTACCCAGGAAAATAGATTGCAAAGGGAGTTTAAATGGTGCCCTCTCCAAAGAAATGCCTTTTACCTCACACATTTGACACAATATAATCATGTAAGATTTCTGACACCAGTGCAAGACTTAACTTCAAAATGGAAATCTCCAAAGTTCAGTGTGAAGCATTCCTGCTATTTATTCCAAAGAAAGCTATCTTAGCAGAGCTAAGTAAAGCAAAACATGTGAATTGCTTCCTTTTTTACTACTACACATAATTCCTATTTGAGCAGATTGCTGAACAACGTAATTGAATTGACAAGCTCTGGAGAATTCATAAAAGAAATGCATGTGAACTTCCACAGTTCCATGAGATATATAACATTTGCATAAACCTGTACACTCAAAACCATAAACTGCTTGAAATTCAGAATATCTTTCTGCTAAGCTGGTTATTTCACAGCTCATAGTTCAGAAGTAAAAATGTGGTTTGTCTTCAAGAGCTGACTTTTCAAATGTCCTCAAGTAATTGGTTAACTGATATAACCGAGTACAGTACTCCTTATCATTCACCCAAGCAATAAGTTCAGCCAAACATGGACTAAGATGGAGGGGTGGCCTTTTTCACACGCTGAAAGCTGTGAAGCTAAAAATCTTCATCCTGGATCTGAATACAACAGCTGGTGAAATTCTGATTCTTTGACACAAAGTCTCAAATTCTTTTACTTCGGTAGGAGCAGGTGATTTTTGTGAACTCTGTGATTTGGTTCATAATCTCGCAGATCATTTCGATTCTTATATCTTTATTATCATATTTGTATAACAAATGATACTAAAAGTACTAAAAAACCCAAACTCCTGACCCTTTAACTGCGGCTAGAGGTTGGAACGAATTTAGGTTAGAATTGTAAGCAAATTTCCCCACCAAAAAAACTCAGAATACTGGCATGTCGGGCATGTTGTGTGTGAAGCTAGGGCTTCAATAAATTCCAGTAATTTTGTAAGAACTCTATTGATTTAAAACAGGGGATAATGGAGTTTTTCCATTCAAACAGGGATTAAGCCAGCCTATTTTCCTTTGTGAGAAATACACTCTGCACTGCTTTTAAAAATACCTGGTTTAAATAAAGGTATCAAATCCTATAAAACAAATGCTTCAAGGAAAATGTCTATATATGAGCAGCTCCATACAATACCACCTCCTATATTATGTTCATATATTAGCATTCTATAAATTTATGCAGTTTATTATTAGCTGCTCTAGCATGTAAAACCAAAATCTAAACACTGCTACAATTAAACCATTATGAGCTGAACTTCTGCATTTGCTGTTGTATTTTCAGTTTAAAGGTTATTATTTCTTTGGTAATTGAGTTTTACTGGTTTTGCATAATCTGCATTAATTACAGTAATTAATGGTAATATTACTCTGGCTCTGTCATGTACCCAAAAGTTGAGCTTGTGACAATTCATTATGAGTATTGGAAAGGATAGATAGTATAAAATGAATAGCTTACAAAAACTGGTCTTAAGTTTGTCAGTGATAAATTTTAATGGGGACAAATAATTAGAGCTATTATTACAGCAAAAAAGACTTTAAAATTACATTTGCTTCTGCCTTTCACATTGAAAAATAATTTAATTTTTCCATAAACCATAGTACTTTGACTGCACAATATCTGTAGTAGATACTGGTAGACAGAGATAGAATTGGAGACACATAAAGTGTTTTCCATATATTTTTTTCCTCGGTGGTGTATTCACAGAAAATAATTGGTAATGCAGGTAATAGCATGATTTCCCAACATCTTGCGGGATTAGCATGTAGCAATAAAGGTACACATTGACCTGTCTCTATCCTTATTTATGTGCACCAAACCTACCAGACCTAAATATTTTCAAGGTAATAAATTCTCTGACAGCACAGTCTTATCAAAATGCTCTTGTATGTGGTCAGAAGGAAGTTATTTCTTAAAACCCAGCAAACTTTTTGGTCATATGGACACAGCAAATTTGCCTCTTCAGCGGTGTATGAACTCATAGTTGTATCTTGGTAGCTGTGCTCCATGTTCTTGACTTTTTTTTTTTTTTTGGGTTCTTTCTGCTGCTTTCAATACTTAAAAGAAACATCATGCCTTGGAAATATTGTATGTGTTTGTTTCATTCCTTTCAGGAGAAAAACTGCTGCATGTGGAATTGCTGTGAGCCCGGCAGTGGCAGCTGGACCAACCATGCTGGGAGCAGGTGCTGCACCAGCCTTTCCCCACAGCTCTGCCAGCAGAGCTCTCTCCACTCCAGCCAAGCTCTTGTCATCTCATTACTGGCTGTCTCCTGGGCAGCCTGGCACTTGGGCCAGCTTCCTTTTGTGTTGATAAAGAGCAGATTGGACTAGATTGCAATCACTTAATTCATTTCACTCCTGAAACACATGCACCTGGGTGTTGTCATGGCCCCAAGGGCAGCTGCAGGCTTTAAATGCCCTGAGCAGCCTGCCCTGGTTTTCACCTCCCGTTCCTTTCCCTCTGAGCTTGGCCTGGCACCCTGCTCTGTGCTGTAGGTGTGTCAGGCTGTCCCTTGGATCCATCCCCTGGCACCCATCCCCTGGCCTGCTCTCCCTGCTCAGCTCTGTGGGGTGGTGCCAGCTGGCGAGGGCACAGCCCGTGCTGCTCATCTTTGGCTCCTGCTCATCTTCCTTCACGGAGCTGCCTCTGATGCTCCTGGAGAGGTGTTTTTACAGGGAATGCAGCATTTTGCAGTTCTGTACAGAAAGCTTCAGAGAAGTGGAAGAAACTTTCTACAGATAGGTAACTGCAGATTTTTATTTACTTTGCAATCCCTTGGGTAATTTTGAATATATCAATTTAAGTGACCAGCTCAGGATCATGCAAGTGCAGGGCAGAAATTCAATTCTAATCCCCTTGTTCCACATCTGCTCAATTTGTGAAGTGGCTTCATGTGAGAAAAGAGGCAATTAAAAGCTGTTAGTGTTGATTTTATGGATGGTACTGACAACTCAAGCAATAGCTGTCTCGTTCAAGTTTTCTGTATTCAAATCTACGCAGAAAACAGACATTATAATGTAGGAAGGAAAAACATTTATATCCTACTCAGTCATGTGCTTTAGTGTCTTCCCTATTAAAATAAATGCACCCAGTCTCTTCTCCTCAAACCCCAGGAATTCTAAAAAGAGAAAAGCCACTATTAGAAGAAAACAGTCTTGACTACTTGCCACTGAGATAAGCTTGCATTTGTCTTTTGGTTGCAAAAGGACACAGGCTTTTGCTGATGCACATCTGTACTCTGTCTCCTGTTTCCCCAGCAATCCTGGCCTCCTGCAGCATGGTTCCTTTAAACTCAGCCTGGGCATTAATTATGCTCAAGACATTAAAGGCCCTGTAGTAGAAATATGCAGGTTTTGTTCAGTTCTAAATAGGTCTATGTGCTCAAGGGACTCAAAGGGCACTACTCCCAGCCAATAGTTCTGACAAAGCTGTGTGTGTCCCGTGAGCCTCACCTTTTGGTATGAAACAAGGTGCAAATGGCAAAATAAAACTCAGCTCCATGTCTGTGTGGCCCTCCTCTAGCCCTTCTTAGAGCATCTCCGGTAAGATTTGAGCTTTGTAAACTGAACTCACTTGAACTCTCTGAAAGTTTTTGTTGTTTGTTCAACAAAACCCAGCCAGAAATCTCAAATGGTAACAATTTCACACCTGCTCCCCCAGACCAAGGTTTGTTAATCAGCACAAAGGCAATGTTTCCAATTTCAAGTGTTCAGAAGTGCCCTGTCAGAGTCTCTGGCAGGTGTTCATCACAGGAGGTGCCTCAGTGATATTTTTTAACCAGGTTCTTCTAAACTATTCTATTTTGAAATCGCTTACCATTATTCATTTAATTTCTGGCAGTGTAGTTTACTGCATTTCATATGAACCTGGACCAAAATAGATGTAAATGCACTCAGTTTCTTTAAAATTGTTTTAATTTCCTCTAGAAGATGCATTTTTAATCAAAACTATCCTTTGTAAACCTCATCTACCCTCTGTTTCTTCCCCAGAGGGCTCTTCTGAGGTCCACTGAACTCGGAGGGAATTGTTTTCAGTATATTGTAAAGGCTTTCAATGATCTTTCAAATGCTGCCTTCCATGTGGAAAGACAAGAAAACATTGGTACTTTTTCCTTTTTTCTTTTTTTTTTTAGATAGGCTAATGCTTACTTTGAATATTTGCATTCACTGAGACTGTAAATGTGTTAATTAGAACTTGTCAGGTGCTTTATAGCATTTTCTATTTGCAGATCTTTTCAGTTTGCCCAGAAGTACTCACCTCTCTCTGAAGATTAATTTTTACAAATATATTTTCTCTCTTATTTGTAAACTGTTTGCTTTAACAAATAACAAATCATGTTCATTGCTGGGATCACGGGATATTGATTTTGCTTTAGGAGTGGTTTACTTAGGTTTTTATCAATACTAGAAAAATGTTTAATCTCTGATAACTTGCTATAAAATAATTTCCTTAAATGAGTGATTGAAAATAACAACAAAAAACCCAGTTTTGGACAGCTGTTGTTGCTCTCAGCATTGCTGAAGCCCAAAGTATCAAGAATATGGACAATATGGAATCATCTGTGCCTGCAGACACTGGCAAGGGCCACCAGTGCCTTCAGATCCACCTTGTGGTTTAATCAAAGTTAACTTGGAACAAATGCCATGGGAAGAAAAAAGCCATCCCCACAGCTGACCTTTGTGGAATTTCATTTTGCCATGACTTTTTATTCTTTCAGTTCTAAGTGTGCAATTAATAGAAAAAGAGGTAAAGGGCAATCGGTTTCCTGCCAGTAACCCAGGGGTCAGAATATGAGGTAAGTTAGATAATTAACAAAGTCCCTAAAGCAGACCCACAGTGGAAATGGAATTTAAGAACTAATAAAAGACATTTATAAAATTATGCACAGGAACTGGAGGTGCTTTAGAGGAACCAGCAGGCTTTCAATTAAAGGGACTGATGCTATTGGAACTCATACATGACAAAGCAAGCCCATCTTTGGGGAAACCACATCCCAGGTGTGGGGTTGAAACAGGCCCATTTCTTCCAACTTCTGATTTCCACACATGGTTTTAAACTTTAGATAGTAAAATCAAAATTAAAGATCAAGAAAGGAGTATTTTGGTAACAAATAACAACTAATGTTGTCCTCCATAGCATCAAGGTGGATATTACTGAGGTCTGTGGCTTGCAGCCACCAGCTGTGTGCACAGGGTAGTGTCCTTACACAGGGCCAGCAGAGATGAACACAGCTGTGGGCTCCTAGGAAAGCACAGCCCCAGCCTGAAGTTAGACAACATGGCAAGGGATAAATGAAGGTTAAATACCAATGTATTTATTCCCTGAGTGGTTTTTGGGTATGTGGTGTTTTGGTTTCTTGGGGTTTTGTTTGTTTGGTGTTTTTTGGGGGGAGAGTGGTGAGGTTCGTGTGTTTATTTTTCAGAAGATGTTGCCTGGTTTTGTGATTACCAGGCTTTGTGATTTGGGTTTAAAATTGCGAGCAGTAGCTGGTGGCAAACTTGTTAAATAAAAGTAATCTGACAGCAGAAAAGGGATGTAGGAAAATATGTTTATATTGATGCCATGATCATTTTTTGCCCTTCTTTATGCCCCTTTTATGCCTTTTTACAGCTTCTGTATTCTTGGTGGGGTTTGCCCACATTCTTGGTCTTGTTAGTCCAGCTGGGAGACTGAACATTTTAGAAGCATCGTAGTGAGGGATCAGGGGGCCCAGATCCCAAGGTCCTCTCCAGAACACATTTTGTAAGCTGAGATAGAACCATCCAGGGGAAGGTTCCTTGGGGAGGGGGGGCTCATTTGAGCCTCTCATGATAGAAATGCTAATTAGTAACACCTATAACGTGATATCAGATCTCTTGAGGGTGTGCATGGGGGGCATTCAACCTGGATGTGGTGCACCTAAGGATCCTTAAAATAAATACCAAGGTAAAATCCCTTTTTCCCTTCTAACCGTGTTTGACTCCTGCTTTTAAGACTAGGAAAAGGCAAGCTAATCTTCATGATCAAGTTCTCAGGACAAATGAAAGAGAACAGCTCTGTTGCTTCAATGAAAAATGAAAGTTTACTGTCTGGCTTGATTTTTGTAGCTCCAAAATATGGCCACAAGGATGTAAGTTTGATGTTTAGGGATGTTTCAGAAAATGAGTAATGTAGAAAATGGCTAATATTTTGTTTACATAACCATCAATGATTTTATTTATTAAAGCAAACTTTGGAGGATCAGAATAGCATTTGTTTGCCGAATAATGATCTAATGAATGACCTGGTGCAAGCTGGTATAAATCTATTCAGTTCTGCTTTTCCACCAGCAGAGGAGATAGCACTGGAAGGAGGAGAATTTTGGCATAATTATGTGATGTGACACTGCTGTAAGATAAAGTTCAGGCACACCGCCGGGGATGAGTCTGATTATCCAAGCCCTAAATAATTTCATTTAGATTCAGTTCAGAGTAAGTCATGCTACCAGACTTCTAACAAATGGCAGGATGGGAGGTTTTTATCAAGCACCTGACACCTGAAGGTCAGCTGTTGTCCTTCTGGTTTATGGGATGTGAAATATTGTCCAGGATGTTGCTATAATGCCAAGTGAAGAAAAGTTGTGCCTGGGCCTGATCTCAGGTCCTGCTGTGGAAAAGGGACAAGGTGGGAGGAAGAGAAGGAGCCCTGTGCTGTCCTAAGCCATAGAAATAAGGTGTTATTTGGTCTTTACCCTCCATTCCCCACTCCTGATACTTGCACTTGCTGCCTGAGCTGGATGCCATGCACTGTGGGAGCTCACAGAGCTTAATCAGCAATCAAGGTGTACACCAAATATGGGGAAAGCAATTACACTGTAATAATGCAGTGTAATAAATTAAGGTCATATTGACTACAATCAATCTGAATAATTTAATACCACTGAAAACCAATATCACCCACCTATTGAAACATTCATTACAATAATCGTTTAGGCTATATAAAAAGCCTATAATTCAATATGAATATTAACAGCCTCTATTTCCCAGGCAGCTAGAAAATTATTAGTACTGATGATTTTGTATGTAGTATGGAAATTATGTTCTTAACGGCAGTGAATGTTTTATTGCAGTGAAGATATAGAAACCAGATTTGTACTGGCAATTATGAATTGCAACAAGGTATTTTGTACTGAATAGTTTCTTCCTAAGTCAATGCTATTAACAAAGTTGGGTTTGGGTTACTTTTATTTGTGGAGTAGCAATGGGCTTTGAAGCGGTTTTCTGTTTGTTTTGCTTTGAAAGTGAGTAAATAAATAAATAAAAGCCCCTCAGTTGGCTGTAAGACGCAAGCGAGACTGAGCAGGGACAGTATGGTGAATGAGCTAAAGAGGTTTGTGTTCAGTTGAGGTCTGTGATGAAAGTTCTATTTCTGAGGGTTTTGCTGTGTTTGGGCCCCAGGCCCTCATCTGTAAAAAGGGTACATGCTGTCTGTGGGGCTTTTGCGTTTGTTTTTGGTTTTTTGGTTTGATTTTTGTTGTTTTGGGTTTTTTGTTTGTGGTTGTTTGTTTGCTTTTGGGGAAGTTTTTTTGTTTGCTCATTTGTTGTGGGCTGCTTTGGACAGAGTTTGTCTTTGTGCAGTACAGCTGCACAGTGGTCCACTGTTGGCTGTTATACTCTAATAAAAAATCAAAGACGCTTTCTTCAAATGTCTTTTAAGTTTAAAAACAAGTAAGGAAATGTTTCTTCCAAATATTCTAGAAAGGATAAGACAATCCTTATTGCCTGGGCTGACCCTGTTGTAGCCTGATACATCTCTATAGTCACTGACAGAGTTGTAGTAAATCACTTTTTATATTGTGTTCTTAAGAATTTCTTGGGATAGGTGGATACAAGCAGTAGGTATTTCCTCTATAAAGCACTCAGTAAATTCACTAATCTACTTAGGTTTTTTTGATTTCTCAGGCATCATTAATGGCTTTATAATTGCAGATATTATAGAGGTCAAAGGGTTGCCCTTTTCATCCCAGTGGTAGAAAAATGTTTAATTTTGGTTTTACTCCATCTGGAGCTAGAGGAAGAAATCACTGTGGTTTATTACCGAGACACTGATCCTTGGGCCTTTGGATGTTTTATAAGGTTTGCTAGACACGGCTTGTTAGTATATTCTAGATGTGTTTCACTTCTGGCACTGACTTTTGGAAAGCACAACAAAATGCAGTTCAAGAAATGAATCTTTGTTCCTTTTTTACTTCTCTGTGACAATGCAGTTCAGAGTGTCAGAACTGCTCTTGTAAAGCTGTGAGCTCTGTACATGTCCCAGGAAGCGACAGTGAGCTGAGCTGATGCTTCTGAAATCCATAGGGAATTTTGGGAACTCCGGCAGTACACAGAAGGAATATTACTTACAAATATATCTCTAAATGATAACCTTACTAAAACAGAGAAAAGCATTTAGAAAGATGTATTTTTCTCACAGCCTTAGCATTTATTTTATGTTTGTAGTTGGGCTATGTAGAAATCAGTCTTTATATTAATTTTAAGAACATCGACACCTATAGTTTGCCATTACTGCTCAGGACGTGATTGTATCAAACAAGCCAGAACAAAATATTTCTCAAATATTCTAGAATATCTGAGCACATCTTTTTCATGACTTATTTACGAAGTTTTTGAACTCTGCTCAGTGTTTTAAAGTGTGCTGGGAGAGTGCTTCCCAGTAAAAATCACAGTCAGGATGGGCTCTTCCTTTCCATTCTGATTTTCTGGGTGCCATTGGTCATTCAGGTGATGCCAGCCTGTGGTCTCAGCTGGTGGCAGGAGTAGTTTTGCTCTCCTAAAACAAGAGCTGTCTCAAAGGGACTGAACCCATCTCTTCCTGCAGGAACCTGCTGCTCTGGATCCAGGAGGTTGGAGCCAACTGAGTCTGTTTAAAGATCAGTTGAAGCTCCTGAATAAAGATACTGCCTCATGCTGGGATTATGTATTTGTGGAAATATAACTGAGCTGAGTGAAGACTTAATTTTGCTCTATTATAATCAAATGGGAATCAAAGGGGTTGTATGATGGGGGTTTTTCTGGTGGTTTTTTTTTTTTTTAATATGTCTTGGAGTTTTTACAAAAAAAACCCCAGTTGTTCCAAAGTTGTTAATTTCATATTGGAAATTACTTCAGTAAAACAAATCTCCTCAAGCACAAGTAAATGCAAGTAAAATTAGATTTGAATGCAAGTTGATTAATAGTTGTCAGGGAAAGGAAAAAAATAAAAAGAAAGATTTCTGCATTTACAGAAAGTACTAAACGTATGGACAATTAGACAATTCCAGTAAATTAGCAGCCTGCTTAATTCATTAAGAATTCATCTCTTGGGTAATTGCTGAAACTGAAAATGTTGACAGCCTATTACTGAAATCTCTGTAGGATCCTAATGTGGAGTTGAGGGATTTTTCTGTTAAGCTGAATGACTCCTTCGAGTCAGAGAAAAGAAGAATGTTGGCTGCAACCCTGTAGTTTCCCAGGAATGTGTTCTTTACCATTAAATTATAAGAATATAGGGAAGAATTTTCATTTATAAAACGCCATGTTGGCATCTGCCTGAGATCTAAGTTTCTGAGTAATGGGATACTAGAAATCTGAATTATTTTGTCTTTGAAAAGTTAGATTCTGTGTCTACTGCCAGTAATTATCGCATCTGTTTTTAGCTTCTTTCTTTAAAAAATGTTACCTGTGAGATGGCTACATGATACAAAAAGTCTGAGATTGTGCAAGATGGGCCTTTCTGCAAAAGGAGGATCAGTAATATGAAATACAGTTGATTCATGTTCTTATTGCTGCCATCTGCATTAAGCAGCTTTTGCCACAGCCAGAGCCACTGTGCAACAGAGAAAAACATCACAGGTGGGGGGCTTTAAATCATTTTTTAATTGATATCTTTCACTGCTGCATGTTTCAATTTTGTGCTCATCTGATTCTTTATGTTTCTGTATATCTTCTGGATTGTAGCTCTGACAGTAAATGACAGGGTAGGAGCCAAATCCTCAATTCAAGTGCAATTTAATTTTCAAATCCATAAGTAGAGTAGTTGTCAGAACAAGGGTTGAAAATTAATGTATTTTTCTATAAATAATGCAGTTCTATCTGATAGTGTAATCTCCCCTAGTATTAATCTTTAATGAACAACTGTTTTCACATTTCTCTTCACCATAGGCTCACTCAGAAAAAAAATTACAAAATAGGCAGTTACAAACAGTATCTGGTATTCACCCCCCCACACACACCTTGCTTTTAATGCCTGACAAATACCTTCAGTCCAAGAAGACACTTGGTAGGTTGAAAAAACCACAAACACACAAAACAAACAATAATCCATTCAAATCAGTAAATTGGAATTTTAAAAATGTCATTAAGCAGCACCTAGCAGTGCAGTGTAGATAGAAGTGTCCATGCATTTGCAGAATTATCAGGTTTGAGAGACTCTAAGGAAACCATTAGGACTCAGTGTTAGGGTGTTTTTCTTCTGAAGTTATTCAGCCCACTGGAAAGTAATCTCCCCAGGTGATCAATACTTTGCTCACTGTGCTGATTGAGTCAGCCTCCCAAACATAAACAGAAGAAAATAAAACCCACAGACAGTTTGTAAACCCAGCCAGGCTGTAAATGAGTCAACACGTCCATTAAGAAACACTGACCTCCCATCTCTTCACATTTATGGTGAGCACAGATTGCAAACAGGAAATTGTTAACTCTGTGGGAGGTGACACTAATTATGCACCACACCTCCTCCCAGGAAGCTGGTTTTGCATACTACTTACTGCAACTTCATTTTTGGCATTCTTACCATGAAACAATTACAGTTGTACCTTGCATGATGCTTGTCAAAACTGCCATCTTACTAGGAGAGCTGCTAGTGAATCCAACATCTAATTCAGAGAGTGAACTTGGTATGATTTTATTTTATTATCTCTGTATAAACATGATTATCCAAGCCTTTTCCATTTCTAACTGCTATTAGCTCATGGTTCTAAAACCTTTATTCATGGAAAAAACCTTAGGGGTCCAACCACACAGGGATTATTTCAAAACTGCAGTGGTCACATTCTGAGAAATACTGTGGGATCTCGGACACCACAATCCTCCCCTGTTCAGTGAGCACACACAGAAAAACCAACTCCTCCAGTGGCACACTGGGTCATGGCTTTCCATCCAGTCAGTGTTGGGACCCTCCATACTGGGCATATCGGGGCCAAAATCCAAAGCCATTTGTGTGTGACATGCAGCATTAACAAATCCATGTATGGCTCTCAGAAAGCCTTGGAGGTAAACATAAAAAGCCTTCCCTAAACACCTGTGAGCCTCAGCACTTGGCAGGTGTTTCTGCTGTCTCTGTGCCCCTCACACAGACAATCAGAGGAACTCTTTGGTTCACTTGTCGTGCTGCAACCCAGACTTGCTCTGAGCTGCATTTGGAAGGCAGGGACACAGCTGACACATCTGGGCAGCCCCAAACTGAGCTTCAGTCCTGAAGCCTGAGGTGGGAGCTGAGTCATGTTGCACGATCTGAAGTAGGATGTGCTCCCTTCTCTTCTAAAGAAAACTGGCTATCCTGTGTGAATGGAGAGTGACTGAACACAGCATTCCATGAACTAACTAGTGAAGTGATTTCAAATGGCTTGATTCAAATGGTAAATTATTTAACTCCTAGAAAAATGAGTAATGATTTAGCTGTTTCTATATGCTCAATTACCATCCAAAATTCAGAATAAAATCTGGTTAATGATTTCTTCAAGTCCTTGCCATGTGCATTTAGCAAAGCAATGAAATGCGAGTTGTAATTTGAAATGAGTAGCACGTTACCAAGTTGCTGTACCTCTATGCTGCCGCACTGAATCTCCTCTGACGTGAAGGAGAGGAAGAAAAACAGAGTAGGGAGAGGCAGATAACTGAGTGATAAACATGAATGATGCAATGATTTCCCAGCAGAACAGCAACAAAAGTAATAATGACACTTAGTAAATATTGCCAACATGCAACTAATAAAATGCAGTTCTTATATTTTCCTTTATTGCTCATTATAGTCTAACCCAGATTGTTCTGAATAATGAAATTCACCACAAGAGCAGCTGACAGAGATTGGACCTTATGTATATTTGAATTCAGGGTGTCGTTTCCTAGTTTGGGATGTAATAGTTTAAATACAGATAATATTTTTTCCAAGTAGTAAAATACCTTAATTTTTATGGGAAAAAAAACATTAAGAGGATATAGACTTTAATGAAATACGTCAAGCTTGTAAAGCTAGAGGCGAAAAGTGTCACTTCTTCCTTAAAAGACAAATATGATAATAACTGTGTGCATTGTGTTACAAACCCTGACCCTGTAGCAATAGTTCTGAAAAGGCTTTTATGATAACTTTATGTGTGTTATTGGCTGTGCTGTGAGTAGAAGCACTACAGCTGCCCATAAGGTACTGTCAGACATCCATCTGCTGCAGGAATATCAAAATCTCCAAATGAGAAGAGCCACACAGCTTTCAAATGGAAGGAAACTTAACCCTGCTTAACTGCCCTCTGCGGAGTCTCTTAGACAGTGCCCAGTACTGCAAGGCTGTCAATCACTACTTAAATGGGGACATTAATTAGCTCAGAATAGCTTCTCATTTCTGGTTGATTATTGCTTCAAATGGTTTATCTTTAGATAAATTATTCATGAATTATTATGGTCATCCTTTCTTTGGCTCTAAGGAATTTATATTACCTGGTGAGTGACCAATCTCTTAACTTTTTTTCATTAATCATTGTGGAGTGTTTTGTATTCCAACAGCTCATTTCACCTTTTCTTGGAGGACATGCTGGCATATCATTGTAAATAATCATTGCACGGTCAATGCTTTACACTTGACAGCGTTAGCTTGAGCACCTAACAGGATCTGTGCCATCTCAGCACCATGTGTGAGAGAAAGTAGATCATTTCCTTAATAAGCATTCTTTAAGTGATAGATTTTCTTGTATTTCTACTATTAGTTCTGTTAGCTTGTGCTACCACTTTAAATTTAACTAAGGAAAGTGAAGCATGAGTGTTTTCTAGTTTTAATGCAATCTTCACATCTGTAAGGTTAAAATTTGGTTAAATATAAAGATCCACTGTGAATCCATCACAGTGTCACACATATTTCACCCAGGGACTAACAGTTCAGGCTTCAGGGAGGAAAATCTCAGGGAGTGCTCTGTGGTTTGCAACAATCAGAGCATCAAGGTCTGTTAGATAAGTGAAGGCATAGAAGAGTATGAGAACCTCGTGACATTAGGAAAAGGCTGGGGAGGGGAAATTGCACAGACAAAGTTTGAGAAAGGATTAGACAGATGAGTGGTAAATTTATGGTGTTGGCTCTCACTGAACATAAACTTGTAAATGCTGTGCTTTTTTTTTGTGTGTGTGAACCTGATCTTCTCTTGACTCTTCTGGTTTGGGAGTTAAAAAGGCATGGCCAGCTTGCTTACACCAGCAGGAATGAAATTGAATTTGGGGCAGATGAAGGAATGGCTTGACTCCCAAAGGAAAAAGGAACAGTGCTGTAGGGAAGANAAATATTTTTTGACCAGGGATAAGTAAGTTGTTGGATGACACTGCAAAAATACAGGTTGCTCTGGCTGAACAGGGTAAATGCTCTTCGGTGGAAAGTCAATTCATAAACATCTTGCAAAATACCAGAAAGATGCACAGCATTTTCTTGTAAGTCAAGAAACCAAATGAGATTTGGATCCAGTGGGATGGAATTTCAGTCTTGTTTGCCGGTTTGCAGGACAAGTGCACTTCTTGACCAGAACCAGGCAGTCACTTGGAGCAGCCCTGCCCCCGGGTCTCTTGGTGAGGGGGTGCTCTGGGCTCAGCTCCAGAGAGGAGTGCATGTTCTGTGGAGAAGGCTGCTGCCAGGAGCACGAGCCCTTCTGCTGGGCTGCCAGAAGTGCTGATCGGCTGCAAGTGGCTGCTCCTCGCGGGGCTGCGTGCTGGCTGCTGCTCCTTGTGCCCAGGGAGGTCTGGTCAAACTCCTCCCCACATGCCCACCTGCTGGCTGTGCTTAGAACGCTGTCACCTACTCAGGCAGGTGCAGCTTTGAAGAGGATAAACAAAACCCCTGACAGGAACAGGAAGGCTCTGTCAGACTAACATTAGGACTGCAGTGAATCTGAGCTTTTGCATGGAAATCTTGATGTGGTTTCTATTCCAACAATGGATTTGCTTCCCCTGGGAAATGGTAGATCCAAACTGTCTTTCACAGCCTTTTGCATAGAAGTTGAAGTCATATTATATGCTTTAAAAGCAGCCAGCACATTTGCAATTATTTCAAACAGAAAACATATTGAGAGCTTGCTAAAATACAGCTTTCTGTCCTTTGGGATTTAATTTGCTTAGAAACAAAACATTTCCCTGAAGATAAATAGCAACAGGCATTGATTCTGTTAACTGGAACTACACTTCCAAATTAATTGGAAAAGATTTCCTAAAACCACTGTAACACTTCTATCAGTTAAAAATATGTCCTGATTGGAGAGTTTGGTGCTGAAGAATTATAGTTACAGCACACTGAAAACTTATTGAGTTAACTTTTAATTAAGCTATTTCATATCAAACTATTTTAATTAAGCTATTTTATATCAGGCTACTTTATATCAAAGAAAAATGGAGCATTACTTCAAAGAGTTCACGCTGAACATGAAAATCATTAACACTCAAATAAAGACATGCCATATGGTTTGGCAGGAACTGGAACACTCAGACATGGGGGCAGCTTGAAGCTTCAGTATTTGGAGTCCATTAGTGTAGAAGGAAAAGATGCTGAAGTCTTCAAAGAATGTGGACATTGTCACATGGATGTATTTTGTTTTAATTCATTGGGTAATCCAGTCCTGAGTAATTACAAAATACTTAAATGTTAAAATAAAGGTGCAGGTGGAGCGTTAGTTGATGACTGTTAATCATGTTGGTAAATAAATTATGGAAGTATAAAATACAAAATTATAGATATAATTTCTTGATCTTGAGAAAATCCAGGGTGGAAAAATCAGAAATGAAGGGAAAACATGTGCTTTGAGAACAGACCATTGTGAGAAAGTCCTTTGCACTGGCTTCTGTCCTTCTGAATTCCAGGATATTCACAGATTCTAGTGCAGTCATTAAAGCCAAAATGGTACTTATACAGTTAAGGACTGGGCCTTGAACTTTTTCCCCAATTCCAAAGGATTTTAATCTGTGACTAGAAGATAAAGTGCTTGACTTTTCAAATGACACAATACAGACTCTAGCTTAGAATACATTTAAATACTTGAGAAATGCACATTAATGAGATGTGCCGGATGGTTCCCAAACGAGAGAAAGTTTTACGTAAAGAGAAAGAACTATTTCATGTACCTTGAAAAACCTCTGAACATGACTCCTGGACATGCTCCACGTGCACTAAATGTTGATGAGTGTTGTAAGTGCAGCACAAACGCCACAGGCCAACCTTTCTTTCCTCTCTTTCCCAGTTCAGATTTCCAGGTGCCTTGTGCAGGTTAGCAAGCATGGAATTCTCTGGTTTTGTTATAGAACAGTTGCTTTCTCCAGGAAATGCAAGGCTGGGGTGAGGGTAGGTGCTGCAGTAGTTGAAATTATAATTTAGGAATTTCATTCTGCTTTTAATCAGGAGCAGAGCTGAAAATGCAGAGTGGCTTGAAGTGTTTGCCTGTCCTACCTTGAAAATGCTTTCCAGTCTTTCTGTAGCACAAATCATAAAACTGGAATTAATTATTCTGAGGAAACCTATAATGATTTTTTTTTTTTTTT
>VXAC01001407.1:3031067-3100446 GCA_013399225.1 Rhipidura dahli
CTTTCTGAGTATTGAGAGCAACTTCTTTTTTTTGTGTGCTTTTTTTCTCGTAGTAGAACTTAATCTTTTTTGGATGTATAATTTGTTGCTCCAGTACAGAAATCATTCAAAATATAGATAAATAAGCTGAGAAGATGCAGAAGTGTGTGATGTGGCCAATGGCATTTATCACCTGACCAGTCACGTGGCAGACCTGTGACTGATGATAGCTTGGCAGTTGAGGGTGCCAAAGAAAAGTGATAATAGTCCTTAAAAATCAAACTGTTTCAGGTACAGAGTTACAGTAAGTATTTTTTTTTTTTTCAACTTGTGCACAACTTTGCATTTGCAGGTCTTACCTGAAATCTGCAAAGATAAAAGTGCCAGCATACAGAGATTAAAAACAATTTTCCAGGTACTTCTGAACTGTCTGGAATTTGGAAGGACTGTAGATCCTGTGACACACACTGGTCTCAGGAAGTATGGGCAATTCAGATAAGCTTTGAGTAATCATCAAACATTTTGCTGCTTACTGCTTATCTTCCATTTCAAACTGAAATATTTTATGCTTATCTGTCACAACAAAAAGGGAAAGGAGTCAAGGTGCTATCATGGTCAAAAAAAAATTGTACAACCATCAATAATAAGAGGTTTCTCAGTTCTCTTAGACATTTCCTGGTACCTGCACCCTAGGGCTGACAGCTGAAAGTAGGTAGAGGTTTGGGTTGTGTTAATTTAACAAAAGTGTTTTAAAATATCAGCTCTTATCTCTAGAAGTGTTAGCCAGTGTAAAGAAAAGATAAGATTTCAATTAACTGGAGGTGAAATATTGGTTCAGTGTGTTTTTCTCCTTGTTTTTGATTGCTTCTTGTTTTCAGGATAGTTAAACATATTTAATAATCGTTATCTGAGTATTAAGCAATTATTTTGAAGTCGTGCTGAACTGAACCTTTTCCCAACTGCTCTGCTTTGACATTTTGTAATAAGGAAATCTGGCCAAGTAGACCCAGTTTGGCAGAAGCAAGGACTGTAATATTTAGTTCTCAAGTAAGTTACAGTGATGTTATTTTTATGATACTTCTTCCTTATATATTCTTCTAAATTCCTGATAAAGCCATTTATGATGCATTTTCTTTGTTTTATTTGTTGGTGTACTTCTCAATTGTAGAAAATATGTCCATAAAACAGTGTCACAAACTCTCAGAGCTATTTATCAGCTTTAAAATAGTAGTTTAAACAGTTCAGTGATATTTATTAATATCATTCTTTAAATTCTTTTGTGATCAGCATTTTGGGGTCCGTTTGTTGGGATGTTTTTTGGGAAAAAGGCGATTGAGTTTTGTTTTTTCATTGTTTTAACAAAAAGTTTTCCTAAATAACACATCAGGTGTTTGAAACTCCAGTAGTTTATTGGTACTGATACTTTTCAGTGAGTCTGCTCACTGCTGGGACCACTTTGTTCACACCAGTTTTGCTCCTGATGATCAGGATGGGCTCAAATTGATCAATAACTTGGGATGTGTTTCCACTATTCCAAGTCATCTTAGACCACACTTCCATGGAGGCTGCTCTTCCTCATGTGCAGCAGAATCACAGCTTCCCTAGATCCAGATAAAACCTATTAATCCTTGAAACCAGGCAGCAATATGTAATGTAAGTATTTATACATAAATATATAAATGAAGGACTCATCTGTATGTAATGAGTGTTGTGCTGAACATTATTAAGTTCAATTTGGCTTAGAGAAATAAGCACGTTATTAAAAAATCCACTGTTTTGCTTGCACTGGCTCTGGGGTAGGAATTGAAATGCCCATGGTGAAGACAAACTGCAGTAATATGTGTATGATTACTGACAGGATCAGAGAAGTTATAGCAAAGGGTCGAGGGATGAACTGCAATATCCTTGTTAGTCAATCACTCCCCCTTGTCCTATAAAAAAGGCAAAAATCAAAATGTTTTGATGTTTCATTTAAAGAGCATGAAGCAAGAACCTCTGGAAATTGAATTTCTTCACCCTCTTGAATTCTCCATATTGTTAATTATGCATCATTGTTATTATTGGGTTAGTCTGTCGTCTTTCTCAAGTGGAATAAATAGACCCAAAGGCTTCTGTCTTGCAGTTTTTCGAAACCTTCAGTGACATTTGCAGTAGAACCCTCCCAGTTTCTGTAACACTTTTTTTTTCACTGTGGACATTGGCCACTCTTCCAACAGCAGTTTTATCACAGCAAATAAGGACACAAAGCAGATGTTCTGCCTTTCCACATGTCACAAAAGCTTCTGCTTAACACCTTCCACTACACTGGCATTGTGAGCCTGGGCTTGGGATTCCCAGGGCTCTCTTTGCTGTTTCTTCTTCCCAGTACCCTTTCCTGTCCCTAAAGGATGTGAACTACTCCTTTTATTCTGTGAAAATGTCTATATTCAGCCAAAACCAAAGATGAATGCTTTTCACTTGTGCCTGGTTTACCATCAAATAAAGATGGTTTTCATCGTGATTATTTCACTGCATTAATCTTTGTCTCAATCTTTATGTACCTGCAAATATGACAATTATATAATTTCTTTCCAGTCAGAAACTCAGAGTATTAGTTTGGCTTTCATAGCCAAACTTGGAGGAACTTCTTAAGTGACAACTAATTAAAAGTAATATCAGTCTGTAGGGTTCTTGAGGGACTCGTGATATCCTAAAGCAAATGTTTAGCTTGAGATCTGTTTTGTCTCCATTGGTTTGTTTTATATTCCCATTCCATGCCGAGAGATTGCTGTTTACAGGGGGATGTTGGTGATAGGGGTGTCATTGAGAAAGTTCTTGTGGTGCAATATAAAAGGCAACTACCAAAGACTGTGCAGCTGCTCTCTATTCCACATTCATTTCATTACTGAGTCCCCCTTAAACTTGAATATTTATATCTTGTGTGAGGTTTTTTTCTGTAGATGGTTCTTTCAGAGGAAATTTGTAGCCACTGGCTGCTGTAAGCTACTTATTCCTCTCTAGGAAGTAATCAAAAGCTGTCCAGATTTAGTGGAACACTTTAATAACTTCAGGGACAAAGTTAAAAAAAAATTCATGTGCAGACTTACTACACATTAACTGATAATACACAAGCTGTGAAATATTTTGCACATGCAAATTTGGTGACTCCCGCATTAAAGTACAATAAGTATTAAACAGAATTTATTTGAATTAAATGTACTTATTATTTAATTCCTCTTCAACCTATCTTATTTAGAGTTTTGTGAAAGTGTGGTTATAAACACTGTATATTTACAGTTTTTTAGTTAAAATATAATTAAGTTTGAAGAAAAAAGCTCTACTGCATAGCAAAGAGAGGGGCATTAACAGTGGTAGGAGGAATGGGAATTATTGGGCAGGTGGTTATAGTCCAAGATCTAAAGGATGATTGTGACTGACCTATATTATTTACATCAAGAAGATTTCACCTCAACTCTGCTGCTTTATTGTTAAATTTGAGGATTCCTGCTAGTTAAATGTCAAGTCTTCACTGAAAGAAGTGCTGAACAATGGACCACAGCTGCAGTGCCAGCACTTACTCCACCTGATTTTGTCTGGTTATTCCAAGTGCCACCTTTTGTGAATCTGCATAGCTTCTCACACTCACAGTTTATATCAGTATAAAGGTGGTTTTTGGTAGACTAAATAAGTTTTACAGAAATAAATCTCTCTTACTTCCTCACTGTAGATGAACTCAGGTCTCTATTTTGCCCTCTGAAGGTGGTGATGTATTTACCATAACTATAAATCTTGTCAGGATGTGCTTTGCTTAGAGCCTAAATGCCCTTGAAAAACTGGAAAGGACCTGGCAAAAGACAGAGGTCCCTCGAAGATCTCTCTGTGCTCATTCCTGTGCTCACACAACCTCAGCAGCACATAACTGGGAGTGTGCTGATGTGTTCAAACCTGCACAGTTTTCAAGGCAGGGCCAATGCCTGTAGCAAGGAGATGCAGTAGAGGTATCTCTCATTTACACTCCGTTGTATCACCAGGCTTTTCTGGGAATGCACACAGAGCAAAGCTTGGTGTAAAATAAAAATCAGAGCTTGGCTGTCACAGGGAAAAGTGCTCAACTTGTGGCTTAGAGGTAAGGTTTGGAGTGGCTTCATGATTTATTAATTGCATGTTATTAAGTGTCAGTGAGCCAGTCACTCCTGAGAGCTGCAGTAACCTGCACAAAATGTTAACAAAGACCTCCAATTCCCTAAAAGCTTTAAAACCACTCCTCAAATGTTCCAGACACGCAGCATGTGCACGTTCCTTCTCCTGCAGGCAGCTGCAGGCACCCCGAGGGCTCCTGGGAGAGCAGCTCCTGCCCTTTACACACAGCTCCTGTTAGAACTTGGGGTGTCCTGGCTCTGTGTGCACCTTGTCCCCACCCAGAACCAGTGAATCCCCTGAACCTGCTGCTGACAAGGGCACCAGGTGCCCAGTGCTGTACCTCTGGCTGACAGTGATGGTGAGGTGATTTCTGCCAGTGCAACCTTCTGCTCTCTTGTCCCCTTCTCACTCTAAGATCCCCCATGATGCAAATTTTCATGATTTTAACTTGGTTTTTTTTCACTCAAGGTAAATTCAGTTTTATTCACTGTGTGAGAAGTTATAAGGAAATAATAGGAACTGGACAGGTCAAAGCATGATTCAGTCCCAGAAAATGACAATAAACCAGCCTGCTGAGCTGTAACTATGCACAACTGCCAGGGTGTTTCTTTGTTAGAGGGCAGAGGAGGGTGGGAATGGGCTGACTGAGGAATCAGAAAACATTAGAAACATTGTTTGGAATTAAAGAATGGAATTTTTTGTTAAATCATAGTGGTGTTCCTCAGTGGCAATGAATATCACTCTGGGAAGCAGTCTTCCTGCATTCTTCCCTTGTATGCTAATAAACAAGAGAAAATTCCTGGAATTGTTCCTTGTAATATTGATTTATATTTATTTATATAGCTTTTGGGGCTCTGCAGTCGAAAATAGTATTGAAGTTGTATTGATAAAATTGATAACATTAGACTGAACTCAATGTTTTAATAACTGGCTGCCTTCTGCTCTGTGTATCCTGACTCCTACGTGCTCTGGGAATTGAAGGTATTAATTAAAATAAGAAGTTATAGAATAATTGTTTTTGAAAAAAGAAATCCATCAACTTACACGAGATCATTTCATTTCCAAAGAATGTAGACTGTTGTAGAATGATGGGTAGAAAGACTCCAAGGGACATAGTTTGGGTTCAGAAGCCCTTTTGCATATAATCAATTACAAGACTGGAAACTTAATTAAACAAGAGATGTAACAGGTTAAGTGAAACATCAGGAGAAGAGAGAAAGACAGCTATAATAGAAATGCATTTAATTAGCAGTAAAAGGTTTAAGAATGTTCTAAATATTTCACCTGTATATTTGGTTGAATCAAGATATGACTACTCATGAGTAGCACATATTTGTCTGCAAACGTATTGTTGCAGCAGGTAATTACTGGGAAGTTTTAGCTTGTTCTGTACCTATGATGGGTTTGATTAACAAGCTTCTAAAGCAATCCCAGTAGAGAGCACTGTCAATACCACTGACGTGTGTCTTGTATTTTTGTTACTCTGCAATTCTTTTAGGGGTGATATGAAGAGGCCAGAAAATGTAAGCGTGAATACTGAAACAGGCTCTGCTTGTCACTCTTTTCTTTACTATAGAACAGGCATTAGGAAAAGGTTATTAATTTTTGCGGGGCTGTCACGGTTCTTTTGTGGCTGAAACAATTCATTTTAACCTGAGGAGACAGCATGGTTTGAGCAGCTTCCTAAAAACTGCCAATAACCATTACACTCGCCAGAATTCAATAAATCCAACCTGATTTTTTTCCTTTTATGGGAAAATTGTGTCAGGCTATGTGTATTCTTTCTTCTGCATATCCTGAGCCACCATTTCACATTGTCAGTGTTATGGAATTTCTTATTAAAAACATTTCAGAAATGGATTTGTGTGATAAAAATTGTAGAGTATAATCATAGATAATAGTAGGGCTGTGGAAAATGCAATCTTTTTCTGTCTTTTTGTATCTTCCTTCTTAATGTGCAGAGAATTGTTGATCTTTCCTACTTCAAAAGATAAATTTGGGGTTATTATGTACCTTGTACCTTGATATCTTATTGACTGCAGTACATTATGAATCTTACTTGCTAGCAGAGTCTGGCAGCTTACCAAGAGCAAGCTATTCCTTACTCCAGTTCATTGCAGTGTCTGACTGCTTTGCAATGGAGCAAAAGTCCCTTGACAGATGTCCTGACAAAGCAATAATGAAAAGGTCATACCGCATTTCCTGCAGCGTTTATCTTGTTTTTTTAGTGGCTGTGTACTGAAAACTTGAGCAAATTACACCTAATTAGGGAGACTAAGTTCTGCAATAAAGTAAAGCGTCTTTTATCAAAGTTATTACATGTTTTATTTGAAAATTCTGAAACTCCTAAATAGCATCTTGACGACATTCTTATTCAGATCCAGTCTTAAAATGTTTTAGCTTTTCTAAAGATCAAGGTCACCAACTCAGCAGTTCTTGTTTGATGGGGCCTTGGGGCCATTTTGAACTATTACTACTTCAGGAATTGTTGATTATGATTGAATACTGAAACAAAAGCACATCGTAGACATTCTGAGCAGGTCTTCCCTGGCAGCATTGTCAGCATATGGAATAAGAAGTGCCCAATATTTAGTGACAATTATGAAAATACTTGCTTATCCATTATTTTGTCTTCCCTTGATAAGTCATAAATGAATAAAGGCTAATTCTAAAAAATACTAAAAATGTTGGAACAAATACACCAAATTTTGGTTCTTTTATCATAAAGTTTTGATTTTAAGAAGCAAAGTAAAGGTAATTGATGATGCTAAAGAATATTTTCTGTGTCACTACAGAAAAGTAGTAAAGTTTGGAAGGGACTATTTGGAAAGGCTACAGGAGCCTTTCAGCTGACTTAATTAGTTTTGCTAGACCCATAGGCTGTTAATTACAGTGGTAACAGTGGCATCATTATGTCACCAGTAAAATAAGGTGCTTAACTGTGCAGTTACTATACTGCTTTAAAAAGCCTTATTTATTTTCCTTTCTGTCAGACCTTTTCTGCATCAGCAACAGAAACAATAAACTTTGTTACATTCTAGCTTGCTTCATGTTTTAAAATGCTTTGAAAATGTGGTCCAAAATCAAGCAGGAGTTACAAGTCACTAAGATTGTTCCCATCACATTTTCTTCTAAATGGAAAACACAGGTTATGATTAGTACTTTTGGAGAGAACCTACTCACAATAAATCTTGTTTTCCCTCTGCTTTGTGTAACAAGCGGAGGAGAGTCAGAACAGAGTGTCCTAATTACACAGATGAAAATATTGGCTCAAAAATAATTTTTTATTTGTAATTAAATAGTTGTTTAGTAATGGTAATTGTTCCACTAAATGCTTACATTTTTCTTTCACTCTGTTTTGTCTAATCTGGTGATTAATGTGTCACATACTGAGGTCGATGACTAATCAAAGTTCTTCCTGGGTTCAGCTACCTTTTTTTTCACAAACTCCAATCAAAATACACAGACTGAGGGAAAAAAAAGACCTTTCATTCCAACTCTGGCAATGTCCCTCATAAAAATTACTTTTATATTCATATACATTCTATACTTGATATAATATATACTTAAACATATCTCATGAGAAAATTTTTGTCCCTGAAAAAGCTTTTTTCCAACACTGTAGATGACACAGCCCCAGGACTGATGGACTTGGCTTTCATTAAGAAGCATGAGGGAGTGTAATAATTCAGCTAAGACTGAACTAAGCTGCTGAAATTAATGCAGCTTTGATACAGTCTGTTAATTCCTCTTATTGTCCTTGATAAAAAGCATATTTGTTTTATTTGAAAAGTGCATTTTTTGATGTATTTTTATAATCTGAATCACAGGATTTAATTATTTATTATTTATATTTGGTTTATTTCATTAGAAGAAGATGCCATAATTTTTAGGACTGAATGTTTCAGTGCAGATGAAGATTATATTCACGTCTCCTTTTGTGGGATTGATCTACTCTCTTGACTTTCTTTCCCAAAGTTTTTCCTCCTGCTGTGGTTCCATCTTTGAGCTAAACACTGAGATGTCCTGTTGGGGGCAGGGGAAAAAGGCTGATCTAGAGAACAAGAGCTGCCAAGACATGATGTGAGAGCAACTCTCTGTGACTGGAACAGACAAAACTCTCTGAGGGCATCTGCAGAAACTGTGGTACTGCTGGAGATGATGATGATGATGATGACCATCATCCAGACTGAAAGGCAGCCAGGGAATTACAAAAAGACTTTTGAAACAATGTAGAAGTACCTCGAAAATAAATATCAAAGATATTGTGAGGTACACCTTGTGGGAGAGGGGAAAAAAAGTAATTTTAATTTCTTCCCATTCAGACATTACTTATCCTACTTGCCTTTTCTGAAAAGTCTTAATTTTCATCATTGTAACTTTTACATAGTCTAATCCTAGAGAAAGAATTACAAGGGTTAAAAAAATGATTGAAGATATAATAGATATTATAATAATGATTTAAGACAGAAATTATTAATAATAGATGAAATACAAACAACTGTATTTAAATTTTTTCTCTGACAGCAAACTAGGGACTAGATTCTTTGTAAAGAAGTTGTTTAATGCAGACTCATTTTGTACAGAAGGTGTAGCCTCATCTACCTCAGTGCTGCTCTGAGACAGGCTCTTGAAATTCTTCCAGTTCTCAAATTACAGGTGTTGTGCTCTACTGAGTTATAAACAATTGAAGAAACAGATCATGTAAGGGTGTGGAGGCCTATTACACATCAAGATGAATTGCCAAAGGGACTCATGGCACCAAAGTGATAAAGGATTAGGACTTTATGTGCTGATAGTGCTGAACCACAATTATCTTAGCCAAGAACGAGTAATTATTCAAAATAAAACACAATTTGCTCTCAATGCAGTCTGCTCAGAATATAAGGGGTGTAAGTCTTCACTGATGTAAAATAGTTTGGCTCAAAGGCTAAAATCAGTGTGACCTGTTCATGTCCTTCAGTATCAGCCTGTTCCTATAGAATGGGTAATTTTTTCAGGCACTTTAAAAACAAGTCTGCAGAGAGAAACTGTATTGAAATTTTACTCTAAGCCTCTCCACTATCAACAGTCCTGATTTTTTTCTGTCATGAAATTTTGTTTGGTTTTTTTTTTAGTTGGGTTTTTTGGTGTGTTTTTCTGTCCTGTGAATTAGCGGTCAATGATCTTAGACAAACCCGTGCTTGGATGTTCCTGGTGGGCACCAATAGAGAGACACAGCTGCTGGCACTGGGTACAAAAAATTTTCCTTGAGACCTTGAATGGAGCTATCAGGGTGCTGTGAATTTGCCCTTTCTAGAGAAACAAAAGTGAAACTCCATACAGAACACAAATAAGTTCTCTCTCTCTAGGTGTGGCATTGTCAGTAGAAGCAGTGATCCCCTGGATTTGTGCTGGACCAGAACACCTCAGTATAAGATGAGGGGCTTCTGTAAACCTGGGATCTGCAGAAGTGTGAGGTGCAACATGTCCTGTCCCAGACAATGCCAGGGAGTTGTTTTCCAAGTTCCTCTCTAGTCAAAAACCAGGGAATCTGACTCAAATGTCACCCCCTGGGCTCCCTGAGAGCTCCAAGGGAACCCTTTATCTTGATTTGGTTTTAGGCATGAGCAGTAGAGATTATCACCAAAATAATACCAGGTAATTCAAGTGGTTCTCCCAATCCTTAGAAAGACTAAGCATCCACTCTCAGGCAAAAATATAAGGTAATACATTGAAATTGTGCCTTAAGATTATTAAATCAGCTTGACAGGTCCATGATAAAGGCACCAGGAGTTTTTTTCTTCCTCAGTGGATTCTGTATTGTGAGTGCATGGAATTTATACCAGGTACTTAATGTCAGCATGTCCTACAGATACTGTCTGCCAGGATATGGCAGGTAATAGAAACAGCATTTCTGAAGTGGCACTCTCATGAAATGTGATTTGATAAAGTGTTCATTAACAATTTTCACTTTTGTTACATAATGTCAATCTCATTTTAATTATATAATACACTTCAAAATTAGTACATTCTCAGTATTTCCATGCTCTAATCAATTAATCTTGTGGAGTTTTTAAAATCCAGGAAAAAACTTCTTTTCATTGCTAAAACACAGCTACCAGCTTGGCATTTTCCTCAATACTTATGTGGTCTTACTTTAGTGTTAGTAGAATTTAAGAGCAAACAAGTATGTTAAAGCTGTCTAAACTTAGCACCAAATATCCTAATCTGTTTAATTTCACTTGTCCTTGGATTGTGCATATTTCTTCAGCTGCAGTGAACATAAATCCTGTGCTTGAACTGAATAATCCCTTTGTTGTCGTATGATTTGGGTATCCTGCTCATGCATATCAGTGGCATGACTAATGTAAATATTATTTTAACAGCAATAAACTTCTAAGAAAGAATTCACTATGTAGGAACTTAGTCTGGGCAGGATTTTTTAGAAATGATTCTTTAATGTCTTGCTTATTGTTTTTATTTTTCAAAGTGGATGATTAAAACTGAAAGCACCTGTGACGACTGTACAAGAAAAATCCCCCAAATTTGTGATTTTTTTTTTTTTTTTTGCCAAACAATAAAAGAAGATGTATAAAATAAATTTACCATTTAGAGTTAGTGTTACACTGTCTAGAACAATATTCCATGGCAGCAATTCAAGCAGTTCATCAAAGAAAAGGGAACTCTTTGGGGGCATATGCACAGATCGTGAAACTTATGAAATGTTGATGTTCCCCCAGCCACAGAGAATGTGAGATGGGGCTCAGCCCAGCTGTCGAGCTTGCATTAATATTCCCTGAACATAGCAACAGCTTTAGTTTCAACACCAAAGAGTAACGAATTGTTCATACTGTAGCTGTCACTGTGAGTGGTGTCTCCAAACAGAGAAGCCTTTCATTAAGGGGAATCTCTGTGTGAATTTACACTACATTTACAGTAATTGATACAGCAGTTCCATTCCATTACTGTGGGCATGTGTGGGGACTGAATAGCTTTGATCTTTTGAGGTGGTTTAAACACAGTTGTGCTGACATCAGAAAAATGTTAGTGATGAAGTCTGGAAGGGATTAAGTCTTATTATTGCTAATCTAATCTATTTTAATTAAACTCAGATTGACTGCTGTATTGTTAGAACCTTTTCATCCCTTAATATGTGGAAGGAGGAGTACAGATCAGTTTTCCTGTTCAGAAATTTTAAGTGATCACAACAGCTGCAAATGGGTCCTTCTTCCCCTCCTTCATCATGTGAATGGATTCTGGGTGCAGAGATGGATGAAGAATTCCAAGTACACTTGTCTCATTCTAATGCTTCCTGCCAGAATATCTGTGTGCAGTGCTGATTTGTATGGTACCCTTTATTTCACGTCATGTGACAATTTATGGCATTGTCTCAAAACAGAGGTTTCAGCAACAGGAGCTCTTTGCTTTCTCAGATGTTCTCAGCTACAACAGGCCATGGTGCCAATTGTATTTTAAACAGTTGAACTCCTGTGGAAGTACCTGTGACATTCACATGAACAACACATGAATTCTTAATAAACTGCAACATACATTGAATAGTGAATTAATTACTAAGACAAATTTAACTATATTCCATCTTTTTGATCAGGGCAGCTGTGTGAGTAGAAAAGTAAGTGTGTCCTTGATAAAAACACTAGGATAACTTGTAAAATCACAAAGCAGCAGCTGTGAGGAAGAAAGAGACAGATCCACTAAGCAACTGGGGGTGAAATGGAAGCATGAAGTCATGGAAATGGTATGTTGTGTGTGGCCATAGGTAATAGAATCAGTTATGCAATATCATGCTAAAATGTAAAAATGCCATCCCTAAAAAAATTATCAAGACCAGGGAGTTTGTCCTATCATTTATCTGAACATAGCAAGTACACTGTTACTGCAGGCTACATAGAATAAAATGAGAAAAAGAACATTTAGCTTTTCCTGGTTTTTGAATGATGTTGCTAGTACATTTTTTTCAGGACATTTGTGGGGGAAAAGAGTGGAAACTTCTTGGTGAGCAAGTCAGGGCACTAGGTGGAGAAAAGGAAATACAGTCAGTGTAATTCAGAGTTACGTGGTACCAAGTGGGTGGAATTTTGGCTGTGCCGAAAGCTGGGAGACCTCCTATTAATTTATTTCATTCTTGGTGTTTGTTTCATAAGCCAGAGCTCACTGGTGTAACTGAGAAGCCTTCTACTGCAGGGCAGATTGGACTCATCTCACAGCTGAAACCCCTCTCTGCTGGCACCTTGTCCTTCTCCAAGCAAGTGGGACAAAAAAACCAGTAAAAGCCTTTTCACTGAAAAAATCTCAGTGAAACTGTACAAACATTCTTTTGCTGTTTGTACATTGTCTCTCTAATCTGTAAATTCTCTTGACGTTTTCCCTACAGACAACAAAGAAACTTAACGTCCAAGGAGACACTAACCTCTATTTCATTTTTTAAAATTCTTTTTGAAGAAAAGTTTTTTTTTAATGCTTGCCTTAGATCTGGTTCAAAGCTGTAGTTGAAATACTAGCAACTCAAACATGTCTGAAATCTTTGGATCACCCAGTAAGAAAACTCCTTCACACCTCTCCCCAGGGGTTACAAGTTCAGCTTTCCCTGTTACAATGAAAAGAGAGTTAGTGATTCTTATTGAGGACTTACCTGTTCAATATTAAAATAACTTCAATACTGGATTTGCTGGGATAAACTTGCACTGTTAACAGGTGCAAGTGTTACACACATTCATGTACTGCATGGATAAAAATGAGTAATTAACATAATGCTTGTGTGATTTGCAGTTAAACATAACACAGATGAAAAATACCCACAGCAACTCAGAATTGTTACAGCTCTATAGGCACTTAAATTATTGATTGTTTTCCATTGATAGCCTATTGAGTGGTGGAACTGTGTAGCATATATGCTGAATACAGTTGGGATTTTCCAGAGTTTTTGGGCTTTTCTTCTCCATTATTTTAAAAGAACAGAACTTTTCAGACATGCAGAAGATTGATCCTCTGAAAATTTAGGTATTTTTGTTTATTTTTTTTTAAAACTTGACCCAAATGAATGGAGGTATTTTATACCTTACTCTTGTGCATCTGATCATAACAAAGTAGCAGCAACCTAGAAGATCAGATAAAGTAGGAATGCTCTTAATCATGAAGATATATTGGTGGTTCTCCTATTGTCTGGTTTTGCTCTTAATCTCTTTTATCAGACCTGGCAACTCCTACTGCTGAAATTGTAACATTTACAAGAGACTATCTTTTAAAAAAATAGCACAAAAATAAATTCAACTTTTTAATGATTTATAAGTTTATATAAATGACAAGTTTAAAAAAAGAGCTTGATGTGTTCGGACACATCCACTACTCAAGGCTAGCATTAAGTGTTCTCTGCAAATCTCATTATATGCAGCTCATGAGTGTAATTAACATATTAATTTATATGCAGATATCCATCTAAATGCCAAAGCATTTTTATACAGCAAGTTCCTTTCTGCTCTTGAATTGGTATTGGGGGAAAAGATGTGAAAGAAACTTGGCGGAGTCAGAAGGGGAGGCATTGAGACTCTCATGAATAACATTTTTTTGACTGTTCTTAGTGGATGCGCTTTCAGTTGTCTCAGTTTTCAGGAAGTTATGTAGAAAAAAATGCAGATAAAAAAAAAGACATTGTGCTTGGAATTTTTTTCTTCAACTCTTCTAACAATAATACTTCTCTCAAACATTAGTAACTTATTTTTGTGTTTGCATAAGGCATTGCTGTTTGCTCTTACCTTAATGATTCAGTGGTTCTGCAGTGTTATTTCTAAACACCCTTTAAAAGTAACCCCCTGTGAGTGAAACCTGCAAATCTCACTCCAGTCTTGTACTCTAATGGCAAGTGGGGAACTAAACTTAAATCAGGAAGTCACGCTCATTTCTGAAATAAAATACTAAGCTATCTGCTGCTTTCCTGGGAGCTTGTTCTGAAAAGTGGCATCAAGGAACTGCATGTAACATTTTTGGGAGGTAGGTTGGGAATTTCTGCCAAATCTGTGTGGTCCAGTTAATTCCAGTGGAAACTGCACCCTTCAGGAATGTATTCCTGGCCATGGAATGTGGCATAGCTGGTAGCAGTTCAGCCTCTTACAACAAGCCAGCTACAGGAGAGTTATATCAATGAGCTTTGCTTCTCTTTAACACAAACGAGACAGCAGAACATCAACAATCAATGACAAACTGAGACTTAAAGATTTTGCTATTTTGTGTTAACCAACAGAAGGAGGTTCTGTCATAGGAGATGAGAGAAAGAACTGGTGAAGAAAATGAAGATCATGTGAGAAATTTTGTTGTCCTAATTCCTGAACAAATACCCTTTCTCTCAGAAAACAGATGACCACAGTGAGCCCAAACTGTTTCCCAGGGTAACCTGTTTCCTGTATGTGGCTTACTCAGAATCAGCTCATTACTGAGCTCACTGTACTACTTTTGGGGTTTCTTGGCTGGCTGCTCAGTCATTTTTTTCCTCATCTTTACTACACTGGAATACTGGAATACTGAAATACAGTATTTTCTTGCATTTCAGTAAGTATTTTCCAAAAGCATTTAGTGGGTAATATTGAAGAATAAATAAGTTTGAGGCAATCATTAGCTGCTCCAGAGAGTTCCCAAATGGAAAAGAAATTTGCATTAGAAAGAGAAGATCCAATCATAAAAGTTATGTAATCCAATTATAAACACTTTGTGATTCTGGAGTTCATGGACTGTTTGCCTTATTTACTAATGAGCCTAATTAAAAAGATCCCTGAAGCCAAAAATAGTGGGGATGACAACTGTTAAAACACCATGCAGTTGCCAAAAAGAAGTGTTAGGCTCTACTTCAAGTCTCCAGTTCTGGAAAGAGTCCCGACTTTTAGGATGTACTATTCCAGAAGGAGAGTAGTTGCACAATTATGCATCCAGCCTTTATTTTCCAAAAGTTTGGAGTTACTGTGATTCAAGACAAATGACAGCAACTTTTTGCTGCCTTGATTTAACTAAATCAAATGGGTGACTTCATAACTTTGTGTCTCCTGACTCTTTAGCCCTTTATGATTATTTGTTCTTCCCCATCAGAATTTTCACTACTTTTTTTTCAGTTTTTGACCTGCAGTTCAACCACATCTAGAATTTCTGTAATTAAGATCAGGGGATATTATTTTTCTTAACTTGGTTAGTGGCAATTTCCATCATTAAGCAGTGAAGTTTTCTTGTTCCAGTTTTATTACAGAGAAAAGATTCCCTCTCTCTCTCTCTCTCTCTCGCTCTCTCTCTCTCTCCCCCTCTCTTCCTCCCTTATATGTAGATTTTTCTGTCTGACACACAGACTGTATAATCTGGGGTCTTTCACTCTCAATTCCAGAGAATGAGAGCTAAAATAGTAAATTTTCAGAGTCGGAATTGAGATCACTATGTAGAATATCACCAAAAAGTTATAGTTAAGTTGCTTAATGACCCTAGGAATAATTACTAAATGTTTGAAATCCAGGGATGCAGTTTCATTTTGAGTGTTAGGTTAGGAATCCTATGAATTCCTAAATGCTAGGAATAAAAAATTGTTATCACTATCTTAGAAACTGCCTTAGGCAGGGCTGGATATGGCCTTGGGCAAAGAAAAAGAATATTTTCTCCAAAGAGTCTATTGTAGTAAAAAAAGAACAGTTGATGGTTTTATCTGCCGCTGCTCATTTTATTCTTTCACTGTATCTGAAGAAGCTGTGGTGCCTGCAGTCTCACTAATTTAAGGTTTTAATCTATTCTTACCAAATCTTATCATGGAATAGGGCAGAAAAAAATGTGTGGTAAATGTGACCACTCATCAAGTGGATGTGTTAAAAAGCTGATACGTTTAACTTGTCATTGCAAATAAATTTAGGGTTAAAGGAGTGAACTGAAGGACCCAAAAGTGTATAATGATGTTGTACAGATGGCAGTCAAAGCAACTCAAATTACTGAAAGTGCATGCTTCAAGATACTCTTTGGGTAGCTTATTTCTTTTCTCTTTTTCTTTTTTTTTCTTTTTTTTAAATTTTATTTTTATTACTTTTCTTTAAATTTCCATTAATTCAGTGTAGTAGAAGGATTTGTATGATTTATGGATCTGCAGGATCTGTGAGCAAACTCTGGCTTGATATACAAATCACCCTCAAGCCTGAATTAGGAAACAGCACTGAATACTGGGCTCATGACTTACTGTGACGTGGCATTGCTGCCCTTTTTTTTATTTACTTGACATTCCATTCAGAATAACAATGGGAGAAGAAAAGCACTTCACTGTGTTAAATGCAAACAGATTTTTACTTTTTCACTGTCTACTGAGAAGGTAGAACATAGTTCTATAGAATCAACCAGAGAGTTGCTAAATTCCTGAATATATATTTCAAGTCTTTTTTCTATAAAGGATTAGAGCAAGCTGGATGAATTTCATGCAATGATTGCGGTGTTGTCCCAGCATACATGCCTAGAGAAACCCCACAATTTATTAATCTTTTATTAAAATGTTTGTATAAAACTTTCTAAAAATGCTGCTAAAGCAAGAAAAAATTTAATCCTCCTAGGCAGCAACATGCATTTGAATGATTTCTCAGGAAAACTGAGTGCCAACAGAGATAATTACATAGCTAAATGGCAGAGGTAATATACTTTTTTAAAGACATATTGAAATTCCCGTGCTCTACACTTGGGGGATTCCTGCAAGATGCCTTCAGAAAAGCTCTGGCAGTGACAGATGCTTAGAGCTGGGGACATTTGCCATTTGTTACAAGTTGCAATATGGAGACAAAACTCCTGTAACAGAAACCTTGAATAAAGCTACACTCTTTATTTGTAGACTTAGATTACTTGAGCAGCATTCTGTTAAGATGCTCAGTATTTGGGGTTTGGTGTTCAGGAGATGTCGCCGTCGCAACGTGGATGGGTAGAAAAACCACACAAAGTCCAGGCTCAGGTATCAATGGCAGCAAGCAATTTAATGGTTTTTCCTGAGGCTTTCATATGTTAGTTCATAAAAGGTGAGTTAAATGGCATAAGGTAATTGGTCCTCTGGCCATCCACCCCTTGAGGAGATTGGCCAAATTCTGAGACGTCCATTCCCAAATATTTTGCTAGGTGGAGCCATAACAATCTGATAAAACGACCTGCAGGTGCAAATGTTTACAAAATGGTAACTTTGTTTTAGACAGCTTGCATGGGACAGACAGAGGTCTCACAAAATGCTGCAGAGAGCTGAAGAAATTCCCTGCTGAAACTTTTTCAGTATCCATAGGGAAGAGTCACTGTCCTGTAAGGTGCAAATCACCACTCTCCTCCGCGCTTTGAGTCTTTCATGATTTTGATCAATTCTGGAAGCTGGAATTGTAAACTCTCTGTTGCTGAAGGATACAAAGTTCCTGAGACCAAGCTCAAGCTTTTATAACCAGAGTCACGGAATAAGCCTGCTGAGTGCTTATACAACATAGATCTCCACAGTGAAATGCATCTTACAGGCATTATAAATCAATTTGGGTAATGGAAAACAAACTACAGGCAGCTGCTCTTTGGAATTTATGTATTTTTATTCTTTTTGTTGCTGTTTTTACAAACATAATGGGAAAGTCAGAAAAACACATTATGTCAAGTAAACAACACCGAGGGCCTGCAGGGCAGTCATAAAGGTGTTTAAATAACCATCTCAAGTGTTTGTGATTAGTAGAAATAAGTAGAAAAATAGGCTGTTCTTAGTCTATAAATGCACTTAAGTCAAACAAAACTTCTAATCAATCAATATGGCCATTAGTTTTCTGATCCTAATGTCATTAATATCAGTGAATTGGAAAAAACTATTGACATACTCTTCCACTCTGACAAATTCTGTATCTTTTACTTATCAGCTTTGCCATCAGTCTGCAAGCTGTGGCCCAACTGAATTTTCTTCAGAATTTCCAAAACTCAGATGTTTGGTATTACTGCTTCTTGTTCATGTCACATGAAAGAGAACTGTGTACAAACACAGACTTTATTTCATCTACCGACTTCACCTTTTCAAGAAAGGTTTTCATTGTTGCTGTAAAATTTAAATGTGAAATACACATCTGTAGATTATAATTTCTCTTTCCAAGGAGAAATAAATTATTGCATTATAGTAGCTGGCTGTATAAGCTCATACATGGTGAGAGGAGGCAAAACCTGCATAACTAAGTGAAAGAAGAGGAAAGAGGAAAAATTAGGGACCAGAGCAGGTTTATTTCTTCTCTTAAATGATCCTGAGTGTCTCTAAAATAGTATATGCTTAGCTATATTATTTGTAAAGCATTTTCTGGATTCAGGCACTTGATACAAATAGTATATGGTATACAAATATTTAATTTCAGGATTAGGTTTTAAATCCTACTTATTTCAGGAAGAAGGTAGAGCACACAGATACTAACTAAGCAAATAAGGGAGTAGGGAATAGGAAAGACCATTTTTTATAAATTTTCACTTGTGAAAGGTACATGTGAATAGACTTGAGCACATGTGCACTTCTGCATTCCTACAGGCTGTTCTTGAACGACTGAATTTAACTGGGTGCACTGAAATGAGCACAGTGATAAAACCATCATCTGGATAGGAACACTTGACCAAATAGTTCCAAAATAGATGTTTCATTGCACATTTATGGTGGATTTTACAGTTCATCACAGGCATGATGGATCAAAACCAGAGCAGAGAGTCAAAGTGACTCTTTCACAGTACCACAGAGTCTCCGTGGATTTAAATGTTGTATCCAATTCCAGAGAGAATCACACCACTCTGTACTCTCTCCGTGCTATGGTGGTGAGGGAGAAAGAACATGAAACACAGAAGATTAAGAAGGCCGCAAAGCACAGTAATAATGAGAAGCTTCAGCTGACTTCATAAATCTTGGATAAATGTCATACCAGGACATAATGCTTGCTTCTGACATATCTAAAATTTGAGTCAGTCCTTTTTGGAGAAATCAGTCAGGAAATCTTCAAAAGTAGATGTAGCACTCAATTTAGATCTGGTTCAAGATGTACTAGAGATCAAAATGGACCTACATTTAACTTCTCTATGTAAGAATGGCATCCAGGAAATTTCATTCCTAAAGCATTTTTAAGACAAGAAACTGCTCAAGGAAAATGGGAAGAAAGAAATAAAAGGTTAACCTGGTTAACCAGGTTGATGATTATAGATGTGAAAGAGCTGTTTCAGAGTAATCTACTTGACATTATATTGGAGTTAATGTGTACCACAATTTAGCAAAAAATGCTAGAGGGGTGACAGGCCAGCAAAATTCATCCAACAGCTTAAGGAGAATTTTAAGGCCAAGCTTAGAGAGTGAAAAATAAGAACAGAAAATTGCATCAAGTCCAGCAGGTTCAAAACAGTCTTAACAGATTAATTGAGCAGTAATTTTGAGGTTGAACATGATAAAGTCATAACATTTTATAAGAGCAGGAGCTCTGCTTGACATTTGTGGTGCACATGAAGACAAACTCACAAGGTAAATGTATAAATGTATAAAGGTAAATGTACTGCTGTAGCCTATGTTATATGTCATGGAAGATATAATTTGTTATATACTCTGTGTTATATGTTAGATACATAATAGATTGCAATTATGTTATCAATATGATGTATGTTACTATATAAAGCATGTAATAGCTATATATAGTATATATATATAAAATATCCAACATATACACTGCATATAGTTCTACATTATACATTCTAAATTACCTCTTACAGTGCTGTGATAGAAGCCTGTGGCAAGAGCACACAGGGTCTGTGCTTAGTCTTGGTTGGACTGTGCCCACCCATTAAGGTCTTTTCAGCTTCAAATCTCATCTACAGCTTTTTTGTATTAATAACTTTTTAATTCTGTGAGTAGAGAATCAGATTCTTTGTAAGGAAATGGAGAGATTCCATTTCTAGAGGATAACCTGGATTTTTTCATTTAGGGTTTTATAGCCTGAGCTAAAGAAGACCCCATTCAGTGCCAGTAAATCCCCCTGTATTTGCTTTATAGACATCTTTCCACCCTCCATGTGTTGTATAAACATAATGTCACGGGGTGCAAATACAACTCAGAGGAACAGCTATGTACAATAATGGGGAGATAATATTTCCAATAATGGGAGAGACTGCTTGGAACTTCTCCAGAAACTGCTACAGGCTTCAGTCATTATTAAAAAAAAAAACAAACAACAAAATGCAACTATTGTTGAATAGTTTTGCTCCTCTTCAACCCCACCAAAATCAGCTTTTTTAATGTATTATTAAGATTTCGCATTCAACAACAACCAATACAAATAAATTGTTTGAAAGGAGATGCACCAAAGGAGAGAGAATGTAAGGAGAGTAAGAATGAAGAAAAGCAAGATTTTTTATCTCAGAGAATGATTTATGAGGTAACATTAAGGAGATAAATACATGCAATCTGAATAAGTGATGTCTGAGAAAGAGCAACAAGCTGAGAACAAGGGTGAACACTCGCATAAGATGAAATATATTCACGAGAAATGTAATGGCATAATAGAGTGCTGGCAGGTAGTGGAATTTTTACTCCAGCTCTTATTGTATTTCTTTGCACACCTCTTTGATAGAATAAGAAATGATGGCTTGATTTAGCAATCTCAGAGAGTTCAAGTTGGCAAAGTAATGACCTGCTTTTGTTGGTGGTTGAATTTAGAATGAATTCTCTAAGTAGTTCCAGAACCATGGGGGTTTTTGCCATTTTTACTGCTATATTTCTTCCCAAATATTGAAAACCCCCCACCTGTTATATATTCTTCCCTATGAAGAAAGTACTTTTCAAAATTATTGGCTCACTAAAAATAAGTTTGAAGAATTTGAGAATATTAGTATTTCATTTTAAGATACCAGTTTTAATTTTCAGAAAGATCTGTAAAATTTCTGGTTCATATTCCTTTACAGTGAAGACGGATGACCACAGGAGACAGCGATAACAGCCCAACCTGTGTTTTTCAGAAGGTATCATACCAGCAGATTTTTATACCCTGTTTCTTGCACAAGCCTGTTAATCCCAAAAACTACTAAACCATTTGATGTTAAGAAAAATAAATAAATCTGAGTCTGTTAGAGCAGGTCCAGAGGAGGCCACAAAGATGCTCAGCGGGCTGAAGCTCCTCTCCTACAAAGGCAGGCTGGGCTTGTTCAGCCTAAGGAAGAGAAGGCTCTAGGGAGACCTCAATTACTTAGTTTCTTCCAGTACTTAAAGGGAAAAGTGACTTTTGACATGGCAGGCAGTGACAGGACAAGGGGGAATGGTTTCAGACTGAAAGCTGACAAGTTCAGATTAAGTGTTGGGAAGAAGTCCTTAATTCAGAGGGGGAGAGGCTCCGACACAGGTTGCCCAGAGAAGCTGTGGCTGCCCCATCCCTGGAGTGTTCAGGGCCAGGTTGGATGGGGCTCTGAGTCTGGGCTGGTGGAAGATGTTCCTGCACATGGAGGAGGGGCCTGTTGGAATGAGATGATCCTTTAGGTCCCTTCCAATCCAGCCCTTTCTATGATTTGTGGACTGAGAGATGTGAGAAAGGGAAAAATGACTTTTAATCCTGGAATTAACATGAAGAGAAACTTGCTCAGCATTTCTGTATATTCATGGGGCTTTTGTGATTAAAATGGTATAAGAGGTTTCTTTGGAATATCTGCCTTCCATTTTCCAATGAGATTGAGCACTGCTGTCTGGAGACTCTCCTTCCTCAAATGTAGTCAATTTACTTTTATTTGATTATACTTAGACATATCCTCATAAGGCCATTGTAGAGTTTAAGTCACTGTTTGCACATGCTGAATGATACCTGAATTAGCATGGGTATGCAAAATATTATTATTATTATACTTTCTTGGTATTCTTCATAGGGTTTGAGCTAGCATATATTCAAGGAATTTCAGTACCCCTTGAAAGAAATCAGTCTGCTGGCGTTTTCCCCTACTGGTTGTAGGCTGTAAGTAGTCCCTTTGTAGTCTAATTGTTCCAATACCTTTTGTCATTTACCTAAGAGCTGCTGGAATTTAAAATTATTACTGCAATTGTTTTCAAAAACAATCAGGGATCAGGTTCATTGCCAGATTTGTAATTAGATCAAAGATGCTCCATTTAGTGTATTTACACTATGGAGCATCATGCACCATTGAGGAAGTGTGGGGAAGATTTGCCCATAATTTACTCTACATTTTATTTGAAACATAAAATACTAAACCAAGTGAACCGTAAGCCTTAGGTGAATAGGCTTCTCTACTTGTGGTATTTACAGCTTGGATAAATTAGGTGTACATAATAACCAGCTGTCGACCTCCAGATGTAGTGCAGTCAAGCTGCATAAATTCTGCAGTCTCAGGCACTGTGACTTTCCCTGATGCAGGGCTTGGTGGGCTGCTGTAAATAATTCCATACCGTGTAACTTAATTTCATGCCAGCCTTGTTTTTATTTTTGTTTGTTTTTTTTTCTAGTAATTTAATGAAAAGCATGTATGAGTAGCAAAGTCTGATTGCCGTGAAACTGTCGGGGCTCTACTCTTTTAGAACAGGGAGTCAGAAGAAACCAGAGAATGTGACATTTCAACTGCAATGCTTGCAGCATGAGACAGAGAATTAATGAGTGGGGTGTCCTCACTTTTAGTAAAATTCTTGGTTGCAGTTCAAATATTGCAGTACCAGTGACAGTCTAGACTGTGTTTTGTTGCTCGGGGTAATGGTGGAGTAAGGTCTTTAATTTCAGTGAAGCTGGTGAATAAATTGGATCATTTTACTGACTATCAAAACAGCTGTTGTTCTCTAATGAGAAAGTTTCAAAAGCCTGATTTCTGAATAGCTCAAAAATGCCTTAATATGTCACCCATGGCTTTCTCTATGTGCTCTGGTAGAAGATGATTTCCTCGTGGTGTCATACACCCCACGCTCCGTTCTCCTATGAACTCATTTTCCAGGTGTTATTGTTCATATAATGGGTCATTAATTTTCAAGATTTTCATATCTTTCAGACTTGTTGTAGTCTAATTTGGACCTCACTTGTCATTTAATCTTGTAGATTTTTTGTTTTCTTTCTCTTCCTCTTCTCTAGCCACCTTTCATACTTTTGGTTTGTCTCCTACTTCTTACAAAAAAGTTTTGTCTTCTAAAAACATACTTTATCTTAACTTCTGGTTAGACTTTACTTTAAAACATAAGTTGAATAGCTTTATTAAAGACTAATTACCACATGACCTGCTACTGCTTAATAAAAGCCTGCCAAAGACATTTGTCCTCACCTTGTGCTCCCAGATTTTATTTACTACAATCAGATATGATATTTCTTAGTCTAAAACAGCTGTGTTGAATCTCTGATTCACTTTCTGAGTAATGGAGTTAGGATTCCTCTTCCTGCTTAGACACTTTAAATTTATTACTGTTTTTCTAATCTCTCCATTGTTTGTTGTGGAAATAAATAAGAAATTAATTACTGATTTTTAACTGTGCTTATCTTATTATGCTGTAAGGTCTCCAGGTTCACAAAGGAAGGGGTTTGCTTTGATGAGTCCAGCTTTTCTCAAATGTTTAATTTGATGTATTGCCCTTTGTATTCTGCTCTGCAGTTTTCTAGAGAACTTGTGATCCAGCCTGACCTTTCAGCATTATGAAGTAAGACATAAGCATAAATTCCGAATGGTCGTCACTCAGTGTGATAGTAAAATATTGCAGGGGAGAAATTACAGTTTGCATTCTAGAAATCTCTTCTAAAGCCTACTTTTACTGTAAATGCTGTTGATGTCACTGAGCTGTAGCTGTGCAGTGGCTGTACTGCAGAAGTGAACCAGTATTGATCTATTTTTACATAAACCTGCACAGAGTTTACAGTATGAAACTGCGTGGATTCTTAGACTCTTGAACTGGAACACAAAGATGAGCCAGTGCTGTCAGAGTGCAGCCTCCCAGCCCAGAGTGCTGCAGGTTCATTGTCAGAGCTGGGAGGATGAGGTGGATCTGAGTACATTTGTCTGAATTCCTTTGGTTTGCAGCACACATTTGAGCAAGAGTTCCTCTGGAGTTCCTCATTCACTTACTGGAATGATGCACATTGTCATGTGCCTAATTCTCTCTAGACAAATGGTTCTTCATAACCTCTACAAGTTTAACATTTGGAACAGAATCCAAATTCTCTATTAGCTAAAGGGGCTCCAGAAGCATTTGATGTACCAGATCCAGTCTGAGTTTCCTGAAAGAAATCTGCTGATGTCAAAATCAAGCTCTGATTGCCAGCTTGAAATGGAAGGTCTTTGTCTGAGTATTTGTACTTTTCTTTCAGACATTCCTGTGAGTTAACAGGAAATTGATTAACAGCTTGCATGCACGTGTAACTATGCATACTGGAATAAAGTATGTGTGATTATATACATGATAATTAATTGATATAATAAGTAATCAGCGAGTCTGAAGCTGCTCTGTATTAGACATTCCCTGTGTTTCTTCCATATGAGGAATCTGGCTCAGTTACCTACATTTTATAACAATCCAGATCCACAACTCGTGTTCTTCTCTAGGTGCCAAGTAGCAAACACAAAACTCCAGCAGGGCTGTAGCAGAAAGCTGTGCCACTTGTTGGTGTTTCACATTCTTCCCTCTTGTTGGGCATCCCTGGGTGAACCCATTTCGTATCGATTAACCTCTGCCACTGCTTCAGTCCAAGGCATTATGTCTTCATGTAATAAGAGACTATTGATCCTTTTTCCCAGTCTAATGAAACAGCACAGATGAAAAAATATTGTCCCTGTTTCACAATACTTAAAATTGCATTAGAGATGGATTTCAGTAAGCAGCAGGCCAAAAGCACTCGGCAAGTAGTGAAAACCTACATTAAGAGGGAAAAACCACTGCTTTTCAAAGAGACAAGATGTACACAAAATATTTATAAGAATTTATTTTCTGAATGTTTTATCAAAGCAAAAATTCTCTTTTAGCACAAGTTTTTGTCTCACAGATTCTGATCAGCAGTAGTAAAGGTGTTTTATGTGTGAGTGAAGTAAAATAGTGACATATAATGGGAGTGCATAGAAAGATAATTTTGATTTGAGAACTCAACAGTATTTATTGTATTTCTAAAGTCAATCAAGCACTGAGAGCAAAAATTGACTTTTTATATTATGTATTTGATATAACCAGAGGAAATTTCCCTTCCTTTCAATCTGATACTGGACAGGGCTGGAAAGTTTGTGAGTGTTGTGTATATTCAGGCTTAAATTACACTCCAACACTGTACATAAGAGGTTCATGAGTGACCCCTTCTCCTGAAGTTGAGAAAATATTTAAATATTTTACTGAAGTTGGTTGCATTACCAGGGGTTGTGTGCCATAAGTGCAGAGCAGATCTATGACAGTAGCAGCATTCCAATAGACTTCAGAGTGAGAAGTTAGGCCTTGAGAGTAAACTCCATGCTTCTCTTATAATACATTTATTATGTTTGCACTCTTAGTTTCATGTTGATTTCAGGGTGTTGGGGGATGTTTTTCACATAACAGTGTCAGGAAGAGCTGCCTGCTAAAGACCTAATTAGCCTCAACCTTCACACAAGCAGAATTGTCATTGTGCTCCAGCTGTTTTGATTCTCTAGCAATGCAGAGCAGATACAAAATCCACTTAATTGGTTAGTTAAATAGATTTATAGTTGTTTGGCAATGCCAGAATGATGGTAAATGCTCTGCAACACCTCAATACATACTGAGAAGTTCCATTTCCTGTTTTTGAATGTTTTAAATTCGACTCCTAATTGATTCTTTTACGTGATTGCAAATCCCAATAGAACCCTTGCAGTGACCACATAAAATTGGTGGTTATTTTACCCAGGATTTTTCTTTTCTGTGAATTTCAAAGAGATTTCACCTTGAAACATAAACTATTTTTGATCATTTAAGTTACTTTGGTTTCTACTCTGAAAGTCGTGTGGGTAGGTCTCAGAGAGTAATTTTAAGCCATTATTTGCAGCCTTGTTAAGCAGCAGGAAAGAGGAGAAAGAAGATTAGAACCTGGTCTCTGTCCAGCACAAACTGTTGAAATTGATTTGGCTTCAGGCTGTGCGTTAAAAGCCAGCCAATGCCCTGCAGCCATGGATCCGTGGTGTCACCCTGTGTGAACAGGCACCAGGGGCTCTTTGCCTTCCCTGCTCTGCACTCAGCTTTTGCCCCCGTGCTCCGACCCTGATTCTTTCTCAGCATATTCCAGCCATGGCCCCATTGCACCCAGCCCGCTCTCAGAGCCCTGCTGCCTGGGATTGGGGCATGATTAGGGCAGATAAATGCTTGTCTTTGCCCTTCTTTACCTCTGCAAAGAGGACGTGAAGTCCTCTTGGATTTGCCCTGATCAGTGAAGAATTCTCTGCTGTTATGGACTGTGTCCATTACTGGGGATGCTGAAAATCTTTTAGCAGAGAAATTTTCCAGCTTTCTGCAGCATTCTGTGAGAGCTCTGCTTTTCTCACAGAAGCTATGAAAAACAGTGCTAGGGTTTTTGTAAACCAATCCCTTTCTCTTGCAGGTGCAAGTTTTTATGCAGTATTGTTATGATACTGACTGAAAAACATTTTGGAATGGGGCTTGTGGGTTTTAGCCAGCTGGTACGGGAGGTGGATGATCAATAACCAATGATCTTATGCCATCTTTGTGAACCATGGTATATAAGCCTGTCAGTAATTAATTAATAGACTTCACCTTTCTATTCCTTCTGAACCTGGACTCTGTGTCGTCATTTCTCTCTGGCCACGGTACAACTGCAACACATTACAGCAGTTGCAATAAAACAGACTGAGTTTCCTCCTGAATAGAAAGATGCCATTTAATCTTTCATGAAACATTAACTTGTGGCTGGTGGTCTTGCTCCAGTGAAACTAAAAGTTTTTTTTAATAATGCATTTTAAAGCCAAAGAAGTCTGTGCTAGTTCTGATTGTTGGATTCTTGTGGTCTTCTCTTGGTTTCTGACTGGATCTGGTCAAGCATCCTGACACATCTCCAGATAACATTTATGTGTGGCAAATGTTTTAAGCTTTTATACTGAGTACCCACATTGCCATTACACGCAGGGAAAATGTCCAGGTTTGATTTAGAGATCAAGAGTGTCTGTACAGCAACCTGTTCTGAGAGCTGTATTTTAGTCCACTTGCTTGTTCTGTGCTCTGTCAGACTTCCACCGTCAGATAAATGTGTGCTAAAACCTCTCACAGAGTCTTGCTGAAGCTGAGAATCCTTCTGTGCTAGGTGCCTGCAGCAGAATGAGCAAACACACAGAGCAGGATCTGTCCAACAGTTCCATCCCACTGAGCACAGCTTAGATACCTCTAAATAAGGGATTTGGAGTATTAGAGTCACTTCAGTAGAGTGCTTTCACCAAACTGATATATCCAGCTTGTCAGCTCAAGGGAATCCCTCTCTTGTTGAGGTTCAGCTGCTTATAACAGGACAGGGTTGGATAGTCCCTGAAGAAAGTCCAGCTCCCTTAAAGTCTTTCCTCACCCTTGACCATGTACTCCTTCCTTCCACTTCCCTCCCTTTGTCTGGTTCCTCTCAGTGGTGAGCCAAATGGGAGCATTTGAATAACAGAAAGCAAACTCAGAGAACAAATGAAAGTGCTAAGAGAGAGAGGGAGAAAATGAGAGGGTTAAGAGAGAAAAGGATTACTTCTTTTAAAGAGCAGGGATTATTGTATCAATTCAGGCTATTTAATTCTTACTAATGCTTATGAGTTTAGCTTCCAATGTACAAACAGGTTTAAAAAAAATAAACAAAATGGCTGTTTGGAGCATTTAAACCTTACCATTGATTTTAAGGATTAGAATAGAAGATACATCTCAATGAATGTTCTGAATAGAGACTTCCTTACCTCCCACAGTGCTCTTTCTCCCCTTCATGAGATTATTTGGTAATTTCCCAGAGTTCACGGACATGAGGCTTTCCCATTAAGATTCTGGTATATGTAGATGCCATTTGTTCAAGCTGTTGAAGAAGGCTAGGGAGGGTTTCCTCACTGGAGAGCCTCCATCAACTGTCACATGTGTTTTACAGGTGACTTCATTGCCAGAGTGACCTGACAGTGAGTCCTCAAGCCCAGTTCTTGTATTTTGGAATAATTACATGTTCAGTGAAACTGCATTAAGTCAGTGACCAGGGATTATCAACCTTATGACAGAAAACCTTAGGAAATGGAGTTCAATTCAGAATAAAGGAAGCAATGACCAGCTTTCTACTGAAATTCCACTATATTTTCAGCCTTTCATACATACACAGAGTTCACTGATTTGAAAGGTTTGTGACTGTAATTCCACAGATAACCCCACAGCCCTATTGCATAATTATGCCTATTTCCATAACCAACCAAAGCTTTTTTAAATACACTGCATTTCAGAGAAAATTCATAGAATGGTTTTCAGCTGGAAAGGACCTCAAAGATCATTTCATTCCAACCTCCCTTTATGGGCAGGGACAGCTTCCACTTGACCAGGGTGCTCAGAGCCCCAGCCAAGGTGGCCTCAATCTCATCCTTATTTTGCATTAAAAAAGGATGCATGGAATGCTTTTACATGATTAGCTAAAATCCATCCTTAAGAGAAACCTCACTGCCATTGCTGTGTAAATCCTGGAATAACTATTTGTTGTAAAGGACCCTCCTTGCTTTAAGAACCTGGCATTAGGACAATGTGTTTTCCATTACAATGACAAGTACATATAAAACACAAATCCCACTTGAGAGCCTAAGCTGTTTGGAGGGGTTTAGTGTCAGACACTCATTTCTGGGAGGCTGGATTAGGAATTGGAAAAGATGTTTTTACTAGAGCACTGTAGCTGGTACATTAATGTGCATCTGCATGGCAGGAATACAAAGTGCATTGAAACCTTTTCTGTTGCATATGACAACTACACAGATTCCTTTTTTACTCTGAGACACTGATGTATACTACTTTGAAATGGCATTTTTCCTCAACAAATCCCACTGGATTAATTCTTTTCAAAAAAAAAAAAAATCCCAAAAAACCAGTACATCAAAATTATGTTATCTGACACTGAAGGGAAAGAAAATCTGCCTTGTGGCTATTTTTCCTCATCTGTATTTCTGGATGATGTTTTTCTGGACTGGCCTCTCCTCTCACTTGCATGCTTGTGAATCAGGACTGTCTCAGAAATCAGTGATTCTACAGCACTCTGAACTTAATGTAAGGAGAGGTTCCAGGCCTCTGCGTTTATTCATAGACATTGATATGTAAGATACTTAAAACTTCTAAATACTCAGTTCTTAATGCATGAATGCATTATTACACTGGCCATTGGCTTTTAAGATTTAGTAGTGTTTCTGAAGAACTGATTTTAGATGATGTCCATCTGTGCTTTTTAAATTGATCTATTCATACTTGAAAAAGACTTAAAGATCCACACCAATTTATATAGCTGGACAAAAATATTCTTCTTTTCTCCTAAACTTTATTAGAGGTGAGACAAGGATAAGTTTATGAATGTGCATCTGGTGAGGAGGTAACTTCTACCTGACCTGTGCTATTGTGCCACAGCTAAGGGGTTCATGATGATTATTTTTATTTTATTATTAAACTTATATTGGAGAACTGAATTTTGAGTATTTAGAGCTCTGAGTCTCTGTGGTTATGGAACTAAGCAGATAGCAGGCATTTTTACCTGTAGCCAAGCAGCAAACACAGGTAGAGGCTGAACAGCATGAGCTTCCCCTATAGTCATTTACAATTTCTACATTCTCAAGGTTATTTTGCAAACAACAACACTCCCCCCCCCCCAAAAAAAAAAAAAACCAAACAAAAAACCCCAAACTTTAAAAAGAAAAATAACTCTGTCCTTTATGAATCATATTTATTTGTGTCTATAAATTATGCCCAGATGTAAATGGACATTTATCTAGAGCAGTACTGCAGGGGGTGGGGGGGTTTGCATCAGAAATACCAATACAGTCCTCTTCAATGTTTAATTTCACAGAAAGTATAAAACATGGCATTTAATGACACCAGACTTTATGACGTGTTTTGACTTAGCATTAACCATTGGAAACCCTTAGCTACAGTTGGCTTTTAGGCAAGAGCTGGAAAAATATGCATTTAGTGTCTATTTTTTTTTCATTTCCAGCTTCATAGACATTGATGTGATGGCAATTAGTAGTCAAGAATGAAGCAAAAGCTGGTCAAATTAACTTCCATCTAATGACTTGTTTAGTAATATTGATGGACAATTCAATAGTTTTGAACCACCTTTAAACTGGTATAGCTGAGGAAAAATACTTTTAAATAATGTAAATGCTGAATAAATTGCAATTAGGCCAATGAAAGCATTTTATGACTACCACATTACCTTCTGCCTTTTGGGAGGAAATCCTAAGAGTAGAGGAGGAAACAATGTTTCCAGTGTCATTTGCTTAAAAAAAATATCAAGTGCCACAGGAATATTGATGCTTACGTGCAAATTGGAGTGATAAATTATGATGGCACAAACACTCCCCCATTCTTGCCCCAGGAAATTAAAACCAGACCTATCTATTATTAAACAAACATAGAAAAATACTATTTGATTACACTTGATGTGTATAAAATTTGTGACTATGGAAAGGAATTTTAAATGCCTGCTGAGCTGGACTCAGCACAATTTTTGCCACGCTGTCCTTTACAGATGTGACACAGAGATGCTTAAGCTCTGCAGTCAATATTTCTGCTGCTCTATTGCTGTTCCCCAGCAGGAAGGAGGACAAAACACAAAATCCCCTTTTTTCTCTCTCCTCTCTCTTCCTTTGACAGTCATAAGTCTTTGATAGGAGCCGAATCCAGGAGGAGTTTAAAGTACATGAGAAGAACTGTTTGTGTTCTTCCCTGTCAGCAGCTAAGTGGTGGTGAAGTGCAAGCCCCAGAATGCCAGTGTCCCGGAGAGCCTTGTCCAGCACCCTGCTCAGGGCAGGCTCAGCACTGGGCTCACATCAGCTGGGGCAGGGCACGGCTCCCTGGGAACCCCTGCAGCCACCCTGATCCACACACAGCCTTCTCCAGCAAACCATGTGCTGGCTGCTCTCTGTTGCCTTTCTCATTTCACTGCAAGCCTTGCTTTGGCTTTGGCCACCTTTTGTTCATGGCATTCCTGAGTCAGTGACATTACAAAATTTCCCCCTGAATTTTTAATGCTCCACCTTTGGGCACTAAGATGGAGTTGTCTGACAAAAGTTTCCTTGCAGCTTTCAGACATTGGTTCCCCATCGCCAGCCCCATGCCAGCCCTGTTATTAAAATGTTAATAATATTTAATTTGCTATACATGCTGTACAGATGTTGCAAAGACTCCACTGTCAGAAATCCTTTTCTATTTACACATCTCTACAATCTCCTCTTAACCAGCTCATCTGCCACTTTCTAATTAGCTTTAATAAACTTCAAATTCTTCTGTGAGGAGCTGATCCTCAGCTGGATGAGTTGTCACATTCTCACACTGATGAAGAGTGGGTAGTTTTCTATCTAGCTTTCTTAAAATGCACACTGTATTTGTGTCCCAGAAACAGCAAATTCTTTTACTGAAGAAGCAAATAGTAAAATTTACAAAGATTTTCCCTCTTGAGGTCAGGTTGGGGACAAGAGGAGATAACAGATCTCGGTTTTATAAAAAGTAGGTTTTGATCCTGAGATGTGTATTTTACAGATGCCTGAAGAAGAGTAAAATAATAGTTATAAAACATGCAGAAAACTGCTGCTTGTGTTAGAACAAAGAGCTTTCTGTTAAAACAGTGCCAAATACAACAATATGAAAATGAAGTAACACAGTCTCTAACCGACTACTACTGGCTGGAAGTTGTAGGATTAAAGTAGCCAAAATATTTGGCAGTATGCATAAAGTTGCATGATTTTAGAACAAGGAGTATGTTAACTACACACTCTTCAAAAAGCAATGTGAGTGAGGGAAAATGGTACAGAAAGTAACGGAGATAATACAAATATCACCCACATCTGAAATGAATTAACTTTATAAAAGTGCCAACTTTATTTGTGTTGGTATTATTTAATACAATTTCACTGACAGATTATACAGTTGTTTTGACAGTTTGAGCATGTCAGATGATTGGAAATAAGAAGTTTGAAATCTGGTGATGTTTTTACTGCCCCTATGGACAAACATCCTGTGTTTGTGCTCCTGCAGGGCTGTGCAGCAAGAGAGGGCAGAGATCTCTTCCCTTCAAAACTCATATTCAAGCCCCTGCATAAGTAACTCAGTTTCACATCTATTAAAGCTAAATCTCATAAGAAACTGAGTGGAATCAAAGGTTTAACTTTTTATTTATATATTGATCCAAATTAATTTCCACTACAAGTATCTTGATTTCAGTGCTTTAAATCAGATACGTTTTTTCACTCAGCAAGAGCACTGGAACTGCCTCAGAAGGCAGGCTTTTTTTAGAGACCTTCACTGTCTCGTTTGGTCAAGCGTCTTTTTGTGACATTTGGCTGAGACAAAGCTGCTTTTGATAACACAACTCAGCAGAGTTCTAAAAGTAACATTTTTCCAGTATAATTTTGGTAACTGCTGGGGTTTCATGGCATAGGAGGTGATTAATTTGTTAAAAAAGAAATGGCATCAGACATCTGCTGCTCAGAAACCTATTTATTAACTGATATTTTCTTGTCATTTTTACCTGCAGTAAGTCTAGGTAGAGGAGTATATTGGTCATGGAAGTTTGTTTAAGTAGTGTAACAAGTATGCAATTTATTAATTTATTTAGGGTAAGAGATAAAGAAAAGCTTGTATAGCTGAAAATTTTGGGGAATCTTGGCAGAAGCATGATTAACATGCAGAACTAAAATTAAAGACAGAACTTATGACTTCCTCTAAATGGTCATCGTTTTCAATAAAAAAAAAAAAGTATTTTCATACAGTAAAGAAAGTTTCTGTAGAATGTGTGTCCATTTAACAAAACTGTGAAGAACAAGTGTGAATTGTATTGTGGATATCTCTAAATGCAAATTACTTCGATGTTATACCTCGGGACTAGTTTAAAATATGTTCCTCTGGATTTGTTTTTTACAGCTTTACACTTCATCAGATTGAATTAGAAAATGATTGCAAATTAAAAAAACCCATGCTTTTCTGTCAAAGATAAAGGTTGAATTCATTGATTATAAAATGAAATTGCAAGAGAAAGTACAACTGTGTGATAGAAATGTTTCAATTTTTTCTAGGAGTGTATTTAAGTTCCCCCTTGATCGCACAGGGAATAATTTTCAGATAAGTAAGTGCTTTAAAGTCAGATGTAATTCTAGAATGTGCTGGAGTTGTTATTCAAATGCTTTGTCTACATAATAGCTGAGCTATTCTTAGTTTGCAATATATGGCTCAATTTTGATATAACTACGAATACTTCTAAATGCTGTTTCACTTTTCAGGGGGTGTCTGTGTCAGCAGCTGCAGAATTCCAAGGTCAGTTCATATTCTAGTAGAAATTATTAACCATGGCAGGGACGAAAATAGGATTCACTCTTTGATTTTTAGATGAGCTTTTTTAGGAATAACCTTTTCAGTCATATCCACAGCAGTTATCTCAGTATCCCTTTTTCTCGATGAACACCAACAAACTTTTCCTGTCTTTGCAAGGTAGAATAAAGTTTAGATCTCAGTACAGGAAAATACTACATGGTTAAAATCCTACTGACCTCAAAATGAATGTGACTGACCATTTTTAATCTCTGCAGTGGTGTGAAGCACTAACTGCTCTTGTTAAGGGTGAGAAGTGTGGCAGGTATTTGTGTCATGCTGCTCAGTCTTTGCCATTTTGCTTATTTTGAAGATGTTGATGCTTTCAGTGCCCAAGTGACAGATCCCTGGCTGTCCCCTGTTCTGCTGCAGCACATTTTGTGCACTCAGCCAGGAGCGCAGCTTTCCTTCTGACCTGCTTTAAATTTCCCCAAACCAGGCTTGTCTTTTGCCCAAGCAAAGCTGAACAAATCTTGCAGAGCAATTATTATTGGCTAAAGTCACAATCTAAATCAGCAAAATGACTGCCAGCCTGGAACACATTAAACATCACTGGCCAACACTCTGAAACATCTGACAGTTTTGTTTATGGAGCTGCTATTAGGATGCTGTGGCAAATAAATCATCACCTGAGATTTTTGAGATACTCTTATTATGTGGAAGAACACAAAATATTTCAAAAAAGAAATACCTTATCAAAATCAGCTGCAATAAATATGATTGAGTTCTTTAACCTGAAACCAAAGCAGAATAAGGACAGACAAAGATTTTCAAAATTCAGATGACTCTATTAAAAATATTAAAATATTAAAAGTTTATAGATTAGCAGATGGGTTTCAGGATAGTCTAGGAAATATTCTGTGAATGAGTAAAGACCGAAACAGGACTGAAACTGAGCAACAAATGACAGAAACAGATTAATTAGTTTTTAATCTTTTTGGTTGATAGTAGACTGAAATTCTCAAATGATAAAGAGAAGTGGCTGCTGGAGCGTATGACTTCTGGCTGTCCATTACAGGAAGTTTAACTCAAATCTGAGAGCAAACCAGATGTAATTGTTGCTTAGTGCAAGGTGTTTTATCTGTTCAAATATTTCACAAGATGCTTGTAGCCCTGTTTGTTCACATGTGTGTAGTGCAATCTGGAGATGGTTTTTCTGGATTGGTTAAAGACACTTTGCTTGGCTTAAGCAAATGAGCCCTGCTGAGCAGAACTGTGACTCCAGCTGACCTTTCTGCTGTTGGTCCAAGTGTTGCTGAAAATGGCACCCTCTCTTTCTAAAAAAAATCTTTTCACCAAAGACTTTTCAATTTACTCAGAAATGTACCCATGGCAGTTACAGTATAACTCTCCAAGGGAATGACAGCTTACATGATGCTCCTATAATCACAGGATATGATATATTTAAAGCAAAGTTTGTGTGAAACTCGAACTCAGCTTGCTTTTTGAACATCTACAGTAGACCCATATTTCTAATGGATAGGTGAATCTCTGGTGACTCAGTGGCTGTAACCTTTTGACAGCTTATAGAGACCTTGGATAAGATACTGGATGTGTTAAAATCAATGGCACCCATCCATGTTCCCAGCTTTAATCAATAAGGTCAGCTGAGTTCCTAATTCTGGCACGTTGGATGCTGTGAGCACATCAAGATGCAGCTACCGAGGCTGTCACCCTACGGGCTGGTAGCCAAGGCCTCCAAGTGGGTGAAACAGGGCCAAACCTTTAACCAGCCCAGCAAAGGGACCTGCTTGGCTTCCAGAAACAATTAGGAATGTTACAAAACACCTTATTCCAAGTAATTCACTAATTCTAACCCTGCTCAAATAAACACAGGAGTTTAAAGAGGAGTGGTTTTTACAGAGCTGTGGTACACTGGTAGGGTGGGTAAAGGGGAATGAGATCTCTTTCTGTATTTGCTTCACACTGTGTGTAATAGGAAACGTTTGGGGTTTCCATTCTCATGTGTTTTCACAAATAAGGAACACCAGCATGCAGCATGAATCCAAGGCTGTCCCACTGGAGTGTGGGAGAACCTGGATCTATCAAGTGGGACTTTGGTTGCAGTAAAAGAAAGAAAACCTTTCCAAAGAGGCTGTTCACATACAGGTGATTATTTTAATTATATTACTCTCAGTAAAACATGGGGCAATCTTGCTACCCATTCTCTGCAGTTGTTCTGAGCTTCAGCAACTGCTCTGTCTTTAAATATTGATACTGAATAATTTTGCTTTTAACAAATGTCCAGTGGCTTGGCAATATGAGCTGTACTGCCTGTGTGTATGCTGAGTACCTCAGCAGAGCAACAACTTCCTCTTGGATCAGCTTTCTTCTCCTGTAAGAATTGTTCTCATGTGGAATTTTGTGATTTGTCACATATTTTGGATTCAGATGTTTTGCTCTGTTGCTGGTCTTGTTTTGGAATATCATATTTGCCTTTGGGTGCCAATTTATTTGCACCTAAGACTATCAAGCAGCCCAGGTCTTAGTTCTGTGTGGAAAAAAGTCCAGGCAGTAGCTATGACTGTATATATATATATATATATNTTCTAGACAGATACATGCTTGTCCCCCCCCTTCTGAAACAGGATGAAAGCTGTGTCACTACAATTCCAAACACAAATCCCATGCAGTCTGTTCCATTCTGGCGTAACTTAACAGGGATCTGGTGCTGTTCTGTCCATGCATTCAGTCCCTGATATTCTTGGATTTTAGACAAACTGAGCATATCCAAGGCTGTAGTAGAGGGTGTGACAAAATTCCCCCATCAGCTCTACCTCCAGCAGTTTCTCCTTCCTTACTCTCACAGAGAAGGTAGAACTCACTAACCTTTGCTATGCAGGCTATTTCTGATAAACATATTTTCTATTTAAACTGCATTTTTAATATCAGCTTGCATTCTTGACATTCATAACATAAAATGAGCAGTAGATGAGTGGAATTATCACATTTAATTTTTCATTGCATATGACTGGATGTATCTCTGTTTTACATTAACCTTAATGTAAATTCTGTCAGGATAAAAGAAAAGTTTTTCCATAATACTTTGATTATTTGAGGTCATATGTGACTCAGTGAAGGGCAGGTGTTCCTGAGTGAATCAGGTGGGTTGCAGGTATGAATTTTTGCAGGAAAACACACAAGCAGAATCCAGTGTTTGCTCACCATATTTCTCCTTACTCAGTCTGTGCTGATGGCTTGCTCTGACTGTGTACAAGCACCGGGTTTTTCACTGCTGATCTTTTGTTGTCTTAATTGATTTCCTTTTGACTTCTCTGCTCGGTTAACCATCGCTCACTGCTGGAAAGAGAAGTGGGGTTTTAAAAGATTAAAAGAATCTTTAAAACAGTTGCAATAGTAAGCAAGTTACCACATCTACAGATTAGAAAAAGAAAAAAGAAAAACAAAACCACCAAAATTCCTCAAGAGGGATTAACTTGCCTCCTCTAGCTCACAAAACATTGGTGCATTGATAGAACCAAGACTTGCCATTAACAACTGAAAGTTTTAGGGAGCTTTTAGTGTTCCCTTTAGCATCAAGAGCTGTTCAATGAAAATCATTTGCTACCACACCTGGGCAAGCAATTTAGCAAAACAAAGTGTGTTTTTAGAATAAATTATTTTTAGGTAAAATGCTTTGGTTCTTTGCCACTGGAATTAATGCTGCCTGAGATTCAGAACCATAAGAACCAGGATAGCTCCAGTTAACAGAAATTAAGTGTAAAACCAGTTGTTGTTATGTGAATATTTAGTCTCATTTTAACTATGTGACTCTTTAGTACTTTCTTTCAATGATACAATATGGCTGCAAAGTTTTAGGAATAGGTTTTGCTTTATGACTATAAGAATATTTGCTGAGAAAATTCTGTTAAATATATTTCCATGTCAGTAAGGAGAGTTATAGAAACCTTAGGGAAAGTGCTGATAAATGCAGGCTCATCTGACAGAAATTTATGTTCCAACGAGTAGAAAAACTCATGCTTCAGTGTTTGCTGCCTCAATTTCACTCTGCCTTCCTTTATTTAACTGATGTTCTTCACTGTAAATATATATATATTATAAATATGTATATATGTAGGAACTGATAACAAATACAGTGATTATCATCATTGCACATTAACATTGCACGTCCCCAGTAAAAACACAGCATGTCCTAAACTGTGCAAAAATTCCAAACTGCATTTAGCTACTCTTCTCTTGTGCAGGTTACATTCAAGAGGGAGAAAAGAATCAGCAGCATCATGTCAGAGCACAGATGTGTTTGATATGTGCCAGCTTTCTGTGCTGCAAATGGTGCCAGGAGGAAATATCTGCTGATGCAGGGCTGGCTGGGTGTCTCTCTTTGATCTCTGGCTGGAGTTTGCTGGCAACCAGTTATGCTGAATTTAGAAAGAAAACACTCCCAGGAGGCCTGTTAGGAACAGGGATGTAGAATAATTTCTGACTTAAGATATCCTTAAAGAAGAGAATAAACCCCACAAAATTTTTGTGTTGTAAAACCTAGCTAGGAAGCAAGTTTGAAATGGCAATTTTCTAATATAGTCAACTCCAGAACAAAATATGTCCCTATATATTCATGTGCATAAAGTTAAGCATTTTTTATAACTCAGTTCTGTCTGGTGTGGTTTGGGCTTTTTTACATATGCCAAAAGTCATGAGAAAATATGTTTATGAAGCCTCCAGTGTCACAGAGCCAGATCTCTTAATATGTACCACTGCTGAATTAATAAATAATAGTACAGATATTATTATATGCTGTCCAATATTAGGCCTCTGATTTTGGCACCTATATCAGGTGGCCAAAACAGCAAGACAGAAACAAAACACCCACAGAACATATTATTATTTTTTTTTTAAAAAAAAAGGTAAAACAGCAAATGAACTTCTGTTAGAAAAACATTTTTTTTTTTCACAATTCTTGCTTGAAAATAAATTCTATCACAAGTTTCTTTTAAAAATTATTTAGACTGCAGAAATGAAAATATTTGCCTTCAGGGATTTAGTGTGACAGGAGACATCTCTAGAACAGCAATCATCTGGGTGCTGCCTGCTTTTGGCTCAAATTCTCCTACTGGGGGGAAGTGGCTGCGTTACCCTCTGTAAAGGAATGGCTGAGCAATTTCACCAAAGGGAACTACCAATGTGCAGGCAGGTGAGATGCCTTAGTCTCACCTTTTCCCAGCTCTGAATTCCTGCCTGTGCAGTCCTGGACAGCTGTTACCCCCCAGCTGGGATCCAGATCTCCTCAAATCCTCTCACATTCCTGCATCACCCTTCCCACAAGGAATGGCTGGCGGGGCTGCCTCTGCTTTGCTGTGCTGAGTGAAGAGCCAGTTTATTCTGGGAGGCCATTATTCTGGGAAGAGATGGCTCAGATAATTCCAGTGAGCAGTCAAGGAGCTGTCCTGCTCACCTTTCCTAATGCTGAGCACATTCCTGTCAGCCAGTGGCTATTCCAGGGCTGGAGGGGACACACGGTTTTGTCTCGCAGCAGGAACACCCCCGGCTCTGTTTCTGCCTATTTCAGATACACCAGTCCCACCACACAACTCACCACTTCTGGGCAGAGCTTTCCTGCTGGTGGAACCCTGAGTTCAGAGAATGTCAGTCTTGTCACAGAATGGAGGAGTTTGGGTGTAGGTTTGTTCTTCTTCTTTCTCCTTTCTTCTTTCTTCTTTCTTCTTTCTTCTTTCTTCTTTCTTCTTCTTCACAAGCCTGGGTGATCTGGTATTGGTTCAAAAACCCCGCAGCGTGGAACATGAATGATGAGTTATTGGATTATAAGCAAAAATAAATTAGTTGGCATTCCATAATTGGGTAGTTTGGGCTTTAAAAGGCCTTGGAAGGTAGAACTCGGGGGCCATTTTCACCTCGTAAACTTAGAGGCACACTCTGTGCAGCTGTACTATAGGTAAGAAATAATAACCACCTGAGTCCGAAGAAAAACTTGGCATCTCCTGCGTTTTAATGCGAACTCTGAGTAAAAGAACTCACAAAACAGAGGCAAATAAGAAAAGAAATGGTAACAGGAAAATTTAACATTCATCTTTGGAAAGGATATTGTCTCCAGCTGTGGAATCAGGTCCCTTAGGGGGCACTACACAGGTTTTTCATCATGTTAATTTTTCACTAATAAACACAGTGCCTCATTTTTCAAGGTTTCATTTATTAGCTGGGAATGGGCAAATGCAGGAGACACAAAAATAAGAGGAACTCCCCCCCAGTATCAGTGTATGTGTATAATTTTAGTAGTGCTTACCAGGAAATAGTAATCCAGTAACTTGCTTACTTTAATTCATAAAGATTTAGCTGTATAAATATATGATTTATAGGGAAAAGTTATGGGGTAGTAGAAGGATATGCGGAGATTGCTTTTAGTAAATATTGATTCATCTAAAGATAGAATTACAACATAACCTGATTTATAAGTGGAAATAAACTAAAAATAGTAAATGCAAAAGAAAAGTATATTAACATACTTGTCCTTTTCTATCTATTTCAGAACAACAGCTCTGTTTATTCTGTGACCTCCCTTTCCCCTATCTGTTGGAGCTCCTTTTCTGTTTCCTTTGAAGTTTATGAAAATATTCCCATTGGACTAAATTAAATATTACTGTTTAGGAATCCTCTATACCAAATTAAGCATGTACTCATCTAGATTTCTAAATTATAGAGGAGCCACTGCCTTGAAATAAATACATGTAAAATGCCGTGGGATTATTGATATGGAGAGCTCTGTAGAATTTCCCTGTTCTCCTTCAGGGATAAAAATGATAAAATTATGTCTTCTGCATTTCAGAATTTTACTAAATTCCACAAGCAGCTTGGAGAAAGTGCTTATATGTGCCACTGACACAATTAGCCTTTGGATGTTTGCCTCCTCTCCCAGAGAGGTGAAATTCTTGTTTAATGGATGCACTGGGACACAGGCCTGCTCTGCCTTTGTTCTGCTGCTGTCAGACAGGGATGGAAAATGCACTGGTCTGGATCTAAAACTCTGTTTTGCTGATAGAATGTGTTGGCTTAAATCTGCTGGCTGTTAACTGGTGGAAAAGATGCATCTTTCTTGCCTGTCTGTACAGGAATAAAATTTTAGAACGGCCTCCATATCCTGTACTTGGTCTGCAGTGAACATTTCTGAGCCACATGTAGCACTTTTACAGAGCAAACTGCATTCTCCAGTAGGATGTGATGTAGATAAGAGTCCTAGCTCTTAATGCTGGTGTCATATATAAGTTAATTTAGATTGAAATTATACATATTAAATAGTATGGCAACTGTGCATTTTGTACATATTTTCACCAGTCCTAGCACTTTACACATTGAAAATTCTACAGAAATCAATGGACATGCCTAGTATAGGGTAACAGAGTGATCCCTGAATCTCTGTTCATATAAAACACAAAATACAGAAATTTCTGTATTACAAACAAGAATTTGTTTGTACAAGTGTAGTTGAATTAACCTGGTGAGACATCTGAGCTAATTAATACTTCAGTAATTCGTTTCTATGGCTGTTTTGCTTCCAGTTCAGTGGAATTATTAGACAGGTCTGCTCCTCACTGAAAGCAGGCAATCCAGACTGATCTTGCATCCTAGGTAAGGCATTTGAAAGCTTCATGACTGTTAATTATCTCCTAATCCTCTGTTCTAAGAGACAAGGAAATATTATTTCCCTCGCAGACAGATGATTAAGTAACATTTAAAAAATACTGTCATTCTTGTGGGGTCATGTAACTGATCAGGTACAGGCCAGAAAATTGAAAATGGGTTTGAAATTTATTAGCAAAAACATTGTCATTGTATCAGTTAATCTGGAAAGACTGTGTCCTGAAATGTAGCTTGCCTCTGAAATTACAGACATGTCTAATTTGAACTTTTATTAACTACAACAGTATGGCTGGGAGGCAGGGAAACACAAATCTTCTGTGCAACGTGCTAGATAAAAAGGATACCAAAAGAGCCTTTAAATTTAAATTAGCTACAAAGATCTAGAAGAGAACTGACTTTCTGAAAGACTCTCACAACATCAGCTCCTGTTAAATCAGGGGTCAGGGAAAAACTGACTTCATCACAAATCAGTGCTGACTTAAGTTCTTTTCTTGGTGTTTAAGGGAAAAAATGGTTGTCTTTGTATTTACTAGAAGCATGAAAACAGGCATTTTTCTTCTCTCCGAAAAGGAAGTAGGGTGGGGTCTGTGTTCCCCTGCCCTCTCTTACACCAGTTAGCAAAGGAATATCCATAGCTAGACTCAGGGAGGGAGAAAATAATATAAATTATAAACCTAGAAACTGCTTCTCCCTGATTAACACATGAGATGTGCACAGATGAATCTACACACAAACACACGGAATTTTCTGAATTTTTTAGGTGGAATTCTGGCTTTGGTTTAAAATGGTGGAACCCTTGCTACTGCTTTCAGTAGATCTAGAATGTCCTTGCCTATGTTAAGTTCCTAATTACCATGTATACATCCAATATGAATGTGTATGAGCTTCAATGATGGATTTAGTGCCATTTATTCCCTCTTATAACTTATGACACAGTGAAAGGAACATGTCAAGGTCAAGAGACAAAAAAAATACCACAAAGTCTCATATTACCACGTCCTTACTGGCTAGGTCTGTGTGCTAAACCTTTCTGCAGCTTGTTGCACAAAAAAAATGTGGGAAACATTTAAATATTTTGCAAAAAAAAAGTGTCTAACTCTCTCTGGATTGTTTGGAAACTCTCTTCCAGACATTTAGAAAACAGTAGGAGTGTGACTTCCCAAAAAGTACTTAAACATCTACCATTAAGAAATAAAGAATTCAGTTATTTCAGGTGTTAGTGTGTTTTTAGTGGAACCTGGAAATATTTACCCATTTGTTGAAGTACATTTTAATTAAAATATCACAGGTGAAACGGTTTTAAGATGTGATCATAATGTTTTATTGGAGATGCCTGTGTAAGTAATTAGTTTACACTGGTATTCAGTAGAGATTTAGTAGGATCTCTTTCCTTACAATTGTAAGGCAAGGTTTCATTTCAATTAATGAACATAATTCCTGTTAACACAGAAGTTATTTTGTGAGAAGAAGACACCTTCTCCATCCTTGTTAAAAGCAAACCAAAAAAGGAGAATAGAAAAGTTTGATAAACTCACAGGTGAAAGTGTTTTAGCCATTAAGTTCAGTCATTGAGTCAAGGCAGGTGGTCACTAATTGGCCCTTATTACCCTGATGAGGCTCACCTGGGCCCCACCCTCTGCCAGGAGCTCCAGTTCAGTCGTGCTCCGGCTCTCAGTTCCCCTGGCTGCGTCTCCCCTCGGAGCAGCTCTGCCTTTCCTGCTTCTGCTCCTGGTAAGTCCTTTCATGTTCACTTAAAAATGCCTGAAAGAAAATAATATTGTGCATTTTAGGACTACCAGAGCAATCAATAAATCAGGGTTAAAAATATTATTCCTTTGGCACAAAGACAACCACGTGGAAAATGCAAAGCTTGGGAGTGTTTGCAAGTGGCTGTGGTTAAAAAAGCCTCATTTGGTGGTTTATGTGATACAAATAGAGCCATTTGTGTCTAAAGTTGTTCTTAGTTTTGGATGTCTTCATTTCAAGCAGAGAAATAACACATGGGAAGTGTAACTACTGTAGAATTTGCTGAGCATTTGTCTGTATTCTATATTAAAAAATAAAATCTGTTAGGTGTTGTAAAGGAGCTATTTTTGGCAACTATCTGCTGAATACAAAGGAACAGGGATTAAGTGGCCTGAAGTTATGAGCCTAGCATGAAAGACAACGTAACTGTTTTTTTGAAAAACACTGAGAAGATCCAGGACAGACTTTTTGATAGTTGGAAAAAAAATCAAACACAATAACAGAAACAAAACTCTTCTAAACCAAATAACTTTTTTGTTAGTTTTTTTTTTTTTTTTCATTTTTCTTCTCTAAAAGAAAGCAATCTCTTGTGGGTTTTAGTGTTTTGGTTTGGTTGCTGTTTTGTTGGGTTTTTTCCATCCCCCCTAAAGATATAAGGTTCTAATCTCTCCCATGCCCAGAATGAGTGTGAGTGCAAGAAAGGAGCGCTGGAGAAGCTGTTAAAGTGGAAGCTGTGTATGTTTTTACTGGTTTTCCCTGTTTTTTCCCTGTATCCTTAGTATTTGGTTAAAAAGATGCTAAGTGCAGCTTTCTTCATTCTAAACAAGCTATAATTTTCGTATTTGGTTTATTATTTGTGCTCACAGAATGCCTTTAAGTAAACAAAAACTTCATGGAATACTTTAAAAGGCTTTGCTTCAGTACATTTACAGAAGAAGCTATCACTCAGTACATTATCAAGGTCTGATTTATTTGAATGATGGTGCAAAAAGTTCATTTATTGTGTAAAAGTTCCTGAATGAACTGATAATCCTGAGCTCATTGCAGTAAATATGTGTTTTTATTTTCCTGACTTTCAGGTGTCAGGGTATAAAAGGGATATAAATTTAGAAGTAACTGTTGACTTCTAGTAGAGAACAGCAGGCGTTAATTAAGTGCTGCTGAGGATAATTGGGACGTAAATGGTTCTGAAATATGAGATACCATGAGGGAAGTTTACAACTGTTGCTCTGAGCAGATAATCAAAATTGTGAACAGAGCACATCTTGGTTTCCATTTGTTTATGATTCCCTAAACTGTTGACTTCATGGAAGATGTTACACTCGCGATCTAGTTCAGAGGCAAAAGGAAACATCCATTATATATGATATAATGTATATCAAAAGATAAGTGGCAGCAAAACTGGTGGTAAAGAGCCAGTCAATTAGAAAACCTGGTGTTACATCTGCACCAAATCACACTCAGATAAGTACCACCTGAGAAGCACCTGCTGGGAGGCCGTGCAATGTCCATCCCCAGCTCCCAAAAACCTCCAGGGTTTGCACCTGGCAACACCTCGAGCTTCACTGGAGAGCCTGGCCAGGAGGACTTTGTGAGGCAGATCAACAAAACAATGTTGTAGTGCCAATGAGCTGGACTAGGATTTGAGCAATGGCTTGATATTGCATTCACAGGCTTAATAGAAAGTGAATTAATTTAGGTATTTTGGCATAGTTTTATTCATTTAAATTAACAGTGGTTTGGGTGGTGTTTTGGGTTTTTGGTTTTTTTTTTTTTTTTGGGAGGGATGGTGGGTTTTTTTGGTGGGGAGGGGGGATTTTTTGTGTGGTTTGTTGGTTTTGGGGTTTTTTTTTCCATTTTCTTCACCTGTGGTTTTAGTGTCCCCGGGAGCTGTCAGTGGGATTTTGCTGTCTGTGACTGCCTCTCCCTCTTTGGGCTAAGGATTCTTGTGATCACTGCAGAGGAGAAGCACAGCACGGTGCTGTAGGGCTGCTTTAGGGTGTGGTTTATGCCCTGTCCCAGGAACAGGTGCAAGAGCTGCTGTCAGACAGCACAGGACAGCCTCTCTCCCTGCTCTGGCAAGGCCTTTTCACTTGGTCCTGGTTCCTTTAGCAAACTGAAGATCAGCACTCAGACTTTGGTTTAACATGAGGGCACGATCCATTCTGCAAGGCTGCCTTCCATCTTCCATATTTTTCTTCTTTGTCATTCCACTTCTCCTCCTCCTTTTTTTCCCCATTGAACTTTCCTTTGCCTGCCTTTTCTTTCCATTTTTCAACCTGAACAGGTGAAAATAAGTCAGTAATGCAGAGACCTCTAATGTGCATTAAAGCTCTTTATTTTGATTCTGACTACCAGGATTTTGGTTGGATATGTTGGAACCCAAGTGTTAGGGATTATTTGTCCGGATAGGGTTATAAGGCTTGGTCTTTTTTTATTAATATTAAAAAAAAAACCTCACAGAAGTGACTTTCATGCATGTAAAATTTAAGATTAATCTTAGTTTTTTAAACTAGGCATTCCCCTAGTCTTTCTCAGGCAAGTACTAACAGTGATTTCCCAGTGAAAAAACCTAAGGCTGTGGATAGAAACACTCTTTCTTTCCAGCAATGGTCCTGGAGACAGGGATTAGCTGACTTTTCCTGTTTTAATGTTAGGTCTGGGTGGATTATGCTTCAGTATTTGTTTGGGAAACTCTTTGAAGCCATTTAAGCTTTCAGCATCCACAGCCTTCTGATTCTGTTCTTTCACCTGAGTGGGAAGCACCAAATAACCTTTACAACCTTTTCCACGGCTGTTTGTGATTTTATTTCTTTCAGCTGTGTTATGCTGTTCTGTCAGTCATTTCTTCTCAGGCTAAAATGTCCTAATTTATTTCATTTTTCCTTGCCTATGGCAATGATTTCCTACCACTGATCCTCCCTGCCTTTGCTCTTTAAAGCTTCATTTTCACTGTTTTCCCTGTGAGAATCAGAGCTGCCCCAGCAGGCAGAATCCAAGTGCTCTGTGGGTTTGCATGAGGACGTTACTGCATCTCATCTCCTGGCTCTGCTCCTCTGTAAGCAGTGTCAGGGAACAGTGCTTGGTTTGCTTTTGGAACATTTCTGAGATCATTCTTTTCCCCCCAGCAGAATTATGTGTTCCAGCTCCTGATCTCATTTTTGAATGTTGATGTTCAGGCATAAATTGCAGCTATCCTTTTCCTGCATGCATCACCTTAAAATATTCAATTACAGTCAATTTTCATTTCTGTTTTATCACCAAATCATCTGTTACTGTGAAGACCCTGGTGATTTCTACAAACTTCTGCAAATCCATTACGTTCCAAATCAAGAAACTGAGCCAGGAACAAAACACAGGGATATGAGCAAATAATGTTATCTTCTCTTGTCTTAAACTTCCCACGTGCAAAGTGAGCTGATCATCATTTGCCTTTTGTATAATCTGCTCTGCATCTCAGTGAACTTTCCTCAGTCCTGTTAAAGTGGGGGTAACTATCAGCTGCCAAGCAAAATACTTGTATGAGCTTGCATGGTGCACTTCTGAGCAGAGTATCTTCCATCTCTCCCTTAAATGCCTAAAATCCAGAAAGTACATGTTTGTTAACACCTAGGTGCCTGGCAGTGTAAATCAGAGTCTCAAATGTTGCAGTTTGCTCTGATAGCCAAGTGCTGGCTCAGTAAAAGTATTGAGACAAACTGAGATATGAAATGCTTCACACTTGGCCAATAATCTAATGGTCCCTTTTTTTTTTTTGTGTGTGCAGAATTGATGTGAAATATCCATTTAAACAGAGCTATCTTCAGGTATAGCTCTATCAGCTTTTTATCCAGCCTGGAAATGTGTAATAGGAAATAGCAGCATGGGTAACTGTAAACCACTTGACATATGTCCGTATTTATAAACACACTTTTCATTTGCTGCAGTTTATTTACTCTTGGCACATACAAATGAAATGTGACAGCCACCCTGTGGCTCCTATTGATGAGAGGATTAATAAAGCTTGTACTTTCATTATGACATCCTAAGCCATCATGCGTGAAGCCTTCAACAGCCATTATTGAGCATTGACACATATTGCATCAGTAATCAGAAGTGACAGAAGACAAGAAGCTGGCAGGAACAGGGCTTTCAGCTCTCTCTCAGGAACAGGATTTAATGTGGCCTTAATGTATAGCTGTGCACAGTCTTAGACTCATTTTTAGCTCTGTTGGTCGTCCTTTAAAGGCATGTTATAAAAAAGTCTCTGTATACCTGTTTTACTGAGATGAAAGCAATGCATTGATGCCTTAAGAGGCCACCTAGAAACGAAGACTAGACAGGAGTAAAGGGAATAAAGGTGGGTATTTATTTGAGGGGTGTTCAAAGGTGCCCCTGGGGAGCCAGAGGCTGCTGCCCAGATGAACCCCGAGATGGACCCCAGGTCACGAGTTCTTCACACTTTTATAGGTTTGGTTCATTTGCATCTCAGGGTTCATTCTCCAATTAAGGCTTCAGTTTAATAATGTAATTCCCCTCAGCTTGTCCCCCTTTAGAGGGTTTTGGGTTATACTTTTTGGGCCTAGGACAGTCTGGGTGTCTTTGAAGAGCAGACCCAGACAGGCTTTGTTATGACTGCCCAGCATGAGAGAACAGAAATGAACAGGGCACAAGAACTTCAGAGTTACACACTGAGCAGGACAGGAATTGAAAAATATAGAAGTTAAAACCCAAGGCATCAGCATAACACCAACAGGTTGTTACTTGGTAATGCAGCCCCTCATGGCACTGCATGCTGGGGGGTCTCTTAAGGGTTTATTCATTAAATACCCTTGGCAGGCCTGTATCTTTTCCTTCATATTAACAAGGGAAAATATGGGAACTTCAGGCAAAGTGCTGGGAAGTCCCATTTATCGCTTATTATGGGAAAGAGGTCCCTGAGTTGAGGCATGGAGGAACTGATGTAAAGGTGATGTGTCTCACATGGAGCCTGTGGAATAATCAAATGATCTCTCTAGGTCACGTGGAGGCAAGGAGCGAAGCAAATCTTCGGGAGTGTTTCGGCATTTAGCCCAGGCAGTTGAATTTTTCTTGTTTGTGCAACAGAGCAAAAGTTTGGGCAGTACATACAGGGCTAAAATCCAGCTTTTTGCAGAGTGCTTGTGGTGGTGTCAACAGACCTTCACTGTGGCTTTAGTGGCAGATATTACATCTCTTTGCAAGGAAGGTGTTAAACAATTTTTAAATGAAGAGACAGGGACAGAGTTCTGAAAACTTCTGTTTGTGGTCTGCATTGTGTTTCTCATCTGCTGCTAGCTTGGTAGTCAGTCTTGTACAAACCAGTTTACCTCGCTGAGCAGCAAATCCATTCTGCTCTGAACAAGCCTCTAAATTAAGTTTTGAAGCAAATAAGAAAATCAATTAAAAAACTAAATGAAGTTTCGAGGGTCAGATTTGTTAGGGAGCAGAAAAAAACAGCAGCCCTGTCTCTGTTTAACTCTGTGGAACTTTTGCTGCTTTCATCTATGCTTTTCTCCTAAAAGTTTTAGATAAATGCAGTTTGTTAGAAGACTCCTAATGGAATGAATATTATACCAAAGCTTCTTGGTGACTGCGCAGGGTATTATTTCTTACAACTTTTGAGAACCATGGAAAAGCTGAAAAGTTACTCTGAATTAAGTTCTTCTTTTACACAAGTTGACGTAGCTGTTTTGGGCTACTGGCTTTTCATCTTGCAGCTATTCTTCGGTTTCAATCTCGAGCAGTCTCTATTGCCAACCAGTTTTTCTTCTTGAATTTTTTTTTTTTTTATTTTTTTTTTTTTTTTTTTTTTTTTTTTTTTTGCGCTGTGTCTACTTGTAGAGGAAGAGCCACTGGTGTAAAATAGCTTCAGCCTGTCTTTGGTTTTGACACTTATATTTCTGTGCACTTTTGTTTCCCTTTGATATGAATTTTTTTTTCCCTTGGAATATTGACTTCTACACCAGAGAACAATATCCATTCAGTTTGTGCTGTTTTGTTGGCATGGCAGGGTTTTCCACAGGAGAGGAAATAAAGCAATCTCTCTTTGGTAGAGGCAGCTGAGAGGAGGAAGTGTTGGAAAAGCATCACCTACAAATGCCAGCTGCAATTTAACCTGGACTGAGAGTAGGAAAAGATGTGAATCAGAGAGAGTTTACAGCCCTTTTCTGCCCTGAGAAGCTGCAAACAGATTACAGAAACCTGGACATAAGGATACACCTTCAAGTGATGGTCAAATCAATGAAATTAAGGGTTTTGCTGGAAGATTGAGGCTGCTTGCTCAGAGTGTTTGCTGAGGGACGAGCTGCCAAATTACAGCTGTGTGAAATAGTCTGAGCCCTGAGCCTAACAGAGTTGTATTTATGCCTGTTAGAGGCTTTTCTTTCTGAACGGAGGCCTCTTTCCTAAACATAACTATTCTGCTTACAAATGTTTTGTCCCGAAGTATCCAAGTTTTCTGAAACAAATCCACAAACACTAGTTTAAATTGAGAATAAATGTCTTTGTGGTGTATAGAGGAAAATAAGATTCCCCTCCACAGCAGAGAAGGAGGAAAAATAGTATGAGGAAGCTGTCTTTATCTCAAATACACACACACACATAAAACCCCCAACACCCAAAATGAGGGAAAACTCTCCTACATTCTTGCACAGATTACATTGTATGCAAGTTATGTCATGCTAGCAGATGCTGAAATTTGTTGAGTACCTACTTGCTAGATAATAAATTATTTCCATTAGGGACAGCCAACTTGTACAGGTGCTACACATCCTTGCAGTATGATAGCAGCAAGGCACGATATTACCTAATCCCACCCCCCAAAGATCATTAAAAAATACTTCAGAATCTGGAAGTGTATCTGTATGAGGTGGAGGGTATTCCAGTGAGGTTTAAGCTCATTTATCACCTTGGTATCGTCAAATGTTTGACTCTTGGGAGCTCTATGCAAGGAACTGTCTCTTGTGTCTCTCTCTTGGAATGATGATCAGTGAAATATGGATGTAGTGCAGTCTAATCGTATAAATCTGAGGGCTTTTATGAAATATAACAAACAATATAATGAATTGAAAATATGGCACTGTTTACTGACAACTTAGAGTAAATTTTAGGAACCTCTCTGTTCCCCAAAGCCTACTTCCCCCCCCCAGCACTGGCTCTTGGTTTTGAAAGAACTGACACTATTTCTGGGCAGAGAATTGAAGGCAAATAGGCAGAGAGACAAAGTGGTGGAGGAAACTCCTTCTCTGCCTTCTGAGTCACACAAATTCATGCAGTGTGGAACACGAGAATTAACTCTGTGGACAGCTGCAAATCTGGATCCCAGCTTGAGTCCCAATCTTTGTTTAAATTCATCGATATCATTGATGTGCTAGAAAAAAAAATTACTGTTTTGTATCTCAGTCTGTAGGTTAGACAATACACCCATCGAGTTCTCTTCCTCCAGTTCTTGAAATTGAGCCGAGTAACTGGACTTAAGGCATCAAACAATACAAAATTGGGACAATTCTTATTCTCTAATGAAACAAACTACACTGGAGCTGCTTGTGATACCTTAATAAGTTTAAGTAATTCACTTTTATTGTTCTCTTCTGTTTCTCCTTTCTGCATGTTTAGTGGTTTAGCCATTTATTTTATAGTTAAGTGCTATGACAGCTTATTCCTGCTGTTGCATCATTTGCTCAATCTGAAATTGGTTCTCAGTTTATCAGCAGTGTAGTGTTTTCAAAAAACATGTCCCCACACACAATCACAGATGTAGCTGAACTGAATTTTCCTTTTAATCACATCAACCTGGCTTTTCTTGTCATTAATGACTGATCAAAGTGAGGTCTCTTTATAGCTGGGTCAAGTTATCCTTCAGTATTGGTAAGTGTGTAAGAAGGAGCTTTTATTCCAGTAACACAACAAAGAGTGAAGCCCCTCGCCTCCCTGCAGTTAAGAGTTGTCAGAATTGTTCCTTGGAGTTCAGTGGAATTTATATGCAGAGCTCTAATGAATGGCATATGTGGAAGATCTCCTTTTCTGCAGATTATGTTCATAAATCTCTATCTGTTTGCTCATTTTCATGATTGTTTATTCAATGTCTTCTGCAGGGTTTTGTCTGACAAGCTCTGAACTTGACAAATGAGTCCTCACAGGGACCAGATAGGTTATTCCAGCATTCAAAACTGAATTAAGACCAAAATTCATATGAAAGGGTAATTTTACAGGGTTCTATCAGATGCACTTGTCTTTATCTCATTCTTCTTAATTAAGGCTGAATCAATTGCAAATGGGAGGATTTGTTTGCTCTTGCCCTGGCTAATCTCTTATTGAAGAGTGGAATAAATGCTCAGCCGATGTCAGTCACTGCCGTTCTTTTTTAGGTTCACTGAAATCATCTGGACTCTTGTCAGTGCTTTTGCCTTGCCTGCCTGAGTCAGGGCTGCAAAAATCCACCAGCAGATCAAGTAATGGTATTATTTGCATATTTTTGTTATCTTTTGTCCTTTTTCTTGAGCAAAAATTACCAAGCTTTTCCTGATGAATGTTTAAAAGGAGGAAAACATCAGATGAAAACAGATGGTCTGTATTTGTGGGCGCCTGCCTTGCACTCTGACACAAGGGAGAGAGAGAAAAAGAATGTTTTATCAGCTGCTGTGTGCTGTTATTGTAGTGAATAAATTGCACTGAAATATTTTAACATGGGATAAGCAGAGGTATTTCATCATATAAGAGAATTGGGTTTTAAAGATCCTGCCTGTTCCTACCTGAATCTCAGATTAGAATTCCAGAAGCTGATCAGGCTGAGATTTTTTTTTTTTTTCCTCCTTTTATTTATGAAAGTTTTACTGAAACAATAATAGTTTGCAATGGAACCAAGGGAAATGCCATGGGAATTGAAAGCTGATGTGTATGTGTGTAGCACACTCAGGCCAGGTGCTTCAAACAGAGCAAATCTATTTAGCACTGTGGGCAGGTTATTTACCAAACAGCTCAGTAAACTTCCTGTTTGCAGGACAAAATATCACTGACAGTGTCTGGGGCAAGGAGTGTGATGGATGGTGTTCAAACACTGTTTATTTAATAAGGTTTAGGAGGTAAACTTGGGCTTCTGAGCTCCATCAAAGCTTTGCTGGGGTTCTATTTTTCCTGTTTCTGAAGGACTGATACATCCAATCACTTGATCTTTTAGCAGTTGCAACTATAGAAACAGTAAGTTAGCCCAGCTGTGATGGAGTTCGGGTAGGAGAGTTGCATGTGAAATTAACTATCATGAGTTAAAGTAATGTCCTTTGCTTGATTAGTCTTATCAGCTATTGAAAATATCTCTTTTGGTCACCAGGTAACCAAGGTAAGCTTATTGCTGAGCCAGAGTCTGAGAGTGCTTCCAGGGAGAGCAAGGATCAAGTTGGGAGGGTGGAATCCAAGTGCTGTTCTGTTGTGGTGGTAATTCCCAAAGGGATCACAGCAGGTCCCAGCCAGTTCTTGGCAGTGTTTGTGTTTGTCTTGTGTTATGTCAGTGGTATTATCAAACTGTTTGGGTGGACATAGACTGTTCAGAGCATCACTAGAACTTTCAGACTTCTTTTGTAAACAGCCCTCATGACTCTGCTGAACTTTTTTGTTTCAAAATGTACTTGTAAATAGAGCCAGCAATAAATCATATGTAATAACAGTAATACTTCTTTGTAATGCAGGTAGCTAAAGCTTTAGTTTATGCCTTGGAGAAAAAGTTTAGGATGTGGTAATTGCCACAGTTAACCTTCCAAGATTTACCTTTAACTTACCTGTTGAAATCAAATGTGCAGAGAAAAAGTTGTCATTTGTATAGGCAACACTTACAGTCTGCATTAGAGGCACTAATTTCTGCTTGTTTTGTGCCAAAAACAACACTTCAGTTACAGCCTGTGACATCTGTGGTTCACTTATTTTTTTCAAAGACCTCCCATTTTCTGTTGCTCTCTTTGCCATTGTATTCCTTAGCCCTCGCTTTTTTATTAAGGTTCAGATTTTTGAAGTACAAATCTGACATGAGTTAGATCAGTTGTCTCCTAATACAGCTCTGTTTTGAATATACGTGGATGATGATGATAGAGGTTATCAATATTTGATAAACAGTTCCACTCTGATGTGTCAAAGAAAGTGTTTTGACAAACACTCACTAAATGATCCTGAGAATAACCTTTAGACTTGAATGACTTGAATTGATTTTGTGCTGCTGCAGTCCTTCCAGAATCACCTTATGCATTATTCTGAGTTCCCTTGTCTCTAGTTCCTGTTCATTTTGATTGTTATAGTCTTTGGGTTGGTATTTTAGCACTGCTCAAAGTTTTGGTTGAACACTGAAGTGTGTGGGGGTAGCTGAGGTCATAAAAGCCCGCAGAACAAACATTCTGTTAATTAATCTCTAAAGTGAGAGAAGCATCTCCTCAGCTAATGGCGAGTGAAATCACTGTGAATGGGGCCATTTCATTTCACCACAGGTCTAAATGGTCCCTTCTCTCTGCAGCTTTCCATTAAGCTGTGACAGAAGTGCCATTGCCAGCCCTGAATGAGCAATACAGCGCTGCAGCAGCTCCTTGCGAGCCCTAATGAACCTGAGGCATGCTCACAGCAGCACCACTGAAATCCCAAGGCTGCATTTACAGTACAGATTGTTAAAAAGGCAGATTTTGCTTCAGTCCATTGCCAATCCTTTTGTTGCAGGGGAACTGCACTGTAGTGGGGCCTTCTTGCTGACATTGGAGGAAATGCAGTTTTCAGTCGTGCTCTGTGGATGTTTTGTAATGAGCTGGCATAAAATGACATGACTGTAGTTTAGAATAGCTCTGTTCCTGACTGTCTGCTTGGAACTGAGAACATGGTGCTAAGACAGACAATTTTAAAAACTGGGTGATTCAGAGGCCTCCACCTACCCCTTCCTTAGGCTTATTGCTGTGATATCAGAGCTGAGCTTAATCACTTCATCTGGGCTTCCCTGAGCCCATTCAGCATCTGAACTCACTGTCACTGAAAGCACATCCAGCTGCAGGATGAGAAAAAACAACTCCTAATGTGCAGATTGCGTAATGCAATCAAGAGGGATCAATAATACCTTACATGGTGTTATTGAGTCTGGGAATGCAAGGCAGGCTGCACAAGTTCTGTCACTGCACAAAGCAATGTTGCAAAAACAATGGAATTTGATAGATGTCTAAACATCATTGCAAAAAAAAAAAAAAAGGAAATATGAATACTGAAGAATAGTACAGGAATGAAAAATATTGAGATTGAGGGGCAAAAACTGCACTAGATTAATGAAGGAAATAGTTTATTGAGGAAGAGGGATGGGTAAATCATTACCTGCAGTTACGGCTCAGCTGGGTAGTTATAATTTCTCAGCACACAGATATATAATGACATTAGAATGATTTTAACTTTCACATTAAGCAAAAAACAAATTCCTAAAGATTTCATAATATTTCATAATGCACAATAGAAATGCAGCTTCCTAATCAGCCAAACAGTTGTTTGCCCATTTTCCTTATGAACTCAAGTTCTTCTCTCTTCCAGAATACAGTCCAAAAATCTGAAGGTTGGGAGGCAATGCCTTTTTTGGGAGGGCTTCCTAGGTGATGAAACCATTGAAGTTGTGTACACCTGATGGAAGTAAAATGCCTTGAAGTACTTATTCAGCCAGCAGTGTGCTGAATACAGAATTCTATCTTTAAAAGACACAGTAAATTTGTTTGAAATGCCAACCCCCTGAAAGCTTCTGCAAATGTTATTTCTTTGGCCTTGCCTATATTTTTTGTGTTCTTCACTCTGAGTGGAGAGGGTAATGAATACATGATTCTCTTTTTACCTTCTTAATATTTTCATTCAGTGAAAATATACGTTAGCTTGAACTATGCTTCAACCCCCCAAAAAAGTAATATAAATAATAGCAGTTGTTTTTTGAAAGGTGTGATTTCAGTGTCTATAGGACTGAGGCCTGTCCTTAGACAGTGCCAGTGAGGTACCGAAGTGAAAACTGTGACTGAATAAGGAAGGAGAGGAGTGGAAGATGGAGACTGAGACTGCCTGATGTGCAGTATGAGAAATGACCAGTTGAAAAAGATGGGTTAAAAAATCTGTGCTGTTTAGTGTGTCTTTTACAAATACTTACAGGGAACAGTGGTAGAGCAAAGAAATTGAGATATCCATTTGTTTATACACTGAAAATGCATAGAAATATAGAGAAAGGCAATTGTAGTTTAAATAATTTCAAATTAATATATAAAACACTCTAATTTGAAAAAATTTATTCTTTTAATGATAAAACTTGTAAAAAACTTTATAAAAATAGCAGAAGAGGATGTAGAGTAAGAGAGTTCATGCAGGCAGCTGCAGTTTTCCAGTTAGCAGACTTCCCCTCAAGTGTGTCTGCCTTTTATGCACAGTCTACATCCTGCAAAATTTATTTTTCTCTTAATTTATTCTAACTTTTCCATTATCTAGCCTGTCCTTGCAACACTTTTGAGAAATCACTAAACCCCGTGAAGCACAGACTAGACTCCTAGATCAGGTTGTTTTATGTCTTTATTAGACAATCCCATTAGAACCTCACCAGTGGCAAAGGAGGGAAATATAATGCCATCAGCACCCTTAGAATGCTGCACTCTCCAAAAGTTACTGGCATTAGTGAACTCATCTTACTGCCAGAACCTTTTAAAACAGTCTACAAGCTCATTTCATTGACTTATAAAACTATTTGTACTGAGCAATTCATTTTATGTTCTGCGCTGAGGAACAAATACCACCTTGGGTTTAAGTTGACTGTGTTGCTGAGATACCACCCTGAGCTAACTTTGTATTTTTATGTCCCTGAAGGATTTCATTAAGGTAGTAGAGCACTCTCTATCAAATATTCATAACCTGTAGTAAACTGAAGTAATATCCTTTATTCATTGCAGTTTGACACAGATGCATGTTCATAGCTGACAGTACTTGCTCACATCCACAAATTGAGTTTTTGCCACTTGGAGCTCTGCTTCATAATATTTTAGGTGTTGCTATTGTTTTCTGAATTTTTGAACAATGCAAGGATTCTGCTTTGTTAAAATCAGCATCCTTCCAGACCAGCAGCACCTGGTGATGTATATTCATATATCATTTTTACATTTAACTAGTTTGGGGGGAACTAGCTGTGTGGAAATGTAATGTCACAATGCTTCACCTCTAACTCGGGCTGACTCCTCACTCAGATGGAAGCCTGTGATCTTCTGAGAGGTCCAGAAGTGTTTATAAGAAATAAGTGGTTATAAGAAATAATACTAAATAACCTTGTAACTGAAGTATAAGGCAGTACCTTCCTGGGGTTCCACATGGCCATAAAGTGTGTGTACTTCAGTTCTGAAGCCAGCCAGGTTTCAGACCACACTTTCAGGGAAACTCTTTGAAGTAGATGTATCCCATTCTCATTTGCATACGTTATATAAAGGTGCCATCATGCAAATAAATTGAGGTGGCCTACTTAGATGTTTGAAGTCAGGCATGTATTCCTGCAGCTTGCTGATTAAGAGCCTGACTCTGCAATTTGTTGACTTCAAAGCCTTTCTTTTGAATCACTGAGTTTTTTGACTTTTATACTCTTTGCAGCCTGAGCTCTCAGATATTCCTTTTTAATTGACCACCAATTGGGAATAAAAATCTGCTTTTGTTTTTTACTTTCTCTTATGTGTGAGAGATTGTCTGTAATATTACTTCATTATCATTTTTTGTTGCTAATTTGTCTGTTATATCAAATGCACAAAGTGAGAATGTGGAATTTTCCAACCCTTACAAAAGGTGGAGCAGAACTTCGTAGAAAGTCAGACCTTTTGTGCTATTGCACTGTCCCAGTGATCCCATGAAAACAGTGAAAGGGATAGTTGAAAATGGCTTGAAATGACAAAACTGTGTGAGGTAGCTTCATTTCCTCAGGTGTGAGGCAGTTTTTGGTCATGCTGTATAAGGGGGTGAAGTAGGCAGGACACAAATATTTGAGAAATATGCAGCTATGAGAGGACACAGACTCTTTAAATACCTTGTCAGCAGCATGGGAGTGTTGAACAAGTAATGCTGAGCCTGTGAAGCTTTACCTGCATGAGTGAATGTGAAATACCTGCTGCATCCCACTGGAATGGCAGGAATTGGTGTTGCCCTCAGGTTCAAGATGCCAGGATGAGCAGAGGTACCCAGCCGTGTGCACTGCTGGCTGAGGGGCTTGCAAGGAGGACTGGCTCATGAGCAGTGATTCCAGGATTCCTGAAGGACCATCAAATCCAGCTAAACAAACTGGTTTGGATGCTTAGGGAGGGAGGTCAGCCCTCAGGGGCCTCTGGTGGATATAAAATCCATCATCGCTCAACCCTGATGAGCAGACCTGGCTGGTGATGGATGCCAACATTTGGTGTGATGGCAGCTGAAGGCTCCTGTCTGGACTGGGGCTTTTGAGGTGCCTGGGGCAGGGCTGAGTCTGTGTGATGGTGAGAAGCTCTGGGTACAGGCAGTTCTATGAGCTCTGGGTGCTGGCTGTGATGAGTAACTTTACACTTTTGATTCATAGTTCCTCAGTTTACCTTTGCATACATTCCAGATTGTGATTTTTGGCTACTGGATGGTATTGCAGTCAATACATGTGATGTAAGCCTTTAAGGCAGCTGTGAAATCTCCTGCTCTTTCCAGAAGACTTCCAGTGAAGTCATAACAAGTATTAAAAGCAGTGTCCTGGCCCCACAGTTGCATACAGACATTTATCTTAGGTAATTATGAACCCACTGCCAAGCACCTTCCAGAGAAATAAGCCATGAGGCTCTCTCTAATGCTGAGCTCCCCTTTGGGGGCTGGATAACAGCAGAACAGTGCAAATGAGCTGCCAACACCCCTTACCTGAGACAATCCCATATGGAAGGAGTGGGAGGGCAGTGGCCAGGGGTGGCTGTGAGCCTGTGCTGGTCTAAGCTGCTCATTCCAGTTAAATTCCTCCTGAGCAAGGGTTTTCTTTCAAATCTAGGTTTCCACTGATGCCTTCCATGAGCACTTTGAGCAGCATAAGCCAGGCGGGGGTTTCATCACCACATTTTCAGGCTAGCTGTAAAATCTGAATGGAATTTTTTTACACGTAGGTTTAATAGATGACAGGGGATTCCTTCACTGCTTTCTTCAGACATGTTTTACTCTGGGGGGTAAATGCCAGAAACTCATCTTGTAATGAGTAAGCTAAATTAAGATTATGGCTGTTGTCCTGTTCTAATTTCAAGGCAGGATAGCTGCTACAAGTGTCTCACTTAGTTAATGGGAGTGTAGGAAGAATCTATTCAACCCTTACAAGGTTGGCATGGGTAACCCCTCTGAAAATGCACAGGGTGTTGCAGGACTGGACATTTTCTGAGCTACAGAAAATTTAATTTCATTCTGTGGGACGCAAGAGAGAGAGATGGATCCATTTGACAGGATTTTAAAGCACTAGAAATTACTTCCAAATGTATGACCAGCTGAACAAACAACTGTTGTGTTTGAAAAACCAATCCAGATTCTGATTTCAATTACTGTGATGTGAACTCTCAAAAATTGCAGTGTGTCAGAATTGCTCTGGATTAAAAACTGAATAGGAAAAACAATTATCTGGCCTGCTGTGTATTTGTGGGGTGTCCTTGTTAAAGGTAGATGCTGTTTTGAAAACTTCTGGAGAAAAAAAAAAAACCCATTTGTTTATCAGCTGGATATTATATGAATGAAAATGCTTTGCTCTGTGGCTAATAGTTTTATTATAAATAATAAGTAGTTGTTAGCTTATAGATGGAAAATACTTCTGGAATCCCTGGAAGAAAAGGTGGATTCAACCAACCTACCAACAAGCAAACAAAATGTAATTTACTTCATAATTTCTAAGAATACAGAATCCTATTCTACTTATGTGGCTAATAAATGCAGCCAGAAACTGATTACTGCAAATGCCACTGTCCTTATGTTGCCAGATCCCCAAACTGGAATGAATACATTTTCCTGACTTGAATGCAAATGATTTTTGCCAGATATAATCGGAGTTGTCATTACCTTCCATGGGGTTTGTGTTGTGATGGAGCTGAACTCCATTCTAGCACAGAAGGATGACTGCAGACTGTGCACTGTGTAATGTGGTTCCACAACATTTTTCTAAAGTGTTTCGTGTATCATAGCATGCGTGTCACAGACATGTATGATGTTACAAGTCACATGCACTGATATTTCCTAGTGGTCTTTAGGCTTTTCAAAATTAAGAATTACTCTTTCTTAAATCAAAGGTGTTGCACCTCAGGCCAGACTCTGTCAGCTTGGTTGCATTTCTTGAAGAGCTTTCAGTAGGTAGCTAGCAGATAGGATAGCTAGCATCAAGAGAATTTTTTTTTCCAAAGGATTAATGAAGTAGCTCACATGTTTTAGTAACTCTTAGGTCTCTCTATAACAAATTTACTGTGTCTGCTCAATAGCCTGGAGTTGAAATGTGACTCTGGAAACTGTTCAGTTATCTCCTTTGAGTTATCCATGAGACCAGAGGTAAAAGTGAAAAAAATCACACAGGAAGAAGGATTCCATGTATCCTAAATCATAAAAAGTGCTGTAGCATCCAGAAAACCTCAGTGCCTTCTAATAGAGGTGCACTTTTATGCTGTGCTTGTCTTGGGACCAAGTTGTCAGCACGGAGAATAAATGGAGCTGCTGTCAGAACATTTAAATGCCAGGCACAACAAATTAACTAACTTCCCTGCTCTGCTTTGGGAGGAAGGTCCAGTGGTACCAGCTGCACAAAGATTCTCCAGATTTGAGGGGTTCCTTCCAGTTCCACTCGGGTACTCAGGGTCTTTCCCAGAGTTACTGCTGACCACACTTGTTATAGGCTTAGGTAGAAAATACTGACTTCTGACTTGTTCATTCTGAAACTCCCCAAATCTGACTCAAAACCATTGGCTTGCAGACCTGAGACCTTGCTGATGGAGATGGTTGTGGTGTTGACTGGTTAGGTGACACATCTGTGCTAGAAAAAAACCCTCAAACCAACCAATGAAACCCTGAAACTGAGTCAACACAAGTGAATTCTTCTGTCTGGGTGATTTCTGTCTGACTCACAGGGTCTATTTCCTTATTTCCTGCCTTTTTCTACACATTTGCCTAAATCCAAGCTACTTTAAACCAGCACAGAAGTCACAGTTCTGAGTAAAGAGTGGAACAATTCCAGAGCGCAGTTTTCTGTTTTATGCTGAATTATGAGGTGCTTGCCTGAGCAAATGCCTTTTATTTCTCTCAGAAATCAATATTTGGGTATCCTTGCAGAGGGCAATGCTGTCCCTGTTGGGAAGCACAGCTGAGGAGCAGTCAGGCCATGACAGCTGGCACAGTTCTTTTCTGGGTTCTGTGCATTCCTCAGCAAACTTCACACTGTCAGGAAAATTTATCCACAAACACCAGAGGTTTATATCCAAAAAGGAGACAGACGAGTCCTGTTACTTTATTGAAATAAAGGGAGAGGCCATGGGGCATTTTCCTGGGGGCTCTCCAGTTTTTGGAGGGCTCAGCCTCCTAGTTATCCTAATTTCCCAGTCACATTTCCCTCTCTCTTTCTCCACTGGCTGAGCTCCTTGAGAGGTACAGACTTCCCAAAATGCCTAATACCTAAGGTTCCCTTCTAATGTCTAACCCCCACTTTATTTTAATTCTTACAGAGTTTCTGGTTCTTCCCATTGTTTCTTTCATCTCTCAGTATCCAGTTTGATTCCTCAGCAGACCTGTAGTTTATTTGTAAGGGCGAATCTCTTTCCATTCATCGATCAGTGGAATCCTTCCCATGGTTTCTGTCATCTCTCAATATTAGTTTTATCTTCCAGCAGGCCCACAGCTTGTTGGTAAAGACGAGTGCCTCATTCCTTTCAACATCACATAGTCCTTTGCAAAAACTCTTAAATAGCTAAATGGCTTTTTTTTTTTTTCCTACTAGCTGTCATGTATTTCAAAAAGTATTTTTATTATTATTAGAATACTTTTCCTCATTTCGACCTTATTTACTCCTATCTGATTTACATGCTCTGGTATGGATTTATGTACTTTATGTAGTTCCCCCTGTGTTCCATAGGTTTTATTCCACGTATTTCAGTACTGTCACTTCACTTCCCTTGAAGTAAAATCTTTTTGCCTGTTCACTTAATATCGTTACTCTCACTTCTATTTATCCTTGTTTTCCTCAGCAGCTCATCTGTCTTTATTACTTTTCAGACAAGAATTCACAGTTCATGTTCCTGAAATACTTGTAAATATCCTGAAATTAATTTCTTTATCTTTTTTTTTAATTAGGATTACGAAAAAGTATGCCTTGCAAAAGGGATTTTATAAAAAATAGAAATATATTATTATGAGCTGGGGAAGATTTTTTTTCTTGGAACTGATTCCCAGTGGTCTCTGTCATCACTGGTTCTTAGAGCCAGAAAATGGGATTAGCAAGGTCTTCTGAGTCTGAACACTGCTAGAAGCTCATTAGGGGGCTTCAACACCAAGTCCATATGTTATATTTGAAATTTAGCATGCAATTTCCTAAAGCATCCTCATAATTTTCTCCTTTTAAGATCACAGTTATTTGGAATATCTGTTGCCTAATTCCGGTCATTACGCTGTCTCACGGTGTTTATTAATTACAGTGCATGTGTAAACAAGACCTAACAACACAGCAAATTAGAAAATGCCCTGTGGTTTGGCAGCACAGCTTTATCTGGAGGTGGAAGATGTGCCCTGGTCTTCACACTCCCTGCATTAACAATAAATCAGTTTAGTAGGCCTTCCATAATATCTTCATTTCAGGCTGGCACGGGGGAGAACAAGGAGCACATAGCAGTGGATCCAGGTATTCCTTCAGGGATGCAATGAGTCTGAGGCACTGTATTGCAGTCTCTGGTTTGTTTCTTTTACCTTTTGAGTCCGTTTTACTCAGAGTTTGAATCAAGGCGCAGGAAACAGGGAGGTTTTCCTTAGGACTTTGATGTTTATTATGTCTTATCTATAACACATCTACACAGAGACTGCTTTCTAGGTTAACAAGGGGAAAATTGCCCAAGGTGTCTGCTTCCAAGGTCACTTATACCCCAAACTGTCCAATTATTAAACGCCAACAAATTTATTTTCACTTATAAACCAGTGGTTATTAATTTCTGACCCGCACTGCGGGATTTCTGACCCAATGGCAAAACACTTGGATTTGTGAAAAAGAAAGAAGAACAAACCCATGTCCAAAACTCCCAATCTTGTAACCCACATATTACTAATACACTACAAACCTAATTTTTCTCCATATTCCACCCAGTGATATAACTTTTCTGTTTAATCACTCAGCAGCACTCTCTGTGTTATCCCACAGTCTTGGGAGCCTTTCCCAGGGCCTCAGGTCAAATGGAGTGTGCTTGTGAGGATCATTGCTTGTCAGAACTGAAAGACTGAAATTCTCAGGATTCAGGGTTCCAACAGCACTGCACAGAAAACAGAGAGCAGCAAGGTTGATCCTACAGTGGCTTAGCCAGGGAGCTGGAACCAGGGCTTGGGCTGGGATTGTGTTGCTGTCCCAGAGCACAGGAGAAGGAACCTGGCAGAGACAGGGATGGCTCAGCTATGTGGATACACAGAGAGGTGAAGCTATAAAAATATCTGACTGATACCAAGGAAATAGCTCTGTAGGATATGTGCAACAGGAGGATTTATCAGTGAGGTAACTGGAGCAGCGCCCAGAGTGTCGGAGTCCACACTGGCCTAGTCTGTGGTACACAGGAGATCCGTGAGCCATGGGAAGCTTTTGTTGAGCTGGGCTAAGCCCCTATGGCTTTGTGTTGTGTGCCACAGTGCTGGGTTTAGTGAGCTCTGTTCAAAACACATACAAAAATGATTGCTTTTTGCTCTGAGATTTCATTTCAGAGGGATTCAGCCAGAAGTGTGTTTGTACCGGGTTGTCAGGCTGCTTTTTGCCGCGTCTGCGTGGCTGGTTCGGTCTCAGCCACACCCAGCCGATAACCCCGGATCGAAGGCTCCCAGGCTGAGGGCTGACGCAGCCTCCAGGATCCAGAGCTGGCAGCTCTCCGAGCTAACACAGGTCCTGTGTCCGCCGAACGGATCCGGTTATCAGAGCTCGCTCGGTCAGCCCGCTCCGATCCCTTCGGAGGCTCCTCCGCCAGGTGCCAGTGCCGCCCGTGGCACTGCCGCAGCCTCTGGGGCTGCGTGTCGGGCTCAGTGGCTCTCGAGGGACGATGGCGCAGAGAGAGAGAGGGAGACGTGGAAGGGTGAGGTAGCAAAGGTTTATTGCGGGCAGGGGTCGGGGAAATCTCCGCTCCCCCCAAACAGGGGAATGAATTTTATACTCCCACAGAATTGGGAGGGCACAGCGAGAACAACCAATAAACACAAACATTACATCGACTCAGACCAATGGCGATATTACAGAAGGGAGGGGAAAACATGTCAATCTGTTCTAAACCAATTACTCGACGCCCAGCGAGGAATTTTCCAGAAGCTTGCCTTGATAGGCACCTCAAATCCTCCCCACTGGGCGTGGAATGTTCTTCTCCAACACCCCCTGGACCAAACCATGTCTTTTAGGGGAAAGATAACTGTACCAATATTCTTCAAAAAAGGAAAAAAAACTTCTTTACGCCTCGCCCCCAAGGCTTTCCTCTGCAAGGGACTCCTCTAGCCACCTGAGGGCTAGGGCTGGAGCGGCTATTGGAGTTCCCAGGGTCCCCACAGCTTTTAAGGACTGGCCACTGCCTTTGGGATTGCACCACATTTGTGTGCTTGGGAGGATGCTGGAGCCAGCATGTTGCACCTGGGTGCATCCTGCAGAGAAATCTTGATTCAGCATCTTGGTACAGTGCATCAGTGTTATCAATCGAGATTAGCCACAAAGCCTGATTCGGCTGAAGATTGGTTTGGAATTCCTGTCTCTGCTGAAATGAAAACATAACTTCTGCTTTTACTTTGTTTTGTGGTTTATTTGTTTGGAGTTTTTTTAATGGTATTTGTTGGTTTGCTTTAATCTTTGTTTTCAGAGGGAACAAAATAGCAGTAATTCTTGTTCTTTCTTTCCCTAATTGTTCCTGTATCTACTTTTAATAATCTACCATACAATAAGCTCATTAATGGTAGAAAAAGGAGGAAAATCATGGGCAATGTGCATAAAACATTTAAAAGAAAAGCAAATATTTAGTTATCATTCATTAAATTTACATCTAAATCTTTGAGAGGTTTACTGGTATAATTTATATTGATATGCTCTATAAATAAGTATTCTGACCATCTCCCCCAATATTAAATGTTTTGTATAGTTTCTTTCTCTAGATCAACTAAGCAAGAATAGGAAGCACATTATTAAGTGACTTAAATACTCCTAGAGGTTTAATTAGAATACTCAGCGTTTCTTATTAGAAACTTCTCTGCAAAAGAAGTTTGTATTACTTTCCATCTCTATTATTCCTTAATATTTCTTCCTATTTGAGACAGTAATTTGGTTCATGCTGTATTATTACACGCATTGCTTGTTCAGGTTCTGTTATACTTAGGAGTATTCTTTCTGCCAAATATTGTTCATAGGAAAACTTCAAATCCATTGTAATATTTGACAAGTGAAAACAGTTGTCTCTGTAACACCCGTTTAATTGCTTTTAAGGCACTGCTAAATCCATTACTGAAGGTATTAACTAGGAGGAATTGCAGGAGGAATGGCAGTTTCAGGTTTGCTTTTTTTTAATGCACTTCCAATTAAAACTATCTGTTTTTATTTAATAGTTGGGTTGGGAAAGCATAAATATAACTTCTCATGTTTTGCCATATTTGTAAAGCGAAAAGATTAATGTAACAATTATTTTTCATGTCTGATATACACATTACTGTACTGCTGTTTATGAAGCTACAAATTTAGCTCTCTGTTAATCAAAATATTGAAAAAAATTCAGGTAAATAAATTATTACTGCTATGAATCATGAAATTTCAATAAGAATATAATATAGTGTTCTAAAGGTTCTTACATTTAGAATATTTCTAAATTGGCTACATCTACGACATTTAATTACGTTTAGAAATAGGAGAATTTTATTACAGTGCTGTGGGGGAAAAAAAATTAAACCATAAAAATCATACATTTTAACATGGAAATTCCTAAGTAGTAGGATTTAAATATGAGAAGATAATTGTTGCTCTCTTTAATAAAATAATAAATACAACTCTTCTAGTAAATAGTCTCCTATTCTAGTAAGTGTGGATATCCTCTCCTAGTAAATATTGTTCTCTCCTAGTAAATATTATCCTTGTAAATGCTGTAGCCACAGAAAACCCCAAGCTGTTGTAGCTGTTCCCTCACCCTGCCCAGGCTGTGGCTGACCTCAGGACTGGAAGGGTGGTGAATTAGGGAATTCATGTGATACACCACTGTGCATCAGAGGGGGTCGAGCCCCAGCTTGTCAGGTTTGTTTGTGTTTCTTAATGAGTTTATGAAACAAAGTTCAAATCACAGAGTAAATTGTCATGTGAGTCTGAGATGCAAATGGTCCATGACAGCTTTTCCTGGAAAACAAACAAAAAGTGTATTTTCTTGGCAGGTTGTCCTTATTGTCAAATTTATAATAAGACAGGATAATTAAACTCAGTAGGATTCAGGTACTAATTAAAACAGGGTAAGAATTTATTCTGTTTTCCCATGACACTTTCATGAGATGTCTTTTAGTTGCATTGAAATTTTCATTAAAAAAAAAAAACAAAACAGAAGCCAAGAAAAAAAAAAGCCGCTGAAGGAAATTTCAAGATGCCCAAGTTTGAGAGCCTCAGATGAGATCGGGACACAAGATTGCATCCTAGCAAGGGGTTATGGAATGAATTGTTCTGACCCACCTTGGTTTCATTTTCATACTAAAGACAGGACAAATAAGGGGATTGGTGAAACAGGCAGCTTGTCATGGAGGAATGAGCACATGAGCGAGGAGCTCTTGCTGTGTCATATTTTGGTAGCAAGCACATTTGGAGAGACTTTCCAGTCTTAGAGATGGAAAACAAAACTGGTCTTCGTGATAAAGATGCACAAGGTAATGCAGAGAATTAAAAGATAAGAGGTTAAATTTATGGCACATTTATTTGTTTATGTCATGCTTTGTCTGACTTTCACAGGCTTGAACTTTGTTTAATGAAATTCTCTTATGTCTGTGACATGAAAGGCACTGAAACTTGGGTTCAAGCAAGAAGTGTGAGGGAAGTAATTATGAATTTCCCTTGCTATATAAAAATTCAGGTGTAGAAATAGGTCTTGGTTGAGGATAGTTGTGTACAGTGCTGCTCACACATTATCTGCCTCCCTGAACTTTGCATGCATGGAGTGATTCACAAGGAACCAGAGCTTTGAATTTGTCTGCTTTTCCTGGCTGGGCTAAGTAAAATCAGGCTGGAGTGTGCTCTGATGTGTTGTGAGGTAGAGCAGCAGTTTGTCCATTCCTGTGTAAGGGAGAGGAAGATGAGAAGCAATGGGGTAGCACAGCTGAACTGCTTTGCTGCTGGGAGAGGGAGGGATTTGTTTGTAGGCAATGAAAACCAAACAGGGTGTAAGGCGGGCATACTTGCCTTTTTTTTTCTTTCCCCTTTTCCATTTTCTGTCTTCTGGCACAGATTTAGAAGTCCTAGGGAAGAATAAGGAATAATATCTCAATCTTTCTGTAGGAAAAGAACTGTGATGTAAAGGCTGTCATCATTAGCACGTGGGAGATGATACCCATGATTGCCTGGAGAAGCTGCTTAATTATTTTGGTCAAGTTTCTTACTTGCTCAGTTGAGAGGGCAATAATACTTCCTCTCAGCAACTTTACATACCTAGTACTGAATATATTTAAATTCCTAGAAGATGAAGAGTTATGAATTGACTTGGTAATCTCTTTACCAAGCTAAATGCTTCTACCCTTAGTTAATTGTTGTTCAGTGAGCTGTAAGATTCCACACAGTGACTGAAATGCAGTGGAAGCCCAATTTTAGTGTAAGAGGAAGAGCAAGAACTGAACTATATGCTAAGTTTTTGAGATATCCTACTAATAGGTGCACTTTCTATCCCCATGCATGGGAAGTACCTCAGGAAAATAACAGTGAGGGAAGATACTGAGTGTTCTGCATAACAGGTGCATCAGCAGTGACACAGATGTGCCTTGAATAGGACTGAATAACTATCAGAAATAGCACATCTGAGCCTTCCTTTGGAAATAAAGGCAATAAAGAAGTCTGTCTGTATTTCAGGAGCTGTCAGTCAGGAAATACAGAAGTGCAAGGTTAATGCTTTTAGTCTCCAGAGTTTCAGCACATGAAATACTCAGCTGCTTATGCACAGCAGTGCTAGTAGGAGAAGGAAGGGTGGTTTCATGGCATCTTGAGCATTGCTTTTGCCATCTTCCATTTAATTTTTTCCATGGTAACGTCTATGTTTGTTCCTGCAGCACCAAATGACACCAAGACTGTAGTTACTTCTAAGCCATCTGAGAAATCAGAATTGTAAAAACAATTTCATAAAAACATTAGTCACTGCTGCAGGAAAATTCCTTCCAGGTTAGTTTTTAAGAGCTGTGTTTGGAGCAACTTTGCAGTTCCCAAACAAGAACTGAACTTGCCATGTACTTTGCCCACATCTTCCCTGCCAGTGGTTGGGAATGGTTGGGTTCTTTGAGAAGGTGGCAGTGGGAGTTCTACCTGTTCTGTTTCCAGTGCAGGCTCTTATTGCTGATTCAAATTCACTGCAAGGAGCTGTAAACCCAACAGTTTACCCTTCCTCCTCTCCATCTGCATCGTCCTGTGGAGAAATGAGACAGAAAGGGAACAAAGGCAGCGGCATGAGACCATGTGTCAGTTGTAGTGTGAAAGCTGTGAGGGGGGTTGTGGTCTCTGATGCTTTTTTCACCATCTTTTAACAGCATTTTTCCATTCATAGTTATGAGTTTACCCAAACCTTTCAAAATGCACCTGCTGTTTATGTAGACTGAGGATGAGCATTTGGGTTTAAAAATGCTGGAAGTCTTCTCTTCCATTCAATATTTTGTGCTGTGAAGTTCAAAATTATCCAGAACAACCACAATGTATTCCTGCTCAGTAGATTTGCTTCAACACAATCTACAGAGCCTCCAGAATCACTGGCTGGCCCCAAATCATCTTTAGCATCTGTGGTGCTCAGCTGCTTTACCTTAGCAGTGAGATGCAGCTGTTGTTTTGTTAGCAAACCTCCTACCCTGTACCTTCAGCAATCCCATCTCTCAAGCACATGAAATCCTATGCAGCCTGATGGAAGAGCTCATCAAAATTAAGTGATGCAGCCCTTTAATTGCTTTAGTCTTAGCCCTGTTTCAGGGAAGTGAAAGCAGATTTGTTGCCTCTAAAGAAAAGAGACAAGCAGATTGTTAATATGCAGTGCTGCCATCTGAAGACCCCAGGAGGTTGTAAAGTATGTTGACACCTTCGAGATTGACTCTACCCCTGGAAAGCTGAAATCCATAATTTGATAATTCCTATTCTATAGCTTGCTCTAATCCCTTTAGGAGCAATCACCAGCATATGACTTCCTATGGCTTAAAGAAAGAAAAAAGTACAAAGCTCTCCATTTTCCTCCTCTTTTACAAGGTACTCTGGACTTAATTTAACAAATTGCTCTTCCTGGACATGCAAATGGTCCTTCCCTGAACGGTCATCAGCTCTAGTTATTGCCATGTATTTTTCCCATATTTTCATTAAAATAGCCTTTTCTGCAGCTGTTACAGTTGCACCATACATAGCTGCTCTCCCGGGACCATGCAATTGCTGCTTCCAGCACGGTTTCCAGGAGACACCTGGGAGTGATCCAGCCACCCATGGAGTCCATGGGCTTTGCCTTTAGGAGGCTCAGGGCTGATTTGCACTGTAATTGCAGTGAAGTCACTCTGCAATACACCTTACTATGAAATATGTGCCTTTATCCCTACAAAAAGACTTCGGTATTATTTTGCTTGTGTACTAATCAGAGAATACCAGGCTGTTTAATAGTGATGCAAAGGTGATAATAATGAAATTACAGCGTTTTCAATATTTGATGAAATAAGGAGGGGCATCAATAAGACTTTTGCACTAGACTTTGGGAGGGCAGACTTTGGCCTATTCAGGAGACTTATTCAGAGAGCTCCTTGGGAAGCAGTCCTTAAAAACAAAGGAGTCCAGGAAGGGTGGGCAGGCCTCAAAACAGAGATGTTGAAGGCACAGGGACTGTCCCTGTGTGCTGAAAGATGAGTCAATGAGGCAAATGTCCAGCCTGGATGGGCAAGGAGCTTATGAAGGAACTAAGGAATGAAAAGAGGATGTATCATCTTTGGAAGGAGGGTCAGGGATCTCAGGAAATATTTAAGGGGGTTGTTAGGGCAAAAAAAGATTAGGGAAAAAATTAGGCCAAAGATCAGTTAGAACTTAATTTGGCA
>VXAC01001408.1:0-78960 GCA_013399225.1 Rhipidura dahli
AAACTTTCAAACCCCAACAGGACACAACCCCCATCCAAGGATAAACTTTTCCCCACCGGGATGGAAACAGCAAGGACACTGTGAGAGAAATCCTCACAAGGGTTAGGGCTGTCCTGGCAAGGGAAAGATTATTTTGATATCTTTTTGATGCATATTTCTCTCATTAATGCAAAACAAATAAACCACTGTGATTCCAAGTGTTCACTTTCCATGCTCTGGGTGGAAGCAGAAAACTGAAAACAAACCCTGCCAGTTTCCATGCTGGTTATGCCATTGCTGACACTGACACAGAATGGATGGCTCCCAACTTGTATTTTGTTAGGAATAACAGTAAGGCTCACCAGACAACAGACTCCAGAATTCCAAGGATTTTCCAAAATTCTCCTCCTCTCCATCCTAGTGGAGGGAAAAACCTTAAACTGTGATAACTGATCCTCCTTTATGTGGCTTTTGATAATGCAAGTACAGGTACTTGTTACAATATAGCATATGAAACATCAGGATTCAGAATAATTCTTTGCTTAAAGAAAATTTGCAATTAAATTTGATCATTTGATTATTCAAAGTTTATTTTGACCCCCATTTTTCCTTACAGAGAAGATTTAATCCAACACAAGGCACACAACACGCAGATAAGGGGAACTTTTCAGAAAGTTCCGCTTGGATCTCAGATCCTTTTGGTTTTTACAAATCCTCTAAAGGACAAATTAAGTTATGCTTGCATGGCCCCCTCTGTCCAGGAGCAGCTGAGACTGGGAAAAAAGTCATTGCTGTTATTGCCTATTTTCATGACAGCTCTTAAGAGAGACACCCAACAATTCAATTTTATCTGTACAATTAGTTACTGAAAAAATCACTCCTCTCTTCTCTGTCACTTTCAAGGTTTGTGGACCAGCAATACAAAGAGTTGTGATGGTCTCCTGAGGGATCCCCAGGTAAACACTGCCCCTTTTCAAGTGACCAGCCTGACACAACAGCCTTTGGCCAGATTTTAGCTGTAATGTCACTGCTTAGACGTGGATAACTTATTCAGTTGCAATTTTTGCTCATATGGATTTGATTGACCAAGGTGCTTCATAAGCAATAGTGAGATGAGGCTTTGAAACTCCATGAAAATCAGCTCTCAGTGGTGCCATTTCCAGGCAGAGCTGACACTGAGTTCTGCCTGAGCTTAGCTTGTTCCAAAACAACCAGCAGATCTGTGCACTGCTAACTCCTGCCCTTTAGCTTTTCTGCATTTCATCCATGAGAGGTGTTACTGGGACAGCACAAGTAACTCTGACAGGTGCAATTCAGCTCAGAGAGCAGGCTGTGGGGACAGTGGGATGGAAAATCTGCCATTCAGCTCAGGGGAACCCCTGACTCTTCCCTCAGTCCAAAACAGGCTGCCTCATCCAGGGCCATCCTTGCAGCCCTTCTTCCATCAGGGCAGTTCAGGTGTCAGCTGCAGCATTTTGCCACTCATTTGTTTCTCAATTATTTCACACTTGGAGCAAATGGTGTTCATAAAATGAATATTTCTACACATTTCACTCTTTGCATGCTGCTGGTTTTAGGTACTGATTGTGTTTTCCAGTCCCAGTGGCTCAGCACAGGCTCTGGGCTTGTGAAGAAGGTTGCACAGGGGGGCAGACCAGGCTCTCACCTTCCCAAGGGCTTGCACACCAGCCTCACATAGAAACAGACTTATTTGAGTTTAGCAACAAGCATATTATACATAAAACATTGCTTTTATTCCAGCTGCATGGGAACTTATTTAACCCTAGAGTGCTCCAAAGCCGCCTGGTAACTTCCCTCTGAGTGTCCATTTTATATTTGAAATACTCACCGACATCTCACTGCTTTGGAGGAGCATTCTGTATTTGAAAAGGCTTTCTCAACAGCCATGGCAGATGTGCACACCCTGAGACAGACTCCAGCCATGACTGCTGAGACCTCAGACCTTGCCATAGGCCAGGCAACAGCACAACTCTGCCCATTGCTAATTTACTTCAGGTTTCTGTGTTTCCAGCTGTTAACCTGCTTTGTGTGCAGAGTCCTGTAAAACACTCTGGCTATTAAAATGAGCAGCTCTGTTGGCAAGCAGGCAGGTGCTGTTAGAGCTGCTCATTTTCCCTTACAACCCAAAGCCCATTCCCTCTCAGGCCCCTCTAATGTCACAACAGGAGCAGGATGACCACTATTAATGAGCCCTCAATATCCAGGGATAAATCAGCTGCAGGTGGGATACAGCGAGGTTTGGACCACACTTAACCTCCAGTGAGCCAAAGGTTTGGTTCTCTTCACCTCACTGATGTAAACTGCCTTGTGAAAATCTTAGCTCACTTCAAATCAATAGAGTTATTCCCAGCATTTTCACTGGGCCCAGTATCAACAGTGTAACATTTCACCAGTCCTGGAGTAATTTTAATCTAGAAATTGTTTCCCCAAAACTTGATAATGATTTAAGGTACAAGCAGATTTTTTTTTTTTATTTTTGAAATCTGATAAAAAATAGCTCAAAGGCAGGTATCTCTAAAATTAGTTGTTGTGCTTCACTGAGGCTGTCACAAAACCCAGAAATCTTGTTCTCTTTCGTGTACTGCACCATGCAGTGGTTTTCAAAACAATCCATATTTATTTGCTTGCTCTTTTTCTGTAAGAAAACCAACAAATTATTATAATGCACATTTAATACCTTATTAAATTAGATGTCACCTGCTCTTTGAGGGAGAGGTAAAGATCGAGTTCTGTGTAGTCAGAGGCACAAACTCAATCAAGTATTAATAGCTGAATTACTTTCAGCAATAAGATCTAAGGCCAAGCAAAATGCCCAAGGTCACTCCACTCCAGATGGCACTAATATATTTACAGGACTGATGCCTCCTGGCATTTTCCATTTCTTATGTTTTTGGAACCAATCAAATTGAGGAGCTGGCAACTGCAATTTGCCAACAGAATTAAATTTAAAGGATTATAACTCCAGTTTTAAGCAGTGATTTGGCTGTATTGATGTGAACCCACTACTCTCAGCTCTTGATTTCCACTGAATGATGGCCACAGCATATCATAAATTCGATCAGGACTGAACAGAGTGCTTATCATAGAGAGGTTTTTCCATGTTCACAGCCACCGAATAAAGCCTCAGCTATCAGAGCCAGCAATCAGGGAGACAACAAAAGGACCCTACACCAAATAACTGCTTCTGATGTGGGGGCCTGAAACAGCCTGCACTCCTCCCCAGCAGGGGAGTTTTAGATGGCAGGGTTTTCCCCCAGGCAATTCTGCCCAAGCAGAATTACTCATGGCCGTGGTGCTGGGGGAGCAGGTAAGCACAGAATCACTCCTTGCACCCAGATTTTTCACTTGTGCACGGGCAAACCCGTTCTCTTCTGACTGCTGTGCCAGAATCTTAAGGATCCTCTACCAATCCAACCAAAACTTGTCTTCAGAGCCAGTCAGGGATCCCAGTGCCCAGCTGGGCACCCTGCACCAAGTGCCACCCACGGGAGCAGCGTGTCCTGGGGAGGGACAGGCACTCTGGTGGCCTGCTCAGGGTACAGAGGATTTGTGCTGTACACAGGGCTCTGAGGAGCTCCAGGGGATTCTATGCTATGGGATACTACCCTGAGCTGCCAGGAAAGGGAAAAAAAGCCCAGCTGATTACCCAACACACATAAAACCAGCAAATAACTCCAGCTCTAAAACTAAACAGTGCCAGAACTGGGTGTTGGAAAACACATCCCTGAGCCTTGTTACTCAAGCTGAGCAGTGCAGCCTGATTTTCATACAGATATGTGAGTGTGTTTTCACATGTATATGCTACTGTCAAATTTTGGGTAGGAAAAATACTGGTTTTGACTGATTCCTAGAGTTTCTAAGGCAGAAAATCCTGCAGGTTCCTTATCTTGCAGCACTTTGGGTGTGAGGTTGGTGCTCGGGGTTGTTCACACAGACTGTCAGCACAGCCTCAGCAGTCAGACATGCTCAGGGACAGCTTTGCTCTGTGCTGCCACATCCTGTCCCAGCAGACCCCCAGAGCCTCCTGGTGACCTCGACAAGGAGTCCTGTGCTTTGGGAAATCCTCAGCCCTCCCACAAATTTCTGCTCATCACTGGGGAGCCAAGGCAGCACATTCCCTCCAGGCACATTTCCTTTGCCCACTGGCATCTCTCAGAGCAGCTGCTGCAGCTCCTGGGGTGAAATGCCACCCAGTTGTTCCAAAGATTTACTGGCAAACCAGGAAAAATGCAGTTTCAAACTGCCACTACTTCCAGGTTACCCTATATGGGCTTTGTATTAAAACATGGACATTTAACAGTCTCCTTCCTACCCATCCTTCCTTCCCCTGGCCATATAATACCCAAATGTTGCCATATTTGCCTTTTTCCCATGTCACTGTGGCTCTTCCCTCTCAGGCTTATGCTTCTGACCTTCGTCAGTTCCACCTGAAAACTTTTATTACTGCACTAACCAAGCTGTGCTCAAAGCTGTTATTCCCTTTAAATTTTTTATCCTGATGAAACCTTTAACTATTGCAGTATGATATTGATGATCCCAATATTCCAACCCTCATAAATAAGTTAACAAGAGTGTTCTATTTATACTTCTATGTATGTATACCAAAATACAGAGAGAGTTAAAAAGAGAAATTGCATTTAGAATTTTTTTGTCACATTAAATATACAGTGGCTCTTGGGCATTTCCAGACCAACTAAAAAAAAAAATTAAAAGGAAAGAAAAGGAATAAAGAGAAGAAAAAGAGAAAAAAAATCTTTAAAAATACATGTGCTCAGGGTAGTGGTGAAATCAGGATCCACATAATACCTGGATAGAGCTGGTGCAAAGAGAATGGAGCCATCAAGCTCTTTTCATTTGGATACCTTAGACAGTAAGTGCTCACACTCTAAGGAGAAAAATGCCAGTAATTTTTCAATTGGAATTTAGTTTTGGACAGAAAATGAAGAGCAGAATGATTGTTAAATTATTTAACTGAGCGATAATTCCCACACTTACAGAGACCAAGCCTTCAGCAGCGATGCCTCCCCTGCCTCTTTCCCAGGCAGGAAAAGGAAAGCAAAGATCAGGAACCTGCCAAAAACCCACAGCTCAGAACACTTTCCATAAGAAATGACTTCAGCTGTCAGAAGCTCTCTGAGCTCACCTGGGGAGGGGCAGGAGCTGCACATGAGCCAAAATCGCCCATTTTCACCTCAGAAACCAACCCAGGCAGGGCCTGGGACCCCCCACGGGACACAGGGCTGGGTGGGGACATGTGGGAGTGGTGTCAGCACGGCCACAGGGTGACCACTGCCCTGGACACTGGGTGACCAATGCTCCAGCCATGGAGTGACCACGGCCCTGGACACTGGGTGACCAATGCTCCAGTGACTGTGTGACCACTGCTCTGGCCACAGTCTGACCACTGTCCTGGCCACACTGTGATCCCTGTCCTGGCCACTGTGTGACCACTGCTCCAGCCACAGGATGACCACTGCCCTGGCCACAGCAAGCCCTTCCCCAGCCAAGTGGCCAGCAGGACCTTCATGCACTGTAAATATTTTGCTCTCTGATGTTCTTCCCTTGCCTGTGGTGAGAGCAACAGGCACATCAAAGCAGGCAACATCTCTCTCTCAGAGCGGAGTTATAAAACAAACAATTCGGAAGTGGTTATGCTCTCTGAGATTAAAAACATCCTGGATGACAAATTAACTCCTCAAAGTGATAAAGTGACATGTTTGCACAATTTCTTTGTAGTGAAGATCAGGAGGCACAATCCTGACAAGGCTCAAGCATCGGCAGCACTTACATCAGCCTCTGATATGTCTTGGCCCATTTGTATAAATGGCTGTCACAGAAATCCTCTGCTTCACAATGCACAAAGCCAAAATTCAACTCTCTTCCACTCAAAGACTGCAGCATCCCTAATTCCCACCTTCATTTTGAAAGGGAAATGCAAAATAATGGGAAAAGCTGCAGATTATAATGCCTCAAACACAGCACTCGTTTAGGAATTCAAATGCTTTTTCCAAGGGGGTGCAATATGGAGCTTCAGTTTTCCCTGCACTAAAAATAGCAATCTGCACTGCCCCAGGGTGAGGGGTACAGGGATTTTACTGAGATTTGACGTCTCCATCTACCTCACACTGCTGCAGCTGGATCCACATAGGGATGCATGGAACAGACACAATGATCTCCAGACACGGAAAGCTGAGGAATAACTGGAAAAGAGGAGACTGGGAATGTTTCTTCCCAAACTGGGGTGGGTCACCAGACATTCAAATTGGGAAATATTCTTGCCCAACTCGATGAATGGTGGCACACCCCTGTTCAGATCTGTGAACATGAACTTCCATTAATCCATGAACTTCCAGTGACAGAGTGGAGATATCCAGGTCAGCTCTGGGGGATCCTTCAAAAACCTTTGAAACGTGGGAGGTCTGGAGACCCTCCTCACCCCAGAGCCTGAGCAGACTCACCCAGAAAATCTCAGAGCCACATTTGGCATTTGCAGGGGAAGTGTTTGTGTCCACCTACATAAAATTAAGCAACATGGTTCAGAGCCAAGGATGAAGGTCAGGAAAAACTCTAAATAATGTATATTAAGAAATAAATATGGAGAGACTGCGGAGCCTTTGACTAGGACAGAGAAAATGGTGGCAAAGGAGTATTCCTGTAAAACATTCCCTCCGTGCTGCATCCTCACACCAAGGCTCCTTTGTCATGCAGGTGCTCTGAGTCTCATCCTTCCTGGTTAAATGTAAGAAAGCAACAGGGAGGAAACCTGGAAAACTCGGAATTACAAGGGAAATATGCAAATCTGCATCTCCTTTGCATCATGTTTCCCATCTTTCCTGGCACCTGGAAAGGATAGACTCCCCTAAAAGAATTACCCAGGATACCTCCCCTGTGCAAGTTATGCAGAATTCCACTGGGGGAGCTTCATCATAAGCAACTGGATCTGCTAATTCTCCATCCTTCCCAGCATTCCCAAGGGACCCACACCTATTGTACCCCAAATTGTACAGGCTGCATTTTGCTCAGTGCAGGTGAGTTTCAATAAATATTGTAGCTAAAAGTAAAACCCGGGCTGCAGATTCCAGAGGAAAAGCTCTGAAAAATCAAGACCTCCCAGCCTCTCCACATTGTGAGAGCAGAAATTAGCAGAAGTTGTAATGCAGATGTGTAGAAAAACCACACGGAGTCCAGGGTCCGGTAGAAATGGTGACAAGGCTGGTTTAATGGCTTTTCCCCCCAGGTTTTTATATGTTAGTTCACAAAAGTGAGTTAAATGGCATAAAGTAATTGGTTCTCTGGCCATCCACCCCTCGAGGGGGTTGCCCCAACTCTAACACATCCATTCCCAAGTGTTTTTCTATTTGAAGCCACAACAATCTGGGAAAAACAAGTGCAGGTGTGGATATTTGATAAAAACTGGTAACTTTGTTTTTGTTAACCTGCATGGGAAAGGCAGAGTTCTCACAAAATGCTGGGAGCTGAAGAAATTCACTGCTGAAGCTCTGTCAGCATCAACACAGAAATCACCTGCCTGCACTGCTGCCTGACAGGGTGTGCAGGCACTTTCCAGCAGCTCCCAGCATCTCTGCATCCCACCCTGGGCTGTAAGAACCAGCAAGAGCCATCTGGGCTCTGAGAGCTGCTGTTGTGCAGGCCCAGCTCTGTCCCTGGATCCACAGCCAGGCAGCTGCAGACAGATCCTTGCCACGCTGCCTCATCCCAGCCCCACACACAGGACTGACACGGGCGGAGCCGGGCAGGCAGAGCCTGAGCGGGATCTGAACCAGTTTGTGATGCTGGGATGGGAAAGCAGGAAGCCAATCACTGCCAGCCATCCCTGGAGAATCCCAAATGCACTGCTGCATCACTGGGCATTGGTGACAGCTACTGCTCATAGGGGAAAAAAAGATTTTCAACTACTTAAAGTTCAGCCCATAATGCATTTTGTCCTATTGCCTTTAAGTGAGTAAGCCAGGAAAAAAACAAGTTGATTTGACATGATCTTTCACAATACACTAGCAACACTTTAAAACAAAATGAAGCTTGTTCCAAAGAGTTCAACGTTGTTGATTTTTTTTTTTTCTTTTAAAGAAGACTCTAAAGGAGCAAATTCATACACTGGTAATGGAACTTTCAGCATTTAGATATGCAAGAGACAAATGCTTTGCCATAAGGAATGAACAGCCATATCAAATTTTTTAGCCTTCAGGAGGTTTTTGTTAGATGATAACATAATACTAGTAATTATTTCTACATGTACAGGTATATGTAATCATATATATATAAGTAAAAAATTAAAGTATAGAAATATGTGATTTTTTTGAGATGATGCTCAAATTGATTTCAGAATTGATTCCACAGAAGTCACTTGTATTGTGACTCAGTGAGTTTCTTTGAATAAGGTAACCTTTAGGTTTAAAAGATATGCTTTATCTCCACCTACACCTCCATGTGACCCACACATGGAATGGAGGAGAAACTGATTTCACAGAATTGCCAGGTTGGAAGAGACCTTCAAGATCATCATTTAAGGGGCCAGAATGTGTTTCTGCCTCAGAGGATTTGCCCAGAGCTGAGACCCTGGATCCCACAGAAAACCCCTGCATCCTGCAAACCACAGAGCTGGTTTCTTTGCCAGTCATGAACTCAGCTCTTTACTTGGAAATTAATAATTCTACATTCTTCAGCTTTTGAGTGGCTCTGTGTGTGAATAGCTGATATCCTTGGTGTCCTTTCTTTGGCGAGTGACAACCAGTTATTAAAGCACTTAGAAATGCTCCATCTCCCAGCTTTATTCCGAGGGCATAAAAAGCTATACAACAATGACAGCAGTTAGGATTCTTAATAACCAGAGTTTGCATGAATGCTTATTTTTCCTTAAGATAACAAGGGGGAAATCATAGGCTATTATCTTAATTGTAAAAATACAATAGAATGATCTCTCTTTAGGGTTAGGGTCTGTGGGGCTGGGCTATTTCCTTGCTTGCAGAGGAATGTAGGACTCAGAATAATCTGTTTTATTCAGAGTTACAGAAATTATTGAAAATCCTACCTCACTACAATATCTGCCCTTCACCCCACCTGGAAACACTCCCTTGAAGGTGGAAGCTAAAACTCCAGTACCCTTCCCAGTGAGTGTCCAAGGACACCCACGGACTGCAGGGCTCTGTGCAGCCCCTGGCTTCAAATCCTTCAGCAGCCCAAGAGAAAAGATGGGCTGTTCCCAAGTCACCTGAGGAACTGCTCTGGGTGCAGCTGGGAGAGAGAAGTTGAGCAAAACAGCATGGAAAACATACTCAGGGTTTACATCATCACTGAGGCTTTCCTACAGATCCCTCTCACACAGCCCTGCACTACTGCTGGTTCAGCCCAGCTTTTCCCCAGTGTATGCATGAAAAATGAAAGTTTAAACAGGGCAATTTTTGGTTCTGGAGGAATGGTAGTTCCCTTGTGCTTCTAACCTTCCCTCCCACAATTCTCTCTCTGTATCAGGCCCTCGCTTTGGGAGGCAGAATGTCTCCGTGTGCAGTTTTAGGAAGAGGAACTGCAGTGAATTCCAGAGCTCTCTTTGCACACTGGGGTGGATATGATGGAATAAATGATGCATTTTTAGTGGGTGTTGAAACTCTTTTACTGTGTGTTTTAACTATGGGCTCTGTGTACCAATGACCTGACAGCCAAGCTTTCCCAATATGCTCCTGGGAAGCATCTCAGCTTTATTTTTATAGCAGCCTTCAGGTTAAAGCACCTTGGGGCATCCTACAATATTAAATGAAATAAAATGTCAAAGCATATAAAGTGTGTTCAAAGTGCCATCTAAGATGTAACATCAGACTGCTGTCTAATTCCAGAAAGCTGCCAGTCATTCATTATCACTTAACAACAAGGGTAATGAATTTCTCTGGTAAAAGCATGGAACTTAATATGACTGGGAGTCAGCAGAGGTCATCTAACTTATATTCAAGGGTCTTTCTGAGTGCAAAGGAATGGTTGTCAGTGAAGAGCACAGAAACATGGCAATGAGTGGCCTTGGAAAAGTTCACAAGGAATTGCAGTAACAGTTCCCAGGAACCCTTTTGCTCCCCACAACAAAAACAATTCCAGTTCTAAACCTACCTTGGCAAGCTGAATCAGCAAACTCAGCTGATTAGACAGCTCTTGGTTAATTTTGTCCATGTCTTTGGGATAATTCCTTTCAGCCCTCACCAGGTGCCTGTGCTACCCAAGGGCTGTGCTTCTGCTGCTGCTTTTCCCTGCTCAGCCTGGAGTGACTTCTGTGCCTCACACATTCTGCTGAAAGGAAACAACCAACCAACCACAGCACACACATTTTATTGCTGCTCCTGTCAGGCTGAGCACATTCACAACATGATTCTTCCCAGAGTTAGCTGTCATTTCTCCAGGAGTGACAAAGTGGGCATCCATAGAACAGGTCCTGACTACATATATGTGTGTATATATATTTATATTTATATATAACTGCTGGAAATAATCTTCAGTGTAATCCATGCTATTAAACCCAGCAGGTCTCCTGGCTTCTAGGACATTTTGATTTGAATCCAATGAATTAACAGAGCTCATAATCAGCTTTGTGCCGGGCATTAGTTTAAGCTGTCTACGTGTGATCTCACTGTGCTTTGCTGTGCCAGGGGGCCAGGCAGGGCTTCCCTCCACCAAACAGTGCTGGCAACACCTGCTGGGAGAGCTCCTGCATCAGAGCCCTTCCTCCTCCTCATGGCTGCAATCCCCAGGGACTCATGTTTGAAAAATTAGGGCTCTGCTCTAGCACTAGAGATGGCTTTTTACCACTGAGATCAACATAAATAAAAAGTGACATTTTGTCCTGTGGACAGCTCATCACTTGTGTTCAGCTGAAGTCACGCAGGACAGGATGAATAGCAAAGCTGCCCAGCTGGATTATTTTGGTTGTTTGCTGTGCTTGCTGAGTGGAAACTCCAGGGGACCTGCAAACACCTGACCATGAATGACGAGTAACCTATTAATAAATTGACTCCAGCCACACAGAATTTCCAGTGCACAGAACACAGGCTGCAAAAATCCTCCCCACAGCACCTGCACCTGCAAGAACCGTGTCTCCTCACACCACACATCACTTCTGGTGCCTGAGCTCCTCAACGCTCAAACTTCAGCTGGAACAGCAGGGTCACAATGGGAGCCTGTGAGTCACAGAAAGAGGGACTTATAATGAAATTCCCCATAATGTCAAGCTTTCTAGATTTTTCCATACTCTAATGGAAAGATGTTTCAAGGTGAATGCTGTTCTTTCAGGTTTGTTATCAGCCCCTCTGTGGGCTCTGAGTCCACACACAAATCAGCTGCACTCAGTTCATGGATCTGACACAACTGACTCTGTGCTGGATCATAATGTTCACCAGATTTTGTATTTTATGTAGTCAATAAACTGTAGTAGGCACAGAAACCTAATAACATACAGAGAAATAAATAAAGGAAATTATGTGAAGAGACCTTTCTCAGTGTGATCTAATCCATGAACCCGCCCACATTCAGAGCCAAGCAGCAGGAAAGTGTTAACCAGATCCTCCTGAAACAACTGAAATTTAAGAACTCCTTAAAAAGCAGCAGCACACACCACACATGGGCCTAAAAGATATTTTTAGGCTCTTGGAAAAGTCAAGTCTAACTCTACAGGGAAAGGTTTCCCCACCAAGATTCAAATCTCTGGTAGCTTCTCCCTGCCTCACACAACACATGAAAGATGCCACTGGACTGAAAGATGTGCATGTCCAAAAAGAGCACAGTAAAGGGATTAACTGCTGATTCTGGACCTCAGCTGCATAAATAAACTTTCAGAACAACAGGACCCAAAGCAAGCCCTTTCTGCAATTAAAAAGGGGTGTAAAAATTTTGATTTACGGTAACAGCTAAAGCAATGGGTTTGCTTTGGTGGGGAACTCGTTTTAAACAACATTCTGAGGAACTATACCCAGGCTCTTGTTATTCCAGCATTATGGAGAGCAATTCCTTTGCTGTTCCCAATGCAAATCCCCAGTTGGTTTTATGGTGCTGCCCACAGCTCCCAGCTCAGCTCTGCTGGGGTCAGGTGCTGTGCTGGTCACTGCAACCCAAATGCTGGGTGTCAGGTCACCACAGTCTATTGTAAATGCCACTGAATTGCACTGGAATTTCATTCCCAACCAGAAAAGAATTACAAATCCCAAGGTTGCCATGCAGCAGAACTTATGAGAATAAATGTCTCTGAGATAAGCCCCACTTAATATATCCTATTATATCTCATGTATGAGACATAATGTTATTAGGTACTAAAGATCTGTGCTGAGAACTCTCTCAGACACGTGCACAAAACAGATCTGAAACTATTAATCAGCAGAAATGATGAAATGACTCACATTCCTCTTGCACAAAAATAGCAGGAGCCAAAGCAGCACTTTGGTACCTCTTTAAACTCATTTCAATCCCAAACTCCAAACTCTGGACAATAACAGCACAGTGGAAAGCTGCAGTACAAAAGCAGAGCTTTATGTCCCTCCTTCAGAGCAAAACACGGAAAATCAACACAGATAATACTTCCATGTCAAAGCCTTTGTTTTTTTCAATTTACTTTTGCAGGTGCTGTCAACAAAACAGACAATAATATAATATTTAGGCTTCACTAGGACTAAAAGTGACACCAAACTCTACAGCAATTGCCTGCTGCACTCACTTTCTAACCATTTGTACTTTCCTCCATACTCTAATTTAGAGCTGCTTTAAAGCCTGTCAGATTTGATGGGAAATGCCATGAAGCTGCAATATCAGCAGCTTACATCATGAAACGGGAGAGAGTTTCACTGAGAGCCCCTTTCCCTGTCAGCCTGGGTTCTTTTTCTCTTCCATTTCAGAGCTTCTTTCTCTTTCCTCTTTGTTTTCACTTCCCAAGCAAAGCAGGAGATCATTTGGGAGGGATGATTTCTTAAAGACACATATACACATATATACACACACAGAATATTCCTTTTTCTGAAAATGAAGAGAGATTTTCAGACACAGCCTTTCCCTGCCCTGCCCTGTTCCTGGAAGAACATCACACATCCAATTGCAGCCCCATTCTGCTACTGCAAAATCCGTGAGGGCAAAAAGGCACCGTACAAGTGAAACTGCTCCCAGGTATTAAGCAGTGCCACAGCAATTGTCTGCATTGCAAGGAAGTTTTTGCACCAGTAAATATGCATATGCCATTACCGTAGATACAAATTACCCATGCAAATGGGCTGTGATGATTTCCATGCACAATTAGCCCGTCTGCACCTGCAAGCACAACATTTGCATACAGGGATTGTGTCGGTGTGCGGGTGCTGTTTGTTTGGGTTCTGAGGCTTTGCCGGTGTCCCTGCAGCTCCCAGCGCCAGCCCCGCCCCGCGATGAACGCCAGCGCGGGCAGTGGGACAGCCCCGGGTGTCACCTGCCTGCCCGCGCCTCCTCCGGACACTTCCCAGACAGGGAACTGCAAGAACGAGCCAGGTGCCGAGTGAGAGCAGCCTCACCCAACACTGGGGGTGCAAACAACACCTCAAACACGGGTGGAATGGAGCACCCATAGGAAACAGCCGGGAACACAGCAGATTTCTCGCTGCCAGGCAGCTGCTTGGCCGGAGCTCTGACCAGAGGCACACTCTGCACTCCCACCCAGCCCACCCCCTCAGCTCCTCTCAGGCCCCCCTCATGCAACTTTTCCTACCAAATATCTTTATTTTTCAGAAACCGTTCATCTTTGCTCATCTCTCCAGTATTACAGTTAGATACGCAATACTAGAGCGTGGGTTTACTCCGATTATTTGTCAATTAATTCTAAGAGCCTACATATAGTGCTAAAGTAAATAATTTCAGCCCTCTTTGTACAAATAACCAACTCAACATTGCTTGTAACAGAAATAATGATTTGTTGAAATCACACTCATGTAATCATTAGTTTATTATGAAAGAGTTTATTTCATACTTTCAGTGTTGCTCATGGAATTGAACAAACCCCCTATAGTACAATAAACAGATTGTAAAACTTTGCATCAGAGCCTGGATCTTCAGTTCATTAGACATAAAAATTCAGTCCCATTAGCTCCCTCCTTGAAGATGCTCTCTCTTTTACACTAACCATGTTTAGCAGCAGTTTGCTCCAGCTGACCTTAATTTTATACATTTTTCACAGAAGGATTGCTGCAGGGTTAAAACATTTCTGTTGCTAACCACTGCACATGTTCTAGCACTTGGCCCTCAAGATCTTACGTCTTCCTGCGAACATTTGCTGCGCAACACCACCGGGGGAGTTATCATTTTTTAAAACATATAAGATAATTGATTTGTAATTATCAACGGGGAGGAATAGCATGGCTGGTGTTTGCTAACCTAATTGTAAAATTTATTGTTCCTTTCAAGTCTTAATGTATTGCCTCAAGTGATCCCCACTTAGACAGCACCAGGCTGCAGTAAATGGAGTGGCAGCAGGAAGGCAGGGATGGAATTACCCACTTGTGGCCATGATAAATAAAGGCCTCTTTCTGACTGCTGGGCAGCCCATGGATGGGATTCCTGGGGCTTTCCCCTCTGGAATGCAGCCCAGGAGCCAGTGCTGTGCAGCAGCAGCACCCTGCGTGCCAGGCTGGGCCCTGCTGGGCACGGGAGCCATGGGCTGAGCTAAGGGTGGGGCTGGGGGAATGAACCCACAAACAGAGCCCGGCAGCACCCAGGGGTGCAGCCACACACACACTGACAGCACCCACACACACACAGAGCACTCAGACACACACACAGAGAGCCCCCACACACACTGTGAGAGCCCCCACACACACTGTGAGAGCCCCCACACACACTGTGAGAGCCCCCACACACACTGTGAGAGCCCCCACACACACTGTGAGAGCCCCCACACACACTGTGAGAGCCCCCACACACACTGTGAGAGCCCCCACACACACTGTGAGAGCCCCCACACACACTGTGAGAGCCCCCACACACACTGTGAGAGCCCCCACACACACTGTGAGAGCCCCCACACACACTGTGAGAGCCCCCACACACACTGTGAGAGCCCCCACACACACTGTGAGAGCCCCCACACACACTGTGAGAGCCCCCACACACACTGTGAGAGCCCCCACACACACTGTGAGAGCCCCCACACACACTGTGAGAGCCCCCACACACACTGTGAGAGCCCCCACACACACTGTGAGAGCCCCCACACACACTGTGAGAGCCCCCACACACACTGTGAGAGCCCCCACACACACTGTGAGAGCCCCCACACACACTGTGAGAGCCCCCACACACACTGTGAGAGCCCCCACACACACTGTGAGAGCCCCCACACACACTGTGAGAGCCCCCACACACACTGTGAGAGCCCCCACACACACTGTGAGAGCCCCCACACACACTGTGAGAGCCCCCACACACACTGTGAGAGCCCCCACACACACTGTGAGAGCCCCCACACACACTGTGAGAGCCCCCACACACACTGTGAGAGCCCCCACACACACTGTGAGAGCCCCCACACACACTGTGAGAGCCCCCACACACACTGTGAGAGCCCCCACACACACTGTGAGAGCCCCCACACACACTGTGAGAGCCCCCACACACACTGTGAGAGCCCCCACACACACTGTGAGAGCCCCCACACACACTGTGAGAGCCCCCACACACACTGTGAGAGCCCCCACACACACTGTGAGAGCCCCCACACACACTGTGAGAGCCCCCACACACACTGTGAGAGCCCCCACACACACTGTGAGAGCCCCCACACACACTGTGAGAGCCCCCACACACACTGTGAGAGCCCCCACACACACTGTGAGAGCCCCCACACACACTGTGAGAGCCCCCACACACACTGTGAGAGCCCCCACACACACTGTGAGAGCCCCCACACACACTGTGAGAGCCCCCACACACACTGTGAGAGCCCCCACACACACTGTGAGAGCCCCCACACACACTGTGAGAGCCCCCACACACACTGTGAGAGCCCCCACACACACTGTGAGAGCCCCCACACACACTGTGAGAGCCCCCACACACACTGTGAGAGCCCCCACACACACTGTGAGAGCCCCCACACACACTGTGAGAGCCCCCACACACACTGTGAGAGCCCCCACACACACTGAGAGCACCCACACACACACACAGAGAACATGGCTCCTGTCCTTGTTTTGTCAGGCAAATTGTGTCAGGAAAAGTACAAAATTGTCCACTCTTTTTGTAGCCTGTAGAGTTTTTTCTCAATATCTCCATCATCTCCCCTTCCAGCCTCCATTTTTATACCAGCTAACATGTTTAATGGCCTGTTCTTTCTATTTTAGATTCCTGAGAGGGCTGTGTGAAGAAAGGCCTCCCAGAGTATTGATTATGAGATTTTGTTTTATTTTTATAGTCTTTTAACAATACTTGAGCTAGAAGTCTTTGGCAAAATAAACTGTTTGAACTTGATCATTATTAAAATCTGGAGAAAAATGCAAGCTCTAGGGTTGAGTGCCCAGATCTGTGTGTGTGTGTGTGTGCGTGTGTGTGTGTGTTCAGTGTGAATCATTTTGGTGGAGACTTAAAAAACGCTCAGGTCCTTTTCAGAAGCAAACTAAGTTTACAATTCACTTATAATATGATGTAGACATGGCAGATTTCAGGCCATTTTCATAGAGCATTTTTTCAATCCTAAAATCCACCTGTTTGGGTTCATCCCCAAAGACAATTTCTTCCTAGCTGGATGGATTATCCATATAGTATTTTATGAAGTCTTGTTTTAAAGTCAAGTCCTCACAACTTCCTGAAATAAATATACCTACATGATTTATAGACATTAGACCTTTATTAAACACGTATAAACTAGCGTACTAACACGTTTCTTGTTAGGAAATTAAAATTTAAGAAAAGCTAAATTAAATTCATAAATTATTCTTATCAAGCAATTTGCTATTAATAGTTATTTTGTTGATATAAATGGTCTCCTGGTCACTCTGGGGCTGCCATCACTTACTCTCAGTGTTCCCTCTGTATAACAGTACCAAACTCTGAGGGTGCAGTGAAGGTAAAATGTCCTTGCACTGCACTCCTGAGCCCAGAGGAGGTTCAGGCTGCCCCAGGGGGTAGGTGAGAAGGTCACCACAGCCACATCACCATGGACTGTGGCCTTTTATTGCTATTGCTGCCCAGAAAAGACCCTTGATGCTGAACTCCTGGCCACAGGCTTGGAAGAAGGAGGCTGAGCACTGAGCCAGAAAGCAGCAACATCAGCAGCACCTGGCAGGAGCTTTTTCCCCCAAACATGAAGAGGTCTGGAGCTATGGGCAGCAGGTTCCTCCAACTCAGCCCGTGGTGAACATCCACCCCCAGCTCCCAGCTGCCCATCGGGGCAGCAGCATCGGATCCTCTGCAGCACCTGGAGGGCCTGGCCAGCCACTGCTCAGGGTCAGGCTGATATCAGCTTTAGGTTTGAACTTTTATATTTTTCAAAATCCTGCACTTCCCAGTGTGTAACTCTGAGGTTTCTTGTAGCCTGTTCATTGCTGCTCTCTGTGCTGGGCACACACAGCAAAGCCTCTCCGGGGCTGCTCTCCAAGGACACCCAGCCCAAACTGGGCCCAAAAAGTGTAAACTAAAAGCCTCTGAGGGGGGCAAGCTGAGGGGAATTCCATCATTAACTGCAGCTTTAATTGGAGAATGAACCCTGAGATGCAAATGAACCAAAGCTATAAAAGTGGGAAGAACTCGTGGCCTCTCAGGGTCCATCTCGGGGCCCATCTGGGCAGCACCTCTGGCTCCCCAGGGGTACCTTTGAAGGGCTTTCCAATAAATCCCCACCTTTATTCCCTTACTCCTGGCTGGGCTCTGTTTCTAGGAGGCCTCTCAAGGCATCAAGGCAGAGCTGGCTGCTGTCTGGGCAACACCAGCTGGCAAGGGCATGACAACCCCAGTGCTTCCATCAGCTGCTGGCACTCTGGGGGGAGAAAAGGGAAGTTACTCACGAGTAGCTCATGTTCACTCTGTTCATTGTTCTCCCAAGGCCATGAGGTGCTTTAAACACAGATGTGGACCCAAACTGAACTGCCCTCAGATGGGTGCATCCTAACAGGGGGGTGGGTTTAGGGGTGAACTGCCCCTGTGTGAGGGTGCTTCACACCAGCATCACCTCTGTGCATGAATAACCTTTAGGAACCACGGTGGTGAGTTCTCACCAGGCTTTCCAAAAACACACCCAGCATGTCCCACCCCTCTGCCCTATGGACCAGAACACAATGGCCCTGAAGAAAAACAGTAAACAGCCAAGTTTTGTTTGAAAGGGGGATTCCACAGCACCTTATACCTATGGCCAAGCCTGCTTTCCTCTCCCTCATTCTGAGCAGTGGTCACACAGAGCTGTGGTGCCCCAGGAGCTCAAGGAGAGCTTCCCCTAGCCTGGTACCCTGCAAAGAGAGAGTCCCCTGGCCTGGGAGAAATGCAGAATCCAATGATTTCTGCAAGGGAAAAGCAGAACACAATTTCTTCATTTCAAAAATCTTGGTATGTGTCAGAAACAAAGAGAGCTCACAAAGAGATGTATGTAGAGATATTCTGAAAATACCAATACACCTACACATCTACTGAGAAGTAATGCCTCTTCTGCTTGCTGACCTTAGCACTTGGGCTTTTTCCTGCAATTGTGCTTTAAAGGCAACTTCTTGGCTGAGCAAACCAAGCAGATGTTGGACTTGATTTTACCCCTTTTTTTTTTTTCTTGTCATTCTAAGAGCAACCAAAACCAGCTTGCAATAAGGCATTTCATTTACTTATCTGTAAAGGGAAAAATATGCATACAGGCTCTTTTTTCCCCACACCATACCCTACTTAAGCAAGGATGATACATAACACTACAGTTTAAGCAGGTTCTGTTAAGTTTTGAGGTTTGTCCCTGTCATTCCCCCCTGTTTGGGGAGCAGCATTATCCAATCACTACAGGCTGTGTGAAAATTGCATAACAAGCAGAGAAGCATTCTTTTTCTCCACACATATCATTTTAAATATGATCCCAGCAAGCCATTAATGTCTGCATGACAAACTAGCAACTTTAGCTCCTGCCATTAATCCCACATCCAGCAGCAATTTCAGCCCCCACCCGGTACCACTTGGTGCTCGAAGTAACGATGCAGTTCAAAAGCACCCTCTGACAGCTTAACCTGCCCTGACCCACACATCCATAAAAACTCTGGCTCCTGCATTACACTGCTTGGCTGCTGCATCCCAGCCACACAGTAAAATACTTCCAAATGTCTCTCTCAGTCCTCAGGGGACTGAAAGAGCACTTGAGAATTGTTCCCACTGGTTCCTCATAGCCATACGAATGAATATCAGAATTATCTGAACAGTTTTTGCAGCAATAATTTGAAAATATTCTCTTAATGGGTATATTTTACACAGGCCCTTTTATTCAGTCTCCTCTGTCCCCTGAAAATACACCTCACACAAATTTACAGAACTGCATTTGTGCTGTCCTGAAGAACCTCCAGCTTTGTCTTGCAAGAAAGCTTTTGCTGAAGATGGAACAAACTAGAAAATGCCCAGTAAAGACAACTAAAAAATTATCAGTTAGAAAATCCAGATTTGAAAGGCAGCCCTTCTGTTTGCTTTCTCAAGTCCCAGCCCTTCTCACTAGAAAGACACTGGAAAGACACCTGCACGTGATGCAGAGGAGCACTAAAGCAGATTAATCCTTAGCATCTTCCTCATGGCACCAGACAGGGACAGTCGAGTCTCCTGATGGGGAGAACCACATGGCCCAGAGCCATGAAAAACCCACACGGGCTCAGAAAGGTGACAGCAGCCACAGCTCCAAAAATGCTTTATGTAATGGAAAATAACCCTCAGAGCTCTCCAGCCCCCTGCTGCAGGGACCCACGATCCGAGTGCAGCTGGGCAGCACAAACCAGAGACCATTTCAGTCATTTTTGGGCTCATGTTCCCCAAACTAGAGAGCTGAAGAGCTCAGCAGCCCTGCAGCACCACTGCCCTTTGGAGGGGGCTGCATTTGAACTATTCAAACCCACAGGGGACTCAACAGATGAAAGCCAGGTCTGCTCCTGCCCTGAGCTCTTGGTCTTCCTTGATTCCACTGTCTTAAGGGCTGAAGAAGAGCTTAAGAGTCCAGATGGCATCAGCTGTGTGCCTCTCAGAACAGCATGTCTGTCCATGAAAAAGACGTTTAGGTTGTACAGGTATTCCTGCATTCCTGACTCTTCCAGTTGGCAAAGTCTGGGTGTCCTCAGTGTGAGAACACAGCCCAGTGAAACACAAACTGTCCCTGCATTAACAGCCCCACCACCGGCTCCATCTCTGACAGGACACTGCCAACAACAGCCCCAGGAGCCCAGAGCTTGTTCTTTACACAGATAGGAGCAGCTCCTGCTCTGGGTAACCCTCTTGTGCCCCTGCATTGGACCTTCACACACGAATGCTCAGCTGAACAGATGCAAAAATATTTTAGAAAGGCGTTCAAGAGGAAGCTCTTATTAAAGATCCTAAACTGCACAGTGTGTGGAACAATAACACTGTCTGCCTGAAAATGTCATATCTTTGTCTGAACAGCCCGAAACCTTATGTGCTCTGAATAAAGATAGAGATGTAATTGCTTTTCTTGTTACGACTCACTTGTGCATCATAGATTTTTTAATATCCTGCAGAACACATGTATTGTGGGAAGGAAGCAGGTGACAGCAGTAAACATATGTAATGTTATTTTTCTTTATGATAGATATGAGCAGGGAAGTCTAAATGATGCCTTAGGTTTTTAATAATCAACTATGGAGTCTTAGGGGGAAAGTGTGCATTTTGCCAAGAGCAAAATCATTAGAACTTTAACTCCAGCCATTGTGGGAAATTTCATTCAGCTAATTGTAGCCATTAAGTGACAGGTTATGCAATGAAATTACTTCAGCCTCGCCTAGGCTCAGAAACAGGCTGCTATCAGCAAAGTAGCTTTTTCTGAGAGTGAATGGGGCTGAGGAATGCTCTGTGTTGTTGAAGGTCTGATGGGCTGCATGTGAGAGGAGCTGAGCTGATGCCTCATGTTTTGGAAAAAACATCCATGGAAATACAGCAGAGTTCTGAGAGAACTGCAGCTGCAACACCTTTGTGCTCATATACATATATATATATATGTTCATATACTTTTTTATATATATGGCCTCTAAGCACTGTAAGCTAAATAATTCCTAAAATTTTGGTGAAGATTTGAAGCCACACCACCCTACTTTGGCACTTCAGAGCCTGGTGTAATAACAAACTGCAGGAAGAAATAAAAATTTTCATTCTTGTAGAGCAGAGGCTCTCACGCACAGGCTTCCTGAAGATGATTTCTGAAAGCCTGGCTCAGCATCCCACTCTCTCCTGGCTCTCATCTCCCCTCTCTAAACCCAAAAAGCCCTTACTGTGGGCACCTGCCCTTTCCTGGCTTTCTAAGCCCCATAAACTGAGGTCTGTGAGAGGGAACATTCAGAGGTGAAGCCTCCAGAGGGAACCCAGAAGCCTTTGGGCTGAATCCTCAGACATGCACAGCATGGAAATGCCTGGGATTCCCCCAGCTCTGTTCAGATCATGCTGCTCAACAGCTTCATTTGGGCCACTGGGCATCCCTGAAAAATGTGGAAATTCTCTGAACCGCCTGAAAAAAGTCCCACACAGAAGTTACCAGACTGCACTTCCAAGGTAGATTCCTTGGGGGGTGGTGCATCCCTCACTCTTGCAGTTCCACAGAGCCACAGCCCCAAAGGCCAGAGGGAGAGGGGGAGCTGACAGAGCTCAGACCTGAAGCAGCCACCAGCCCCTTCCCAAAACCTGCCAAGCTCACCCCAAAGACTCCCATTCCCAGCACATGCCCACAGCACTGTCTCGAGGAAGAAAGAAACCCCTTGTGTTTCCTGAAGCAGTGAAATCATCCAAGTCTTTCTAGGAAAAGCATACAAAGTATATTGACGTGTTATTAATTTAATTAAAACAGCTAATCAGTGTTTTGCATTTGTAAATTATGACCTCAAAGTTTCTCATAATTAAACTGAAAAATCAGAAGCAAGAGGCACACCTGTATTGCCCCAAAGCTGTGTCAGACCAGAGCGGGATCAACTCATGAATTTATATGATGACAATTCTGGCTGTTGGAATTTCCCTCAGCTGCAAATAAATTCTAATGAAAAAGAAAGCTGAAGCAAATTCTTCTGAAACACCCAAAGCTCTGGGCTGTTACAAATGAGAAACACTGCTGATGAATTCAGAGTCAATTCTAACCACATCCAGAGTGCATTAAACAAAGTGGCACCAAAATATTGTCCTGGGACAGGGTGAATTCTGCCACATCCATGGAAGGTAAGGAGCAGCATTCTGGGATGGAAGCCTGAGCACAGAACCTCTAAAGGCTTTTCTACAGAAGGACTCAAGTGAGGGCAAACCAAATTATTTTGTTCATCCACTGTTGGCTTTCAATTATGTGAAGTCAGTTTATATAGACAGTATTTTGTGCTCCTAAATTCTTGTAGCTTGATCCTTACAAAGTATCCCACTACAGTGATCCAAGTGATCCCATTACAACCCCAATGGGAGAGGAATCCTGGGTGTTCCACTTGCTCAGACATGAGGCCTTCACCCCTCTGCTCCATTCCCAGCTTTCCAAGTCAAACCAGAGGCACCCAAGGCTCTGGAAGTCGCTGTAGGCAATATTCACATTTTTTTCATCTGTACAGTCATCCAGATGAAGTCCAATGAAATCCCTAATAAATTATTTCCTCTTGTGTCAGATCTTGTGGAGGCTTCAATCCTTTAATGTTCTCAACCACTCAAACCCTCCATTTCAAGTGGATGTACAATTCTGCCTCTTGGGGATCTCTGAAAAGGTCAATCCATTACAACCTTGTCTTCAGCTTTAGACTTTTCTCCTACAAAACCAACTTCCTAAATTCATGAAAGCACTAGAACAGAGCCCTTACACCCACCTGTGCCCTGTCTGCAGCTCCACCCTGCCTCTGGAAATGGAGAATTACAGGCAGTTTTTGGGCAGTTTTCAGGCAGTGCCAGGTACAGAACAAAATCCTTCCCCCTCTTCAGAAATTTTCAGCTTGTGCCCCACCCCGAGTCACGAGTAAGGAACATCTGTGAAAGGAAAGTGCTTTGCAATCTGCAAAGCACTTTCCTTTCACAGATGTTCCTTAATCTCATGCCATTTCTTTCACATTTACAATACTCTAGCACTCTACAGCGAGCAGGGAAATTTTAAGAATTAGATATGCAGGTCCAACTGAGAACAATATAGCAGTAAGGATTTCATTTTGTTTGTATTTTTGAAAAATTATGGTTTTAAAATATTTTTCTTCCCCAAATGAAGATTCTTTTGACAAAAGACAAATACTGAGGACAGTATTCCTTGGCCAGAGCCAAGGCACAAGACCGGGCAGATGGTTCCATCACTTGTGATAAAACAAGGCAAACAAGACTTCACAGCTCCTCTTGTGTTGCTGCATTAACTGAATTTCACCAAAACCTCTGGTCTTTAGTCTCCCACATTCTACCTCGCTAGCCACAGAATTTAAAATCACAAAAAGGAGAAGCAGGTGGGGGGACATGGAGGTGGACAGACCCAAGACAAACAATCTTTAAACATGGCACCCACTTTTTAAAAAAGCAAAGTCAAACCCCGTTCTTTGCAATCAGATTGGCAAAAAGCCACAGCAGTTTCCTGTCCTTCTCAATAATAAAGACAAAATCTTGAAATTTAACACAATTTAATTTAAACCTGCCGAGCATCTTGAGAAAATCTAGTTGAGAAATCTGGTTTAAGAGCTGAGAACTTCCTCAGCAATGCTAGAGGGAACTACAATCATTGTGATTTAATTCCCCTGAATTTCAGAAAACTAATAATGGTTCTAAATAATTAGAAACTCTTATTACATTAAAATGCATGATTCATACTGATTAGACCATATTAAAATGAAAAGAATAATTTGAATTATTTACACAAAAAAAAAATCCCTGAAAGTGAGACAAATCTGTGGACCATAAAGACAAAGAAAAGAATTCCTGAAGCAGCAACACCTCATTGCACAAGTAATTTTCATAAATATTAGTTATGTCTGAATTGCACCAAATAAAGAATTTCCACAAAAGAAAACCCAAAACCATATGTACTTTCTGACATAAAGTCATTTAATGCTTTGGCTATCTTGGTTCAAAACTAATTCTAAAATAGTAGATGCAAGCCAATGATTTTCCATTAAATGCAAATTATTCAGTATATTACAAATTATCCAAGGCTATAATGTGAAATGCTCTTGTGACAGCAGCTTTATTTAATATTCATTGTCAGGTTCTCAGAGGATATACTGAGAACTAATAAATTCAGAAGATATTAGTATTATAACACACTACACAATTTATATTTAGTGTTTTATATGAGCCATAACCTCAGTAGAAGGCAGGTACACCAAATACAAAAGATTATATATACAAAATGTATTAGGATATTAAACTAGATATTAAAATATCCCTACTGTACCCCAGTTTAAATCTGTTTGTTGAACAGGTAAACTCAGGGTAACGTTTCTGCTTTTTTGGTGCCTCTTTTCCTTCTCTGTGGGAGCAGAGGCGAGGCCTGGCTGGAGTTTGCTGTGCCGTGGGGGCACTGAAGTAAAGGCCATTACAGGCTCCAGTTTGGTTCCCAGCCCAAGGGATGCACAGATCTGGAAGGAAATTGCCAGCTCCCCTCTGCAGGAGTCTTCTGTGTGGTTTCAGACCACGCTGAACCTGTAATTGCTTCATTTGTGCTCTGTGGGATGGATGCTGACCGCAGCCAATAATTTACTGAGCTGAAGAACCCACCTGACCAAACGGGACCAAAGAGCAAAAATGCTTTTTGAGAAAGAATTCCTGCATTTTTCCCTGCCTGGGTGTGAGCTGCTGGCAAGGAGAGCTTGGACACAGCCCAGGGCAGCCATGGGCTGGCTCTAAGGTGACAAATGCGGCCCCATCTCCTGCCAGTCCTTACTGGGACATCCCTGACTCCTGGCTGGCTTCAGGAAGGGATCTTGAGCTGCTCTCTAAGGAGTGAGGGCTCAGGTGAGAGCTGCCCCTGCCCCAGCCCTGAAACCCCCAGCGTGGGCAGCAGGGGAGGGGGGATTGTGCCCCTCTGCCCCCTCAGCTGAGCCCCCACCTGCAGAGCTGCCCCAGCCCTGGGGCCAGCACAGCAAGGAGCTGGAGCTGCTGCAGAGAGCCCAGAGGAGGCAGCAGCATGATCAGAGGCACGGAGCAGCTCTGCTGGCAGGAAAGGCTGCCAGAGCTGGGATTGTTCAGCCTGCACAGGAGAAGCTTTGGGCTGAGCTCAGGGTGGCCTTGCAGGGCCTGAAGGAGCTGCAGGAAAGCTGCAGAGAGACAATTGCCAAGGGCTGCAGGGCCAGGACAATGGGAATGGCTTCCCAGGGCCAGAGGGCAGGGCTGGATGGGATCTTGGGCAGGAATTGTTCCCTGGCAGGGTGGGCAGGCCCTGGCACAGGGTGCCCAGAGCAGCTGGGGCTGCCCCTGGATCCCTGGCAGTGCCCAAGGCCAGGCTGGACATTGGGGCTGGGAGCAGCCTGGGACAGTGGGAGGTGTCCATGGCAGGGGTAGAATGAGATGACTTTTAAGGTCCTTTCAAACCCAAAGCGTTCCATGATTCTGTGATAATCCAGCTGAAAAGGTCAATCAGCTCAGACACAAAGGAAACAAGAAATCTGGCTCCAGCAGCTCTAGTACTTAAAAAAATATTTATTAAACAGTAGCGGCAAGCTACTTCATTCTGTAAAAAGAATTATATTACTGTTTATCTAAAAAGTAAGCAGTGAGCCTGAGTTCATTTACACATGTGAAATACTCAGGCATCTGTATCAAGTCAATGTAAAAACAAATGATCAGTAGCAAGTCATAGATAAGTTTCCATTACACTTGTAGAAACATAATACACATTTGATTCATTAATATTAATAATTTATTATAATCACGCTATAATTAATGTCTTTGGCACTCCTGGAAACTGCTTAGGTTAAAAACACAACAAAACAAAAAACAAAAAAAAAAAAAAAAAAAAAAAAAAAAAAAAAAAAAAAAAAAAACCAAAAAAAATCCCCAGTGAAACAACATCAAGAGAACAGGTAAAAAACTCTTCCACCCCCCAAGAAGAATCATCCTTGTCCCCCTGAAAGATAAGAATTTCTTTGTAACTGTGCAGCAGACTCAGATCTTGTAGAACTGATGGCATTTTATTCCAGTCAGGGGCCACCTCTTTTTCCCTCATTTTTCTACACAACTGACATCAAGCTGACTTACTTCCCTTGGGGTGCAGATGGCTGGGACTGCTGACAATAAAATGTGGAGCAGAAGGCTGGGAAGAAAAACAGTCAGGATGGGTCTTGTACCAAATGCAACAGGAAAAGGTGCAGGGAAGGGAGATGAGATCATCCCCAGCATGAAGCAGTTAATTCCTTTGCTCTGATGTCCATCCCAGGTTCTGAGACAAAGGAATGATGTGATGAGTGACGTGAGGGTACCGGGCTGGGATTTGCAGAAGGGTTTACAGAGTGAAAGCCTGGGGCAGCTCGAGTGCCCTGGCTGTGCACACAGTGACAGTGGCACCGCTGTCAGAGGGGCCCACCCCGAGGAAAAGCTGCCGCCAAAGGAAGGCTGAGCAGCTCTCAGAGCAAAGCAGAGCCAGCCTGGCATTTGGGCAGGCTATGGCTCAGCGAGATGACATTCTTTAAAACTGACACATTCCCACTTTTAACAAGCACTGGAGCACAGGAAGGAAGAGGACATCTGCAGCCTCAAGACAGTCTGGCTCCTGCCGCACAAAGGTGGCTCAAAGTCAGCTTCAGAAGCACTTGCTGACCACTTGAGCAACTTGGCAAAGTCTCCCTGCCATTTGTCCTCCTCTGCTGAATTGCTCACTCACCTCATACCTTTCCCTTTCTCTCCTCTCCTTACTGCAGCACGTTCAGTAAGAGCAACAGCGTTAGCCCCAAAAAGAGGGGATTAAATCAGAATTTCCGTGTAAGTACCGCATTTCAAGAGGAGCCAGGTCATTCCCCAGAGCAGACAGACTGCCATTACAGGAAAGCTTGGATAGTTTTTCAACTTCAGGTCGAGTTTTCCTATGACAGACCTGAGGCTGAGAGCCTCTTTCACTGCACAAAATATATAGTTTTGGCCATAAGTCTTTAAAGCCCTGATGTATTCCAGTCCATTAGTTTTTACAGTTCAATTTATGTTGTATTACGAGGAGATGTGCTGAACTGCCTGAAAGTACAGATTTGCCAAACTATCCAAAAATAATCTGGAAAGCAAGGAAGTCAGGATACCAGCCAAATCATAAGCAGCATGGCCATTTTGCTACCAGTTCAGCTGGTAATAAATTTTTTAAAGCACTGTTAAATGTATCTAGATGAATTTGTCTTTAAATCACACTTTCTGCCGTACATTTAAAGAACTATCGATCCAAAATGAATCACGGACAACTGGTACAGGTTCATGTGCTGGGAGAATAATGGCAACACAGACATCTCCCCGTCCTTCAGCTCTGCACAGCACACAATTAACCAAGCTCCTACACTGCCACACAGCAATTAAAAGTGATCACACCTTCTGGGTGAACTCTGCAAGATGGAAAGAGGGAGCTGGCAGAGACAGAAGTCTCAAGGAAGAAGAGCTGGTGAGAGAAGATGCAGCATAATTACCATCACAATGCACCTTCCCACCGTACAGGAGTGAAGCACTGTTAAATTAAGCTTATCTTCTGCAAGTCAAACACATGTTGGGACTTTATATTTGCTTACTCTAAAATTTACATGATAATTGAAGCATTACCCAAACGCAGAGTCATCCTAGAAGCAGCAGAGAGCCTGTGTGATCGCTTCCATGTGAAACCCAGGCACTGGAGGTGTGAATTATTTCTGCTTCTCTTCTATGCACCATCTGATAGAGAACTGGAGGCTCCAGGGCCACCAGGGCGCTGCTTTTCAGCTCATGCATATTCACTTCCCTGACTGACATCTGACAGCTCTCCCCCGACTTCCCATGTGCACGGCTCTCCCTAATCCCGCTGGAAAACAGGGCAAATGAAAAGCAGTGCTGGGAGTGTTTGACAGCTGCTGGGCTGGCCAGCAAAGCCTTCTGCAGGGCTCCACACGGCCAAAGCAAAAACAGGCTGAGAGCAACTTCGTGCTAAGTAACCACAGCAAATCAACAGTGGAGAGAACCCACATACAGAGGTGTGCTTGGAAAAGTGCTCTGGAAGGACACTGACTGCAAAAACAACAGATTGTTATTTGGAGATGATTGTATATTAAATACCTCCTCTTGGTCAGTATTATTTATGCCATTTTAGAAGTAGTTTTAGCAATCTTGCTGCAGTGAGATGCTCAAATTCATTCAAATTTAGGCTCTTCAGGTCAAGAAAATGGACTTTTAACAAGTGGCAAATTAAAATGTCAAGAGCAATCATACAGACACTTGTTTACAAGACTGTTATTGTTCTGTTTTACAGGTCCCAGGTTTGTCTTTCTCAGTAATTGCAGCATTAACATTTCCACCATAAAAGAAAGGTACCAGAGAACGTCAACAAGTTTTTGAGACCTCATCTTAAATTGCGAAATTCTCAAGTGAGGACAGAGTCCCTCACAATTCCCGAATCTTTCACACTCAGTTATGATAGAGCAAACCGCTGTATGTAAGCAGGGTGATAGGCATCTGCATTTTTTAAAAGTGTATCAAATTGTGTCTCTCAGAGAGAAGTGGGGGGATGACCTCCAAATCCTGCTGTTTGCACCTTTTCTGGGCTCTTTAAGGGTGTGAAAAGCCTTTCCTCAGCATATTCATTTGCCATGCAAAAATACGAAGCACCATAAGTACAAATCCCCATTCACAGGCACAAGATGAACACAGGTTTGAGAGAATCCTGAAGCAAACGAGGCCAGTGCCCAGTGCCGTGTCCTGGGCAATGTTCAACTGTGGTTCACAGGCTGTCAGATCAAATGCTGGCCCTTATTTCTGTAGAGAACATTTTGCCCATTGCTGAGTCCTTTGAAGTGGCCTCCTCCTCCCTCTCACATGACATGGGTGGAGGAGAGTGAGGAATTCCTCGATGGACTTCATCTGAAGTTTATTTGCATAAAAGGGAAGAATTCCATCTGGGTTACACCCAGTACTGGATCCAGATCTTCATGTGCCCTTTGTTCCCAATTCCTAATCACTGGAATAGAATGAGAAATGGTAAATACCCCACTTCAGTGAGCCCCAGTGTGTGACTGGGGAATGCTCACAGAACACGAGCTTTGTGCTACAGGACAGAAGGAACTGCTCTGTTCTTCATCAGCTCACATCACAACGTTAATTAGTGACACCACAGCATCACTTCAGTGGGAGGGCTTCCAGGAGCTAAACAGTTAACAGCCTTTACTGACAGATTTGATTTCCCATCCCGTCTAGGCAGAGAGAAAAGCACTAAAATGCCCCGTTTCAAGGGGGACTTTGCCTTGTGTCACTCGTGTTTATAAGAAATGATTATTACCCTTATTTTAGGGGAGGTAAATCAAAGCAATTCACTTTGCACTTGGCTGTATTGGAGGAAATGTTTATTGCACTATCTTAAAAACATACAAGTGAGCCTGAAACTTTCATTAGAATTTCACTGCAGGGTAATCCAGCCCTGGAAACAATCTGTTTGCTTTTGAATTGACAGGCAAAGAGGCCCCACGACTTCACTGCTGCTGCTTGCCTTGGTAGGGGTGAGGAGCTGTGATGGAGGTGGAAAACATCCAGTGCAGTTTCTGTCCCTCCCTGCTGTTTGAATAATGCTCAGCATTCACACGGAGAGGGCTGGTTTGTATTGCTGTTTTCTCTATTTCAAATCTATATATCCAAATCATAAAAAGGATGAGGCAGCCACTGAGACAACACGGAGGGGCAGATTAAATATTGTCATTTAACTGAAGCCCATATCTTTGCCTGTATTCTGTTTCTTCATAAAATAAAATAGCAACAAAATGCTGTGTGGCTTTTGCTGAACAGATTCTATTTTTTATTATATGAACTTTTAAAGTTTACTGTACACTGGTGCTTTGTATTTTACAGTGCCCTCCCTATGCAATCCATGACCAGGAGTTCTGATTATTCCAGTTAACAGCTGTAACAGTGACTAGGAATACACTTAGGAACTTAAGCTTTCAAATGATACCTTCACAGATCTCTATGCTTCACTCAGGGATTTTAAAACATCAAAAATATTAATAAAGTTTTACAACATGTTTATTTAATTAATTCTGGAGGAGAGAAAAATTGAGACAGGGAGGTTGAACAAGTCCAGAGGAAAGTAAAATTCAAGTCTCAAGGCCCCTGCAGGAATCGCACAACCCCAAACACAGTGTGGGGCATTTAAAGGTTTTACATTTAGTCCTGTCAAAGACAATTCAGGCACTCACACAGAATAGGCCACAAAACATCCTCTAAGTCAATTCTTTCTTTAAAGCCTCTTTAATTTACAGGTCAGACACATAAAAAATCCCAAAGGCCCCCTTAGTATTCATCCAGCCAATGTGAGAGCAGATTAGGATTTTTTTTTTACCAAACCTGTGATTATGTTCTAATTCCAGGTACTAACATTTATTTCAGATTTATTTGCCAAAAGTAGGTTCTGACCAGGCTTTTAATATTCTCAGAGAACCACAGGATTGTATTATTGAGTTTGGAAGTTGCCACTGACTTCCCTTCAACAGAATTGGTGCTGCAGTCCCTCATGAGAAGGACAAATGACAGGCAGCTCTCATATTTTGCCCACACACCTTCGCATCCCACGAGGCAAACACACCTCCCTGGGGGAGAGGAAGTGCTGGACAAAAAGCTGATGATGCACAGGGGCCTAGGGCCTCAATGCCTCTGAGTCAATGGGAACTGAGACACCCAGCACTTGGCAAGATCGAGCCCAAAAACATTACCAAGACAAGTTTTCAAAAAAACAAACAAACAGTTCCATCTCTCAGGTTTATTGAGGAATTGCATTGTCTTATTTAAACAGTGAGGAACCTGGGGGAGACTGAATTTCTGCTGTTACAATGCCTGCTGAGGACGTTGCAATGACATCAATTAACAAGAAACTTGGCAGGACGTAATCTGTTAATTTTATGCCATTTGCATCCATTCTCTCAGCAGTGCCAACTGTCAGCACTTGAACTGTTTTAAGTTCTCCTCTTCTCCTTCTGTCTCTGCTGCACAGGATTGCAGAAGCTTCAGCTGTAGAAGAAAGCCTGTGCAGCCACTGTCACCCCAGGCTTCCCCATGCCAGGCAATGTCCCTGGCACCACTGCTGCTAACTCCCAGGAGCACGCTGCCGTTCCCAGTGCCCCGTAACTGCCACAGTTACTGGGCTTGTACACTGCTTTTCCTCTGTTCCTCCTGAATCTCCACCCTTCACAGGTCTCTCTGCCTCCACATATTTCCCTCTGCCCTCATGCAGTCAGGAGAACTGCTAAAGACATGCTAAAAGCAACAACATTGCAGCCCAGACAAAAAAGGGGGATAGACATCATTTCAATGAATCAAACTCCTTAAGGAGATTGGTACGACATCATTTGGTTTCATTTGCATTTTTTATCTATTTCCTGCTGCTTTGAGAAAAGCTGCTTCAGGTATACTTGGAGATAGAATTAAATTACAACCATAAATGCAATAAAAATCTGGGAATATGTTTCTGTGACAGTCATGGGCTGCCTAATGTCAGAGCAACATCCCGTATCACATCTGCAAATTATCACTGGCATCCACCAGCCTGAAAAAATACCCCATGGGATCATTGTCCAACCTGCCCTGGTGCTCACCCTGCCCAGGGCTGCTCCCAGTCCAGGCACACCATCAGGATGATCAGCTCTGACTCAAGAGGCCAGAGTTTCCACTGCTATAAATCCAGATTTTAAAAGGTTAAAACCACATTTTCACTAATCTCAGAGCTCAGTATTTCTGCCTGTAACAGCTAAAAGATAAACTAGAGATACAAGTGCATGTGGGTTTAAAAACTCCACAAAAATAAGTTTGTATTTCTTCCTTTACCATTGCTGTTTCTCAGGATAGTTCATAATTTACTTCTTCTTGGGTATTTCTAGTTCTTCACTTTAGTTCTTCCCTGTTTTCCCCCGTTTCCTTCCCATCTCTCTGTAGTTTCTCTGGTTTCCCTTTTTTCCTTCCATAGGGTTCTTTCCTTTTTTTGTCCTGTTCTTTCTTATTCTTTCTCTCATCCTTCCTGCACCCACATAGAGTCACTTGTCCCTCCTCCTTCATGGCCACAAATCAAAAACACCAGAAATGTAAAAAGGGCACCAGACATTCTCAAACCATTCATGCAAACACCACATTTCCTGTTTTCACTCCAAACCTCTGGTTTTTTTTCTCTTCCTCAGCTAAGAAGTCACTCCCTTCCCTGTTGCTCTAAATACATTTATCCATTCAGATCTATTAATTTGTACCAGACCAAAGCTCTTAAACTATTTGGATTTGGGGATGGGTACGGTGGGTTTTGAAGAGGAAGATTTGCTACTGTGCCACTCACTGTCTTGAATGAATTAAGGCTTCACCCAGTCTCACACAGCGACACCAAGTAACATTCAGGAAAGCTGTTTCTGCTTCAGAATTTGCTCTCTTTCCAGGGAGGGAGGTTGCTCAGAGTCTAAATCCACTTCTTGGTAAATAAAAGATACCAATGAGTCCTTCTGATGCCACTGAGCCCTACTGATGCCATTGAAGAAAACGGGTGTTTGTTTATTTATTGTTGGTTGTTCATTAAAGCCACACACTGAAATAGTGGCTGGAAACTGTCCAGCTGTGTAAAGACAGGCATTAATTGAATTCTTGTTCTTCTAATGTGGGAAATAAAATGGGTGCTCCTGGCTACACAGGAGAGGAAGAATAAAATAGTCTCCTCTGGGACTCAGAGTATCTGGAAGGCCCTGGTGGACATTGTCATTTAGCTGCCTGTAATTTGCCCTTCTCGTTAGGGACTGTAGCATCAGTTCTGGTGAAGGGAAGTCAGTGGCAACTTCCAAACCCAATAATCACAACCTTGTGATTCTCCTAGAATATTAAATGCCACATCAAGACCTACTTTCAGCAGTTCTCACAATGACTGTTACAGTGAAAGAAGAGATACAGGGGTTCACATGAGAAAAGTTTTTGTGTTGACCTTGTATCAAAAAATTGCCCTGTATGAAAGAGGGTTTAATGGCTTGCATTGAAGAAAGGGTAAAAATATCCCAGGCTCGGTTTTAAAATAGTCAATATTCACAGTATTTTTGCTTACATGCAGGATTCCTGTTGCAGTTAATTCTGAGCCAAGGACATGAAAGGCAGGAGGATGTGGGTACTGGAGCACTTGGCTGCGATGGCTCCTGGAGACACAATCGCTGCTGCAATCCCCTCCTCAGCAGCAAGCACAGCCATGGCAAGGCAGGAGCTGAGGGAAAAGAGAGAATGAGGAAGAAAGAAAGAAACTAACTTCTTGGGTCAGCTGGGTGGCTGGGTCTGCAGCTGTTCCAAGAGCAGATCAGAGGAGCCTGTCACTGTCACTGTCCCATCCCTGCGCTCAGCCGCTCCCACCCTGCCCCAACACTCCCACATACCCTCAGGTGTGGGGCTCAGAGCTCTCCCCAGGACTCCTTTGTGCAAGAAGCAAGAAGTGTCTCACAGAGAGGTTTTGTTGTTATTGTTGTTCATTTGCTGCTTAGAAAATTGAGACACATTCCAGGCTTGTTTTACTGTTCCTACAATGACAAATTACATGTGAATGTCTGCAAGGCTACATTTTGTACAGTTCTGTTTCACACAGACAACGTGTTTGAAAAGCTGTCAAAATGCATCAATAACTTACCATTATCTCCCTGCAGGAAGTATCAAGGTGCTCAGAGAAGTCAGCATCTTAATATACGATAACTTTCAGGTGAGTTTAGGGGGGAAAAGTGGCTATTAAGACACCATATTTATAGCATAAACCCTTAACAATTCAGCAGAAAGCTTCAGCACAAAGCAGAATGTAACCTGCAGTTGGTAGCACATCACTTAAAAATTCATCTGGCTCAATTTCACTAACTAAGCAACCTTCATCATCAATTCTGGCAAGCACAGTTCCCCCAAACATGAGAGCTCCAATCTGGGCACACCCTGACTTGTATTTGAGAGAGCATCTCAAACAAGGATTCACTTTTAAAGTCTTTAAAATCATTGTATTAATCCAATTTCACAGAGGCAGACAATTAATTACTCCAGGGAAAAATGTTTTTCCAACCTAATGGTAACTAAATAAGCTTCAACCTTAATTGCCCATGATCAAAAATGTTTAGCCCTGGTAGCTAATTAGCAACGTTCACTTGCCACATCACAAGAGCACACCATGAGTTGGGTAAAACTCCTTAGATGGGCTCTTTTAAAGTCAAAGTCACCAAGTAACAGAGCAGTCTCCCTGTTTTCATGACTTTGACCACAAAAAGTTGTGCATGTGAAGTAGTAAATGGACTGTAAACATTCCTTAATGACTGTCCCATGAATATTCTGACTGTGCCTGGACAGGTGGAAGCCCCCTGAACTTCATGGATTAACCCATGTGCTCTGCAGCATTATCACCACCACCACTGCAGGATTTCCCAAACACAAAATGCCATCATTTTTGGGAAGAATGTATATGGTAGAAATCAGTGGGTTTTGCCATGATTAACCCTTCCAGATTTTACTCAGGGTGTTTTCCATCAGCCCCTCCAAAATGCATTTGCACTCTTCTGTGCTGAGCTTGTGCTCCCTTGGAAGGTAAAGAAATGGCACCACTCAAAACAGTTTGTTCAGGCCATTTTGTAAGTTCCTCACAGAAGTTTCCTGTTACTGCAGGCTGGTGACAGTGGAACCTCCAGAGAACTTCTCTTGTATAAAGCAAACTGATTCTATGTTTTGTTAACTAAGTTTCCTAATCAGAGTAACTGAAGACTCTAAAGTGCATCAAGGAGTTCTCTCTTTTTCTCTTTTTCTTTTGCCCTATTATATTAATGTTTTAAGCAGTGATTTCTATTTTTCCCCCATTTTTTCCCTACAATCTGGAATCAAAATTCTCAATTACAGTCTGAAGAAAAAGGAAAGGAAGATAGTGCTGCTGTTTTTATCATTTGCATACAGAAGAGTAATTCTTAAAACCTGGTGAAAATATTCTGTTTTGTATTACAGACCATTAAAGATTTCCTGCAAAGATCCATGCTTCTGTTCAGATTAACTGTTTAATATTCTACTGGGAATCCATCACAGAGATATCCAGACAGGAACAAGTGCATTTCAGCAGGCTCAAACACCAGACAGTCATTTCTCAGCTTCGGTGCCCACGTGCACACTGTGACACAGGGGTTCCACCAGTGCTTTTGCTCACTGAGTGTCTGATGCAGCCTTTACCAAGCTTTCTACTGACACGAGGGACATATTCAGTTCTTTTTTAGGGTGGGAGGGAGAAGGCAGATTAGTAACCTTATGAAGAAGCCTGGAGCATCTCTTTGGAAGGCAGAATGTCTCAGAGCTCCAGCAAGGGCTCACTTTGATCACTTTGTAAAAGCTATCAGTCACCAGCCAGTGGAGTTTGGTGAATGGATGACTCCACGAGATCTCATTACCACCAAAAATTCCAGTCCTCTCAGCTGAAGAATCATGCCTGACAATTTATAGATACGTTTAGAGGGAATTTGCTGCCCCCATTTTTTATGCCAAATGTAGTTTGTCTCTCACCAAGCATCCCTGAACTCCAACTCTCAACCCAGTATCTCTCAGCAGGCAGGTCTGCCATTGTGCAGAGCATTCCTCTGGGACACAATGCTCCTTGTAACCCTGGAAGAAACACATGTTGAATAGATTATATAATGGGCTGAGTTTTGATGCTGCTTCAGATGAGCTGATAACCCTGAAAGAATATATTTGCTGGATTAATTTTCTGTGGTGTTTGCAGGCTGCTCTTGATTACAATATTCCTGGCTGTAATACACCTGGACATGACACTTTATCATCACGAGCTGCCTGTGGGATCCCAGACCTCCCTGACCCTCTGTGTGTGTGACTGGGAATGCAAACACTCCTGCTTTTATTTCAGTGCATCTTTTAACAAACACTGAGCATGTAGAAATTCAACATTACCTAGAGATGCATCAGGCTGTCATCTGTTAACTGAGCAAAAGGCTACTGAGGTTTCCATTGCAAGGATTTAAGCCAGGGACAATCATTCTTCCTTAAATTTGAAGTCCTGGGTTATAGAGCCACTGTGTGACCTTGCAAACACACATTTTGCACTTGCCAATAACACCCCAAAGTTCTGTCCCTGTGATGAACAGCGCAGGTGATTCATAACCTGAGCCAGCTCATTAAACCAGCCCAAAGCTAAACATTTGCAACAGCCTAATCAAACAGCCATAAATTACCTGCCTTAATTGTGGGTGTAAATCTGGAACACCAGGTTCAGAGGCAGATCTTCCCCACAGCCTCCAAGGCAGCTCAGAGGAAACTGCAGTGGAAGCAACCCAGAGTAAAACTGGCAATTCCCACCCTCACACAAAGCCTGATTCCACCAGGAAACCCAACAATTCTGCCCTGAACGTTTTGTTCATTTACTCTGTTTGGACTGCATCATAACTGCTTATAGTTTTAGTGTCAACATGGTTTTATTAAATATCTGGTTTGTGCTCTAAGGTTTTATTTGTTTTATGGGTTTTGTTTTCATCTTTTAGTTTTCAGGGACACTGGTGCATGGTTCTAGAGAACTGAGCAGCCTGGTCCCAGGAACTATGCCCACCATTCTCTACCCTTTATTTTTATTCCCACCAAAATTCAAAAATGTTTCTTTATAATGCCAATTTAAAAGCAAGATAAATAAGCATATATAAAGTAAAAATACATTACTATTCTTTAAAACAAGGATTTATTAAATTCTTCCCGCAGAAATTAACTGTATTTGTCTACTGAATTTTTTAAATTATTGGTATATGTAGAGACAGAGTTTGATTGATATCTGAATGATAAAAATCAATACATTTTAGGATTCAAAGCACAAAAGCAAATGGGGTGTTTATACTGGCTTGTGGGAGGTTGCAGCCATGACACAGCAAACACTGAGTGAATATGGATAAAGTGAATAAAAATTCCCCGGATTCACACCCAGTTCACCTCAGCTTTGTGAGGCACTTGGGGACTGATCTCCAGCACTGGATTCAGGACTCCACCAACCCTCCCTGAAGGCATCAGAACCCTCCCTGAGGAGCAGGGACCACTCCAAGAGCTGCAGGGGCATCTTTGCTCCAGAACATCAGGAATTCAGCTGAGGCCATGGGGGTGAGCAATGCACATTCCCAGAGCCAGGGACAGCTCAGCTCCCTCCTTGCACCACGTCCTGGCTCCAGTCTCCCACTGACTGGCCTTGCTCCAGCTACCTTGGATAAGTTACCAGAGGACAGCCAAGACACTGCTGTTGTTCATCCTTTTCTTCCCAAAATTAGGAGGGGAAAAATACTGACCCAGCAGTCAAAATCTACAAGGCACCATCTTACCACTGACAGAGTTTAAAGAAGATTTTGACTACTGAAAGAGCACTGAGGAAGAAAAAAAAAAAAAAGAAAGAAGAATCAAGAAGAAAACAAGTTAAAAATAAATACTATTAAATTAATAACCCTGAATAAAAATGAACTAACAGCTCCACTGCTGTTATTAATAGGATGGAGTAATGAGTAATGATCTCAAAATATGAGAGAATCTCAGGTCTGTAAGCTGGTGGCACTAGTGGGTGTTTCAAGGTTGAACCAACATAACTTCCCAGAGCTATGGAAAAATACAGCATTGGCACAGAATCTTTAGATTCTGAACTAAAGCTCTGAAGAGACCCTATTCCCTGACACACATCTTCTGATGGGGAACAAGGAAAAAAAAAAAAACCCAGAGGGAAATAAATAAACCAGCTAAAAGGCACCCTTAGCTGACAGCAAGAAGAAACTAAAGCTGAACAAACTCTTATTCACAGCACTCTGATGTTGTTGCAGTAAAAGGATGAGTCCTATTAAACCAGAACATCAGCATCAGAGGGAACAAGCAGAGGTTGTAAGAGGCACACAGAAGAAAGCAATGCATCTCCAAAGGATTCCTGCCAAGGAGGTGCCAGCTGTCTCCATGTACCCACTGGCCCAAGGTTTAATAACACACGTGGAAATCATTATTTTGCAAAGAGTGATGAGGTAATTAGGTACTTCTATCATGTGATGCTGCTTCTTAACAACACTGAAAATTAGAAATGTCACAATCCCACAGCTGAGGAGACAGGCAAAAGGACAGACTTTGAAATTCATGGCAAGATGGAGTACTGCCATTTTCATTCAGAGCTCATAAAACCTTCTTTCTCTCCTCTGAGCTCCTGTTTTCACTCGTAGATAAACAAAGGTAAAACTGTGTGGAGTACCAGCCTCATCCTGTATTCTTTATGCAGCCCAGACTCCCATCAGCTGCTGGAAATCCTTGACCCTTGTGGGCAAACACACAACCAGAGTGTCAAGTGCAGAACTGCAGCTACCTGACAGTCAGACCTGGATCATCAACTAGATCTCAGCTAAGGAGTGGAAAAGGACAAACAAAACAAAACAAACAAACAACAAAGTCACGATTTTGGCTCATGGTCCAAACAAGCAATAAAATTGATAGATTAAATTAAAACAAAACTAAATTATTTTCACCACCATACTTGTTTCTTTAACATGGTTTTTTCCACACAGTGCACACACAACCAGGAACAACTCCCTGGCTAATTAAGATGTTGTGTTTCCTCTGTCTGACTAACGAGTGTCTGACCTGCACATATTTCAGAGGTCTGTGCTGGAGGGAAACCCCAGCTCACTCCCACACCTGCAAATCAGACTGTGCTGGCTGGGAGTGGCACAGCAGTGAAAGGCAGAATGCCCACGTGCAGCCCTCGGAGCCAGGACAGCCAGGACACACAGGACAGCCAGGACACACAGGACAGCCAGGGCACACAGGACAGCCAGGACACACAGGACACACAGGACAGCCAGGGCACACAGGACAGCCAGGCAGCATTCACTTCCTACTTTTACAAAGCACTGTCATTTTGAAAAGTGATGATATTCTCTAAAATACATCTGAATTCTCTAAAATACATCTGACACTGCCTTAAAATATCAATCCCAGAACAACTGCAGTAGCTAAAAGGTTGCATCGATTCAAACAACCACCACCAAAAATCCCCACCCTGTTTCCCTTGCTCCCATGGGGTGAAGAAAGAGGAAATGAAGCCATGAGAAAAGGCCTGGTTTGAGCACCCAGAGCATCACCAGGCTGAGCAGCCCAGTGCTGGCTCTGCTCAGCTGTGCCCAGGTGTCACCTGCCCTTGGAGCACAAGGCTGAGCGTGGAGTTCACCTTCCAAGGCACAGACAACCCTAAATCATGGCTGCATGTCCCTCTGCACACACTAACAAAGGCTCCTCTTTGCCCTGATTCCCTGGCCATCTCCTTGGCTGCACAAGCAGATTTACAGTGCAAACCCACAGTCATTAATATCTTACGTTCTGATTTTAGCAGCCTGCCTTTGGCTGACCATGTCACTACCCAGTGGAACTTGTATACCCAGGTAAAAGGACCATAAAATCCCCTGCTGCTATAAATCCCAGCTGTACCCAGGGATCCCTAACATGGATATTTTTTTTTCTGCAATGTACCAAGGTTTTCAGAATTACAATGTGTGTAGTATGGACCAAACTCTAAGAGAGGGCAAGTATGCACAAGCCCACTGTTTTCACAGCTGCAGACAGATAATCAAAACTAACTGGAGAAATAATGATGCAAAATGATCAGGCCTGTGTATGCTGTGAGAGCAACCCAGTCTTTGCAAGGAATTTTCTTTGGCTTATTCCCAATTGGAGGTCCCAGCACCACTGCCCTGGGGTTGGATACCAGTCCCCATTTTTGCATGGGGTGTTTTCAGCCCCACCAGCAGCATCCTTATCTCCACGGGGCTGAGGCTACACCTCCTTGCTGACTGTGAGGAGCACACCCATTCCAAAGGGTGGTCCTGTTTCTCCCTGGCTGCAGGTGCTGCTGTCCTGGGCCCTCCTGCACACATGAACGTTGCCTACCCCTCTGCTAATGGCCACAAACAATAAGCCCCTGGCTGGGACCATCCAGTGCATTCTGTTGAGCAGAAAAAACCCAAGGAGAGGGAGCAGATCCAAAGAAAGGGCTCCAGACACCGCCAGGCAAAACTGGCCTCCCTTCTCCTGGAAATACCCTTTTCCCTCACACAGGCTGCCTTTGAGGTCTCAAAAGCAACAGAGAGCACAGAATAGGGACAGCCCTTGGGGCTGAGGGGAGAGAGAAGGGGTCGGGCCATCCGGGAACAGCAAAACAAGAGTAGTTACTTTCTCCTGGGCTTGATATGCTTTTGAAATTTTGCTTCTGATATGTTTTGCATATCCCCTCCACTGGGCAGAGTGAAGTGATGAAGTGCATTTAAACACAAAGCCTCTTTCCTCTCTGATGCACAGCCCTTTGCCTTGGAAACCTCCACCACCTTTGGAAATGCAATCCCACCCAGGCAGATTGGAGGTCTCAGCACAAGGAGGCATTTGTCTGAACTCACACCAATGCTCTCAGTTCCTCACCATTTTACAGCTCCAGTCAGCACAGAACAACACAAGGAACAGAGAACAGGCTCCTGAGGCAGCTTTGAAAACCAACTTTCATCTTTTATCCTGGAGTGTAACAATCTGGGAAATCTGCCTACACAACACCTGATGGCCCCACTGCTCTGTCTCCAAAAACCATGGAAGAGCAGAACAGGTCACCTGCATCCAGAGAGGGACAAGGGAAGGTCAGGATGTATTGATGGCTCCTCTTCAAAGAGATGCTCACATAAGGCAGCACTCTTAAATTAGAGAGTCTGAGAGAGCCTAGGGCCCTTAGTCACCTTAAAATACATTCCCTAACAAGGGAGTGGTAAATCTCAGGCTCCTGGGGATGGGAAATATGAATGATTGCCCATAAGCTGTTTGGGGTGTTTGAACAGGTACTTAAGCATTGAATTGTGATTTGAGTTATGTCTGGGCCCTTCAGCTCTCGTGTCCATGGCCTGCTGCCGTGGCCAGAAGGTGTCATATTTATTGAGCACACAGTCAGTCCAAAATGCCCTGGATATGTCAGTGCTAATTCATCTTCCCATGTGGTCTAAATAAGCCCAGGCTTTGAAATACCTAGATTTGATCTAGCCAGACACAATTTGGTGTCCAAAAGTCCCAGATCCTATATGATGGATCTCATATTTCTCCAGACCAGGATTCCAGGCAGAGAAAAAGAAACGGGTGAAGAAATTCAGGCAGAGGGCAGCCCTGGGGTCAAGGCCAGCAGAACCACCACAAAGAAAGCTGTAGCCAACTCAGGCTAAGGGGTGATTGAAAGTGGGGATCAGGGTTTGGGGACCCAGATCCAGCAGGGGAAGGACAATTCAGCTGCAAGAGCTCTGCTAGTGCTGTGTAACAAACCTGCCACGTGCAAGGCTGAGTGTCTCTATGAAACACTCCAGAGGTCAGTGGCAAGGCCTCACTTTTCTAACATGCTTGACTGTGGGATGTTGCTGTCTGGTTCAGCTCTTCCTCCTGTTGAAGCCACAAAAATCCCGTCTCTGCTTTTATTCTCGTTCTTTCTCCCCACAAATGCCTGTCACAGATTCTTTCCAGCTTTTACCCATTTTTTTCCGGAAAGATCAGGAGCTCTGTCCACAAACTCGTCTCCTGGAAAGAGAAACTTGCTTTTCTATTTTCTTGCACTAAACATATTTTTCCACTTTGTCTGGGGACTTCCAGGCAGGCATTAGTCATACAGGTCCAAAATAGTCCCAGATGTACCCAAAATCAATGGGGCAGCAGCAAGGTCTCCCTCAGTAGATTTCCATGCCAGTGGTACTAAAAATACACCATACCTGTCTGGCCTGCTAACAACCACTTAACTCCCTGCCCTCCTCAGTTTGCCCTGAGTTTTGCTGCTGTTTTCCCCACTGCTGAGCTGATTCTCCTCTGTGGATTTTGGGGCTATCACGGAACTGCAGCAGCACCTGCCTGCCAGGCTCAGGACCCTGCGGATCTCACACACAAACCCAGTGGCCTCTGGAGCTCCAGATCAATGGCTGAGAGCAGTTCTGTGTCTGAAAGTGATATGGATTCTTTCTTGCAATGGATTTTCCCATCAGGCTTGTGCTGGGCTGCTGAGTAAAACACAGCAAGCTGGTTTCTCCTCCCTGCCATGATGTGCAGATTGATCTGTCCCAAGGTAACAGGTGATGCCATGGAGGCTACAAACTTTTCTGTCACTACAAGGTTTTAAGTGTTGGGGTTTTTTGGCTCTGTCTGGAAAGAAATCAGGATGTTTTCCTACACCCTTAGTGAATACAAAAGAAAAGGAAGAGGTAAAAGAGCAAAACAGTTTAGAGGGAACCTGCAGGAGTGTACATGACCACAGACCCAACAAAGTCCAGAGAAGTCATTTCAGCCCTGTCATTCTTCCAGTCACTTAAAATTGCAAATACACTGCTTAAATTTGCTGAATTCAATATTTTGCTTTCTCTTCCTGAAATGAGAAAAACACAGGTGTCAGCAAAGACAACCTGAGGCACAGAACCCACTGTATACAAAACTACTCCACTTGGAAGTGTTTTAATGGAGACTTTCTCCTGTAAGACTCCCAAGTTAGACAGAGGAAGTGACCCAGAACCAGGGCACAGTTTAATTGCCTGACCCAGGGCCAGCTGACCTTTCCTCAGCCCATTGCCTGCCCAGCCAATGGTTTTTTGGCATCAAAAAGGACTGAAGTGTGTTTAGTCACTTTTCATTTGCTCCCCTGCACACTCTGTTTGGCCACTGAAGGACAGAGCACCACACAGACCCGATGCCACAACATTCCCCAGGGTATTTCCTCTCCTCAAGTGGTGAATTGCAGAGAATAGCAATGAGGTTCTTACAGAAAAAAAAATCCTCCCTTCCTGTAAAGTACACAAAATCGGAAAGGACCATATATTTTTTTCTTCTTCTTCTCTGAAAATTATTTATAGGAATAGATTTACAAGAACAAGCCCAAGTTTGCTCTAGAATGGAATATTTCAAGCCATGTTCAAGGTACTATTCACTATAACTTAATAATTTAAGTGCATTCAACACTCTCTTTGAAATCAAAATAAAGGAAAAGCATATGAAATATGCTCAGAACTACTTGTATTTCCCTTATTAACAGCATATTTTCCATGCCTTATTTATCCTTTCTGCTGGCGTATCTGCTGCAGACTTTGAATCAAAGTAAAGCTATGTTCTTTTTATTGCCAATTTTGACTGGATTCCTGATAATAAACCATTAAAATGACAAGCAAGTATATAAAACAAATGGAATCATTGATGCCTATGTATCACAGTTCTTGACTATAATAAGCACATCTCTCCTCTTTCTCTCTTGTCTTACATCTGAAGAGGACTTTTTATTTTTTTAACACAAGTCATAATTCAAAATTATCCTACTTAGGCATCAGATCACATCTACAGCTAACTCTTTTTGGAATTTCATACTGCATTTTGCACAAAATTAAGTGAAAGCAAAACTGGTGCTTCTTTGGGTAAATTCTCATTCTATTTCTCTATTCATAGACTACTTTAGGTTACTCTAAGCTTAATGAAATTTAACACTGAAAATATGTCCTGTAAGAAATTAAATGTCCAGCAAAACTGTCAGTTTTCTGTATGAATTATTGGTTGATGCTAGCGGAAGCTTCTGCAGGGATCTGTGTTCCCTGGAGTCTGTGCAGGCTTTATCTCAGCCTTGGCACCTCTCCAGCTGCCACAACCAGTTTTGCTTCTTCCAAATTTTGATGACATTAATTGAGGTGGTCACCTCCAGTCCCTTGCATCAGGACAAGAGAAACATTCAGGAGTTTTAGTGAGAGTTACCTGGCTGCAGGTAAAGCAGTGAGGGACTCGAGCTGGCAGCACCAGCCCTGCCAGAGTAGAACATGAACTCAACACCTCACCAAGCATCTCCCAGCTTTCCAGCCCCTGTAACTTTTCCTGCCAGAGAGAAAGGAACCCAAAGGCACCAAAATGCAAACCTTGAGCTAATCCAGGATGCAGCAAATGCCACTTTTTGAGAGCAGCCCTTGGGAGTCTTCCCTAACATGGCACATGTCTTCAATCCCATGGAAAACGAGGGGTTTCCACACTGTTACACCCATTGCTGGTCTCAGGGTACTGCACTGGTCCAGGCCAGTGCACTGCAGCCATCTCAGCGAGCTGAGCCTTTGTGGGCTGCTCTTCAAAACACCCACAGGACTCGTTCCAGCTAAGGAAGAAAGAGATCCATTTAAAAAAACAGAACAAACAAACAAACAGAAAAACCTACATAACAACTCATGATCTAAATTAGAACCTAAATCAATTTGCTTTGAAAGTAAAGTGTCAGCCCTTGTACTGCTCAAGGAGTTTGGGCCAAATTCTCAGCATCACATAGGAATTCATCCCAAGTAACTTTCTATCATCTGGGAGATCTCAAACCTGGAGCAGTGAGGAGTATGGGACACACATGCACATTTTAAAATTTGCACCCCTGGCATTCAAGTGCTGCCTTTGTTTCTCTTAGAGAACAATCCCAGTAGTTAAACAACATTCCTGATTTCTGAAATTTCTCTGCAGAGAGATCATATTTGTAGAACTTTCTAGTAAAAATCTACAGCTTGTGGAGCTTTGTTTTAAATTTGCTATCACTTCCAATACTCACGGCCCTGGAAACATTTGTTCCTCCTTTCTGTTGGTCATTTAACAACCATTATATTTATATTTGTTAACAAAACAAACCAAGCCACTCACCCAGGCTGAGCTCAGACTGTGTCAGCCCAAGGCTCTGCAGCAGCACAACCTGAGGATGCTTCCCCTCAGCACTTCCCACTCCTTTTGCTCCTACAAAGACACAGAACCTAGTGAAAACTGCACCAAAGCTGCCTCAGCAGCCCCTTCCCACACCCCAAACTCCAATCAGGTCTTGGGGGGCAGCAGCAGCCCCAGGTCTGGAACTGGTTGGGGGTCCCAAATGAGCATTCTGATTTTCAAACATAAGCTTTGCTTTTAGCTGTATGAATCCCCAAACCCTGGCAGATTTAAAATTATACAGAGGCAGCATTAGGAAACATTTTAACAGCTCAAAAGCACCTAAAGATGGCTCTGTCTTCACCTCCTAACATTTCAGTGGGCACTGGACAAGTCCAAAAGCCCTGCTGGGTAAAAGCCCTGTGACTCCAGCTGTGGACCCCTGGAACAGACTGACCAGTTTGAAAACAGGACACAGAAATGTTGAACATCTACTGCTTAAAATGAAAATTATAAAAAGGATTTGATGCCAAAAACTTACCACATATAAAAAGTGAATTAAAACAACCTGTTCAGAGTTCTAGAAGATACATTAATTTATTACTCTTATCAAATAAAATCTGTTTGAGCCTATTCCTGCTGTCCCTAAATCCAAAGGAAAGGCACCCTGCAACCCAGCTTCTGGCCTATACATTACAGAGAAATTAAATTAAACACGTTCTTGCCCCTTGGAAATATAGATTATCTTCCACTTACCAAGATTTGAATTACAGTTTACCTTCCTGTTACACACCATTCATCTCTGGGAAAATCATCTTGTCAGCATCACCGAAATGTATTTCAGAGAACAATCCTCTGTTATAAATCAAAACCAGCTCATCATTCATTAAAAGACTGAGTTTGGAGACACACATGCACTTTCCAGCTGCCAACAAGCCAGGGACACCATGAAGGTACATTTAGGGTTAAGGGAAAATCTTGAAGATGGTGGAGACAACAGCCTGGTAACTGCACTGGAAACGCTCAGGATTTTTTAACCAGCTATGTTTTTTCACAGCAAATTTTAAATTCCCTTAAATTGGGATGCCCTTTGCCTCAGCTGCTCTTTTGCTTGTGAACTTTCAGAGCTCATTCTCCAGGTCTTCTCCACTGCCACAGAAACAAACACAGTAAAATCTGAAATGTGAGACAAGCTCAGAGTGCAGAGCACTGCAGCAGATGGTTACAAAGAGACAGCAAAGCTTACATGAAAAGGAATTTAGAAACAGAGAAAAAAGGTTCACTGCTGCTTCCATTCAAGGGGAAATCAGGGTTCCCCCCTCTCTTGAACGTGCTGAGATCAATGTTCAGTTTGTTGGGACTTACAGAAGCGCTCAAAGGTGGCCTCGCTCCCTCTGTCGTGGAACCAATTTACCGTGAATATCACTCTGAGCTGCTTCCCAGCTTTGTCATTTCATAACTCAGGATACAATGTAAGGGGAGTCCCAAATTAATGTGAGCAAGACCTTTAAAGTCAGCTTTATGGCTTCCAAAAGAACTGGTCTGTGAAATGGAGGCGGGAGGCAGGGGGGCACACAAGCAGTGCCACTGATGGAGTTTATTGTGCCAGAAAAATGCAGAATATAGCTGTGATTAGATTGCTGCTGCCTACACAAGCATGATAGCACCTGAGAGTTCTCTGCACGAAGGCCATTTTGTTTTCTTGTATATTTTATCACTTTCAGAGGCTTCAGACTGGTTTTCATCAGGAAGAAAGCTGCTCTCTCTCTGAGCTGCCTTTGAAATGCACTCCTGGGAATTTATTCCCATTTCAGACCCGAACAAGCTTACCAAGAGCAAGCCCCGTGTCCTGCACGTCCGAACCTCCTCTCTGTACTTGCAGCTGCTTCCCGAGTCCCTCACTTGCCTGGCTGATAACTCATCCCAAAGCAAGCACGGATTGAGTTCAGCTGGATTTTCCCCCTGAAGGAGGTTTAATGTGGGTCTTTCACCTCGAGCTGAGGATTTTCACCAAACTTGGGGGAACTCTGTGCTTCCGAAGGCTCTACATTACTTTCAGCTTCAGTGGAAACTGGCCCTGGCTTGGAAAGTAATTAGCAGGGGGCTGGTACTGACGCACAGGCAGTCCCACGTGGCGGTACTGAGTGCGAAACAACACCTCGAGTGCTCAGGGCAGCTTTGGTCACTGCAATGTATAAAATATGGAGCCATCAGAGCGCCCAGAGGCGGGCCCGGGGCTGGGAGCGGCTGAGGGCGCCGGGCCCGCCCGGCCGCAGCGCAGGAGCTGAGGGCAGAGCTCCGGGACGGAGGGAATGGCTGGAGGGGGAGGTTTGGCATGGAGAGCAGGGAAAGGTTCTGCTTCCCCCAGAGGGTGCTGGCACTGCCCAGGCTCCCCAGGGAATGGTCCCGGCCCCGAGGCTGCCAGAGCTCCAGGAGCGTTTGGGCAGCGCTGCCAGGGATGCCCAGGGTGGGGCTGGTGGGTGGCTGGGCAGGGATAGGGGCTGGACTCCGTCCTTGTAGGTCCCTTCCAACTCAGCTTATTCTGTGCTTCTGTGATATTAGCTAAAATCAAAACCAAAAGAGGTAGTTAAAATTAAAACCAAACAAACCACACACCCCAAAAAGGAAAAAAACAAAACAAAACAAAAACTCAGCTTCAAAAATCTACAACCTGCTGCGTTTCAGCCTGCAAGCGAAGGATGTGAGGGTGTCTCTGGTGCAATAACACAGGGGGTTTGAATCCTACCCAAGTAAGTGATTTAGGAGCCTTTTGTAAAAGGCACTGAGTGTGACAGGGCTGTGCCCGCAGGCAAGGACGAGCCCAGCCTTCCCAGTGGAGGAGGCTCAGGATGTGTTTGAATCTGGAGGGCAAGGCATCATCGGTAAGAACAGGAGCAGGAAGACAGAAACTGGAAGTTACACGTATATTGATAGAAAAAACGGCTTTGTCCTACCTAAATTTAAGTCTGCAACCGTATTTAAGCTTTTACTTTTTATTTATTTCAACATTCTACTTATGAATGCAGTAATATAAAAAGCAATTCAGCCTTAATTATAGTGGTTTAGCTGAGTTGCTATAATTTTCCTGTCCCTTAATTCTCCCCATGTTTATAACTATCAAAGAGCTTAGGCTCTGGTAAATTTTTTATTCTTCATAATTGCCAAGCCTGAGCGGAGCAATAAGAGCTCCATGCTTAGCATTTCCTTGTGTAATCTAAAGTCACACTGTGCCAAATAGAAGGCACTTGAAATAAGTCCCTGTGGGTAGCAATGTATCTGCTTTAACTCATGGCACACAAGGTGTCTGCTGTGGATTTTGGAGTCACCCACACACCTATTAATCTCCAGCCCACCCAGAGCCACACACCCTCCTAATGCTGCTGCCACGGCAGGAACAAGCTCCTTTTTTTATCCTCTTGTTACTCCTTTGTTCAGTAGTCACAACTTACTTTTTCAACACTTTTAGTTTACTGAATCAATTCACACTTGGAGCCCAAACCCAAGGAATTCCTGCATGTCGCCGTGTCCCCGGGACACAGCTGCCCAGACCTGCAAAAGGGAAGGGTGGCAGTGCCAGGGAGGGGGAGAGGATCTGATCCTTCACTCAGTGGCTTTCTCCTCACAGAAAAAGGGTGATATTCCACCCCACTCTCGGGGTCTACATAGGAAAACAAGCCACCCTTCAGCAATAAAACATCCTAATCGTGGAAGAGCAACCTGCAGATTTTACTTTAAACAGACAAACAATTGAAAAAATACCTTTGTTTTTGTATTGAAGAAATACATTTTTTTTAAAGTGGGGAAAACCTTAGGCAGCACACAAGAATATGGGAGAGACTGAGAAAATTCTTTCAGAGGTTGCAAGCTCCCAAATTAAAGGAAAAAAAGTCCCTAGCTGCACTGGAAAGACAGCTATTTCCTCACAATTCCCATTTGATCACGTGCATTGTGGCCACTGGTGATGCAGTGTGGCCACTAACATTCCTACACAAGCAACTCAGGGTTCTGTGAGCAGCCCAGCTCCCACACAGCATGAGAGAAGGCAGCTCCATGTGCACCACTGTGGGATCATTGGAGCCCTCCACAGAACCCACCACCCAAATGGCTGCATCCCACAGGATCAGCCCCTGACCATTTTAATTTCCCTTCTTTCCTGCCCAACTTTAATTTTCAAAGGTTTTGCCCAGGGCCCTTTACTGGGCTATGTTGTTTTACATGATCAGAGCTGTCCTCCTTCAGAGGAGACTCCTCACTGTCTGCTCTGAGCCTGCCCAAGGTGCTTTCCCTGGATGATCCTCACCCCATGTCCCCCAGAAAAAAACCCACACTTGATACACAGGCTGGCTAGGAAGCACAGATTCCAAGGCCAGTATCCAGAGGCTTCCTCAGAAGGGCCCAAATCTCCCACAAACTTCTTGCCACAGCTTCAGTTTACAGAGTTTGTAATTGCTCTGGAAGGTGCATTACAGAGTTATCAAAATGATAACAATTCTGAAAAACTGCAGTAGGCTTTGTGGAAAGATTAAACAGCTTGATTCCATTCTCGCTGGGAAACAGGAGATTTAACAAACACGGAATTAACATTTTTAATATTATGAAGGGGAATTAATAAGATGATAAATATTAGGGGTGGGAGTCAAGGAATAACCTGATCAACAGCAGGTATTCTGCTGCTACCTGGAGGCTGAGGAGGGAAGGAGGATTTTGTTTGTGAAGTCTCAGCAGGGAGCAGAGCTTGCCTGGGAGGGTCACACCAGCAAGGCAGGCACATGTGGGGCACGAGTGGTGGCACACAGGTGGCCCTGCAAAGTCCTCACAGCTGGCCCCACACCGGGAGCTCTGTGAGCCCTCTGAGGGGGTTTAGTCCAGGTGACACTGTGCAGCAGGGGCAGGGGGCTGGGAATCCCACCTGCACACATCTGTCACTCATAAACACACACACAAGAGGTGAGTGAACGCTTTCAGCAATCTCAAACCCAGCCACCCACCCCAAATGGTAATTCCCCCCCAGAGTACAGCACATATGGGACAGGCTTTGTTTCTTTTCACTTGTAAGCAAAGTGATTTCCAGGCGGTGTTGCCACAGTGCTTAATTTAGATTTTAAAACATCCTGGAAACCCTGACATGACGTGAATGATGGCTCTTAAAACATGCTCCAAAGCTGCTTCCTAGTCCTTCCACCAACTGTATGAAATTGAAAAGAGGAAAAGGAAAACAGCCAGGGCATCATTTGCTTTCTTATCAACTATTTACTCATAAATTTACATTTTTCTAAAAAAGAAGCTACAAAAATAGCCCTGCATCACAACTAAATATTTGGAGTTAAAACATTCAGATCTGGGTAACATATTCATGCCACCCCTAAACAACCGACATAACTTTCAGAGCCTTGCATCCATTCCTGAAAACATCAGCATCTTGCCAGCCCTGGGATTAATGCAATCTACAGCCCAGGCTGAATATATCAGACAGCTTCAAGTCACAAAGGTCAGGTGTTGCCAGTGAAGAAGCTGCAGCCGTAGCACAGCTTGTGCTGGAATTTCCACCCAGCCTCTGAAGCAGCTTTTATCGTTCTCTCTGAGTTCCTAAAGGTCCCGTACCCGCACCCCCTGCACCAGCAAGCTGGAGGCAGTCCAGAAGACAGGAGCGGGGAAGGCAAACAGAAGCTACAGGAACATATATACAACCCTTGGTGTGATGTCCAGGTCTGAAAACACTGCTTCCAGCATGGCAAAACAACGGGAATTATCATTTCAGAGGGCATTCAGCTACGGCTGAATACTGAGCATCTGTGCACAAGGGCCAGATCCTGTTGTCACAAACACTGTACTGCTCTGAGCAAAGCTGGGGGGAAAGGAAGGCAGAGAGTGTGCTGTGCTCTCTTCAAGTCACCTACAAACCTTCCATCCCTGCAATACTCCACTGCAAACTGACAAATCTGGCTCCCTGGGCACTGGTATTTTATTAACCTTTCAAATTATCTAAATGTTTGCAAAAATTGTTGTCATTTCACCACATGCTTCCTTTTCCACTCAAGCTTCATAATGCAGAAGTGACAAGAAGTGGGAAGAAAGGTTAGAAAAGCCAACCAATCCCATTCTGGAGTACAATTAGCACACTACTCTACTTTCACAGGGCAGTTCTGGCTTAGTAAACATAATGATAGCTTCACTCCGAGGTATAAATGAGAGGGCATTCATTTGCATTGCTAACACACCTTGACAAAGGTGCCGAGATCAAAGACAAGCTGTCAGCATAATTGTAAAATAACACTTTCCCCCCATTTTAATTACTTGAAATAATTTTCTGTGTTATTAATAACATTCTCCACCGTTTGAGCAAAACTTGATTAAAGGCACTGCTTTATACACAAACACAGAGGAGGTTTGCATGACATGGGAGTGACTTAGAGGTGTTTGGACAGCACTCTCAGGCACAGGGTGGGACCGTGGGGGTCTCCTGTGCACCGGGAGTTGGACTGGATGGTCCTGGTGGGGTCACTTCCAACTCAGGACATTCTGGGATTCTGTGTTCAGATTGTAAACAGGGAACAAAACTAAACCAATGTGCTCACTTCAAACCCAGCCAAATCCAGGTAGTTTGAAGCAAGACTCAACTCCCTCTCTGAGAGGTTCCCAGCTCCAAGAGGCAGCTGCTGTGAATCCAGCTGGAAAGCGCTGCCATGCAAGCAAAGAGAAAAGTTTCATGCCCACCAACCCCTCCTGTGAGAGCAGATCACCCTTCGCATACAAGAAGGAATAAATTCTATGTGGAAGGAATTGTTCCCTGGGAGGGTGGGCAGGCCCTGGCACAAGGTGCCCAGAGCAGCTGGGGCTGCCCCTGGATCCCTGGCAGTGCCCAAGGCCAGGCTGGACACTGGGGCTGGGAGCAGCCTGGGACAGTGGGAGGTGTCCCTGCCCATGGCAGGGGTGGCACTGGATGGGCTTTGGGTCCCTCCCAACCCAAACCATCCTGTGAAGAAATTCTGTGATCTCAGGTCTGACCCAGTGCCCTCTAAGCCTCTCTCCAACATTTTCAGTGGATTCTGGAGGAGTCCCCACACCCAGCTGCCTCAGCCACAGCTGATGGTGGCATCCCCAGACATCCCACGGCTCATTTCCCACCACACAATCTTACACTTCCTACACAGAATAAGGACACAGCACTGCCCTGGCTGTACAAAAGCAAGTGACACTCTGCTGTTGCACTGCCCCAGTACTGCTAATGCACCAGTGCAACAAAATAAACACCAAAAGTGTCCTCATTGCTGTAATAATTCTTCTCAGTTGGACGTGTCCTTCTCTCCAACAAAATGCCTTGCATTTGAGGCTTGAAGGATTAAATGATTTAATAGGTTTTTGCATCCCTGTCTTCCATGACTTCCATTTGATAGCTCTGGTCCAGCCTCAACACTCAGTGAGCCATTTCTGCAGATGATTAGCTCTCTGAATATATTCTGCATTGTTTGATTTCATTTAATAGAAGAATACTGTAGTACAAGACTAAAAACAAATTAATTTACAATAGATAAACTTTTATGGTCGCATTAAAAAAAAAGTAAACAAAAAGTCAATTTGCCTTACATGTGAACAACTTAGATGTTTTTCCAAGACATGAACAAACTGCAGGCATTTCATAATCCCCAAAGCAGTGACCACAACAGATCACCACTGACAGACTTGTCATTTGTTCCAGAGCACACGCAGCAAGTTGCAAACTTCCTTTGTGTTTAGTGAGGTGATTACGCTGATTTTTCCCAAGCTGCCCTGCCCTGTGCTTGAAAGGGCTGGCACACTGCATCTTCTCTGTGGAGAGCCATCATCACTCAATGAGCTCGTTTGCAGCCGAGCAGAGAGGATGCTCTTGGGGCAGTTGTGTAGTTTCCTCCCAAACAGGGATACAGCCCATGAGTAACACAAAAAAAAAAAANACGCCCAAGAGTAAAAAAAAAAAAAAAAAAAAAAAAAAAAACCCAAACAAAAAAACCCCACCCAAAACAACAAAAGAACTGCCCCCCCCAAAAATAAAAAACCAAACCAACCAAACAAACAAAAATTAACATGCTATGATTCTCAGATTTCAGTTGCTGCTATTCAGACACTGATAATTAGGCACTGAACCTGCACTGTTCCACTACACCTAAAACATGAAGTGTCCCATGGCAGAGGTCTTGGCAGGATCTACACCGCTGTTTTACAAGGGTGGAAGTGGGAGCAGCTGAATGTGCCTGAAGGGAAAGGTCTCTGGAAATCATGGCACCACTTTCCTTAAAAGAGGATTTGCCTCTGTGGGCATCAGCCACCCCTCGTGCTGCCTGCAGACCTGGCAGCGCCCAAACTGAGCAGAGCACCCTGCACTGCCTCAGAGAGCACCCTCAGCCCCAGTTCTGTGCCTGCTGCACCCCTCTGGCTGAAGGCTGGAACCTCTGCCCAGAGAGAGCTGAACCTGACCTGAGGTATGTGTGGTTTGCCATGCAAGCTCCAGGGCTTGGTTTATATTAAATGGAAAAGCATTTGCTTTAAAGTCATTTCAGCAGTACACTCAGCCTTCTAAAACACAGCCCCCCGGGTACGGGCAGGCCAGGAACACTGCTGGACACCCTCCCCCCATCCCAGTTTGCTGAGCAAGTCCTGTCTGAGGTAACACAAAAACTCATTATAGCACGATGAAAAGAGTCTGAGAATCCCAAAAAGCAAAACACCCTTCTCCGAGAGGTTAAGATGCCTCTTATGGGAGGAAAATTTCGTATCTGGCAATCTCAGAATGCTTCAGGAATCTGGGATTGTATTTATTTCCCATTTATGTGAGGGAGGGAAAAGGGCTCTTCAAAAATAGTTTGTTGCTCAATGTGGTCTTTTGCAGGCCTTTGACTTTTTTGTTATTCATTGAAATTTATAAGTGAAAGCTGAGAGTCACAAATGGAAAATAGATTTGACTGGCAGCTACAACTTCAATTTGTATGAGAAATCTCCCTGGAAAACCGACTTATTTTATCTCGGCCTCACCTTCCAGTAACAAAACCATGACAGTTACACTCACTGTCCTCTTGTGTACCCATCCTCACACTGGAAATTGCAACTGAATTACAAAACAGATTGTCTGATACTCGTGAAAATAAAATTCATAGTCCACTCCACTCCAGCTAATTAATTTTCTTCAAACCACATCCCAGAGTGATCAAATGAGACATGAGCTCTTTCATGAGAAGAAAATCCCACTGGAGCTGGTGAACATCAAATGTAACAAACACCAGCATTTCAACATTTGCATCACCATGTTTGAACCCCCATGTCTGCATATGTAAGCACCTATTTGCATGTAAGCATTATGTTTTATTAATAGTGACTAATATTAATATGCCAAGGTGGTAGTCTGAGTTTTGAATTGATGCAGAAGGGGCTCGGGCAGTGAGACAAGAGCAGATTGCTCCTGGTTAAGGTCATCAAGAGAAGAGGGCATCTCTGACCACACTGGAAACAAAGCACAGCACCACGTTGCTCCTCTCAGCACTCCCTGTTCACAACAGCACCGCTGTGAAGCTTTGCAGCACAGCCCTTCTTTTGTCTGCCTGGCCCTGGGAGCCCTTTTGCACATTTTCATATAGTTCGTATTAAATATGGGAACTTTAGCTTCCCTCACGAGAGCCAGCTCTAGAGCTGCTTTCCCTAAATAATGGCCATCTGTTCGGAATGACCTCCCCAAACAACTCGCTTTGTTAACGGCAACTTTGCTACAGTTAATTCACCAGTGGGGATTACTGCAGCCAACTTTCCATGGGCCTCTATTGTTATGAAAACCTATTATCAAGCAATTAAATGACAGTGAGAATGCAATAAAGTACAACAGTTTTACTTGTATCATTATCCTGGGTGCTGATGTTAATGAAAGGCTATCGCACCCCTGACTGCAATTCCAAAATTCTGCCATACACGAGAAAACTCCCGTCAGCAGCTATTTTCAGTCTTAATGGTTTGAGCAATTACAATCCTTGCCTAAGTCCTTCCCCAGTATTTCACCCCAAATTGAATTAAGGACAGCTCTGAGGTGATCTCCCAGGGCTGCTGTTGAAGCCAGGCCTAAAGGACTCAAGGCTTGGCTTTCTGGAGCTCGGCTGGTGTGGGAAGGTGTTTGTTTCCCTGTCAGACAGGTGAACCTCACAGAGGAGCATTCACAACTCCTTGTCCTCTGTGTAAATGAAACAGTAAACCAGCCTCCTGAATTCTCTACTCTGTATTTGTCTCAGTAGAAAATAATGAATTTCAATTGCCCTTACAGTCCTTTCAGTACCCCTCTGGCAGGCTGCACTTCTGGCATGACATCTTTCCTTTTCTTTCCTCATTTCTGGAGCTAAACATAAACTTAAATAAACCTCTTTGAGAAACAAGATGCACATAATTGCCATAAGTACCACAAGGTGTCTAGACCATTTCATCTTTCTAAATTACTCTGGGTTTGAAATTTATACAATCAGCATTTTGTGTTTCTGATATAAAACAGAGCAGTAGGTCTGAAACAAGTTATGGATTTTTCTCCCCACCATGAAAGAAAAGCACAAATTTATGTTGACATGAAGTAGTACTTTCCCTACTGCCGAGAGGATCCAAGTGCAGTCATACTGCTTGGCATGGATTCAGCTAATATGCATTTGCAGTTCTCCTGCCCTGACAGAAGGCAGTATATTTACCAGCCTGTATGTGCAGTTAGGCTAAAGTGTTGTTTTTCACTGGGACTCATAACCTCTACTCTTTGGAATATTTATTTTCTTCCTAAGATGCCATAGGGAAACTTTCTGCAACTTACTATATCACTTCTACATCAATACTACATCCAGGTTTCTTGCAGGTAGCTGGCCAAAACAACTGCACAGGAAAGCTCCACAATAGAAATTATTGCATGAGAGAGAATATGAATGAATTCTTTGTTCGTAAGCAACTTTAGATTTTTTTATAATTCAGGGGGTCCTGACATTAATTTTTGAAGGCAGAACTGTTTAACTCAATCTAATAATAGGAACAATGTACAAGTACAGTGTCCCAGGAAGGGCCCTTCAGAGGGAGGAGCTTTCTGAACTGAACAAGAAATACGGGATTCAGATAACTTACCTCATAGAGGAGATGAAATTGATTTTGTTTCACTTCTTGGGACAAACCACAGCAGCTGCCAGGCAGGATGGACAGTCTTGACTGTCCCTCCAAACCCACTCCCCTTTGCCATGCAGGGGCAGAACCTCTTCGTTCCTCTGGGTCCATAATCCAAGCCAGAAATGGGAAGAACTTAATGGGAAGATACTTTAATCCTCCTCAATATCCTTCACATAAAATCATCAACTAAAACTATACAACAGAAACATTATCTTTAAAGATTGGAATAAAACACAAGGGAACCTCATAACATACATGAATGTTCCCTGTGTACTGAGAAAAAGAAACAAGAAAATGATATATTAATTTAATAACACAGAGAGGTTTGTTTCTTGGACGAACACTGATAATAAAGCAGCAGAGGTGAGTTTTGTTCTGTAAAACGAGTTGTGCTCGCATGAGAAAGACCTGGACATCACTCATGCTGCTGAGAGAAAACCTGGATTTCCCAGCTCCCTTATGAATGACAATTTCATATCTCCCAACTCTTTATTGCCAAGCAAAAGAAATATGGTGTGGGCTTGTATAACAGCCAAACAACTGACATTTACTTTTGGTAGTCCTTCCAAAGTTGTGCACTTTCAAAACCAATATTTTTGACTAATAACCTTTCTGTTTCTCATCATAACATTTGTTTGGATCTCCTTCTGAGTCCTGGCTTACTGAAAATACCTTTCTAGAATGAAAATACCTTTCCAGTGCATCCTTCACACCTACAGTGTAATATGGACTCTCCTCTTGACACCAGTGATATTTCCAAACACACAGGAGAGCAATGGAACAGAGCTGAGTGTTTCCCAGAAGCTCTCAAGAGACAATTTTGCCCTTGAGAGTTATCCCAGTGAGTTTTGCTGTGTGCATTGTAAGGGACAGCTGTGGCAAAGGTCCCCAAAGCCAAACCATCAACTAAAGGATGTTTCTGAAGCTGCACTACGGAGTTTTTTCCCTTTGTGCAGGGGGTGAGTCAGAGCAAGCAACAAGCTGTAGCAGATTTGCATTCTGGGGTTCATTTTAAAAACCCAAGGAGATCAGAGCTTTCCCCCTCACACCCCTCAGTGCTGTCTTTGCTCATCAGGTCTCAACGTCACTGTGGAGTGGGAGCTGAAGCAGGAGGTTCTCTTGCTCCTGCAGTGCACAGTTGTCCCTCTCAAGGGTCAAGGGCCCTGGCTATCCCCAGCATTCACCCCCCTACTTATACCCCGTATCCAGGATCTTCCCTCCAGGACCTCCTTTCTGGTCTCTCTTCTTTCCAAGATCACTTCTCACTTTGGGAATGCTCCTTTCTCAAGCCCAGCTCTGCTGTCCAGGGGCTCACGGCCTCAGTTCTCCCTCTGCAGTCTGTGTACAAAAGCCCAACAAGTGCCTCCCAATCAGCAGGTCTGGTTTAGGCCTCCCTGGAGGATTTGGGGTGTTCCCCTTGTCTAATTCTGGCATTATAAGACTTTACAGCCATCCCATAGCAGGCTTCTGTCAGAGTTCAGAAGTTCAGTTTTGGATGTTCACGCAGAGGCCACCTGCGAGTGTGCACAATTTGTCCCACTTACAGCACTTAGGTATGAATTTATTAAAATATATGATGAACAGTCAGCACAAGTTCCTGATTAGACCCTAATCACAGAGTTCCAGACAGAGCACAGGCACAGGTACCGTACTCTTGATTAAACCTGCAGGCAAAGCAGCCTCTGCAGGACCCCTGCAGCACCCTGAGGGCTCTCCTCACACACGTGTCCATGTGAGCACAGAGCCTGACCCGTGCTGACCAAGCCTTTTGTGTTCTGGGGCACTGCACACCCCCAGAGGTGCTGCAGTAGTGGTGAAATGCCATATCTGGATTCTAGTTTTGATGTTGAGCTTTCATTGGAAAAGACAGCCCCAGCCAAGGGGAGAGCAGCCCAGACAAACCCACAAACTAGATGATTAAAAACGTGGAGGTGTATGCTGAGAATATACAAATCAGAGGACTGGCTTTGCTCGCACTTGCATCAGCATAAAACCTGACTGGCCCGAGGGAGCTCGGTATAGCTGAACCTACATAAATAATGAGCTGTGAAATCAGGCCCCGAATAGCAAATAATACACTCCATGATAGTGCTCATTTCATAACATTGCTGCATTACCTGCCTTCTGCATTAGCCTGCCTCAGAGCCTGGAGTGAGATGAGCACACAGCTGATAACAAGCTTATCAGTGGTTACATAAAAACACATCAAATTAGGCTCTGAAGTGAAGGGGGAAAGGCTTGCAAAGAAGAAATTAATTAATGTTTTTTGGAAAATTCTAATGATTTTTTTAAAATAGCTTTTGAGACACCTACTCAGTTGTTTCACCTCTAAAGGCAGGGGAGAGGCAGGTGTGGTTTTCCTCCCCCCCACCGAGTGCCAGTGAGCCGAGCTGATTGCTGCACACATCATTTGACATCCTGCAAACACAACGAGGGCTCCACCGGCAGCACAGGCAGACAGAAACGTTCTCAGCATTTGTCACATTCCCTGATTGGCTCTCCCTGAGCTGTTTGGCATGGAAATGTGGGGAGGGCTGGAGCTCTGAGAGACGGAATGGAACGCGGGGAAAGCGCCTGCGACAGAGTGTCATCTCCTTATTAGCGACTCGGGGCTGGGAAACTGAGACAGGGAAGTGCATCACCGTGACACTTCTGGTACTGCCTGTTACGCAAATAAAGAGGAAGTTCATCATTAAATCCCAATTAAGTATGCCTTCATGGCTTTGCTAAAATCCATTTATTTTCCAGGAAGCATACGAGCACACACAGCTTCAAAGTGGATGCAGTCCCAGCACAGACCCCAAGCTCAGCACATCCCAGAGCACTCTGCAAGACTGGGATAAACACAGAGAGCCCCTGTGCCTTCAGCTTCCAGAACCTGCTTTTCATAAACAAGATGAGCACACAGGCAGGTAGCGAGCTGGGCCAGAATCTTCTCTCTAAAAACGATTATGAAACACTTAAAATCTAAAGCAGCAAAGAACGCAAACAAAAAGAAGATGGAATTGCCCAGGGAAGCTCAAAAGAAGGCCATGCTTGATTGGATTCAGATTTGATTGAGATTTGCTGTCATTCATTAAAAAGTTTGAATACGTGCTGACACCCAAAAATTAACTCTCGAGTTGCAGAGCTGGGTACAGAGGAACCATTTCTCACCTGAACTCCCGCAGTCACACAGGCACTCATAACCCACACATCAGCAAACCACGTTTGTTTTAGCAAACAAGGACACCCGTTCAGCCAGCTGCCAAAGCCCCCAGCACCCTGGCTGTACACACACACACCTCCAGCTGTGCAGCCACTCAGAACACCAATATTCATTCCACTGCTGAACTAACACACGTGCAACTATTGCATTAAATAGATTATCAGGTTAGTAGAAATTCAGTATAAAATCATACACTTTATGACTGTATGACTTCAGCAGGGCCATCATTTATGATTAAATTAAGTCCTGTACCCTGTGTCCTGCAACTCACGTGAAGTAGACAAGAATTATGATCTCCATGCCCAGCACAAATGGGAAACTGAGGCAAGAGAAGGTTAAGTGACTTGCTCAAGAACACCTGAAAGGTTAGAAATGATGCTGTTGTGAGTGATGAGCAGGAGAGTGGCTGAATAACCCCTTGTTTAAAGCCTGACGTGTGTTTACTGGGATGGATTAAAAACAGTCTCTTTCCTTTTAAAATGGCTTGTTGGAATGTTTTCAGCAGTTTGTGATTCTTTTCCCTTGTCCTCCACCAGCAGCAAAGTTCACACATGTGAAAGCAATAGTTAACATTAAAACCTTTAAAAGTTATTCTAGTCTCAGTGACGTTGACCTAAATTTAGAAATAATTCAAGGATAAGCTTTATCCTGTAACCTCTACGTGTCCCATCAGCCCCTCGTGCTCAGGCTCACAGAATCACCTTTCAGGGAGGAGGCCCTAAAGATCATCAGCACCTTGCCCAGCCTAGGGAAAGCCCTACCCCCACTATCCCCACCTCCAACAAGAACAAGTCAGCAGTGTACGTCTGCCTTCAAAGTTCAAATTCCTTGTGTTTGGACCTAGATGTTTCTGTAGTACATCAAATCATTTATTTAAGGTGTCCATCCCAATCAAGGCAGGATAGACCATCCAAGAGCAGTCATGTCTGGGCTGGCTCTGGCTACTAAACAGATCAAATACATATGCAGCAGAAAAACTGTAATTAAACCTGAAGCCAAGAAAACTCCAGGCATTTCCTATTGTCCAGTATGCACAAAAGGGCGTGACTCAAAGAAGAACTTGCAGCTTCTTTTTGAGCACAAACAAGAGGCACTCCTGAGCTGGAGGAAGCAGGGTTACAGGGAGCTGCATCACGGCTATAAATAATTCTGATTTTAAGGCTACAGTTAAATGAAAACAGAAAATACAACTGACAGCACCTATGCTTCTTGTCTTTCTCTATATTCTCTTACAGTTGACCTTGAGAATATTTAATATTAGCCTAAGGGTGGAAAGAAAAGTTCTTCCTCACTGCTATCATGTAATAATAGCTTGTCCTCTTTCTGCTCAATATGCAAGCAGACACTGCTTTTGTCATGCCTTCACAAGGTGCTTTGTTCACACTGAGCCGGTGCCTGGAGCACAGGGACTGTTCCTGCCCGGGATGCGGGGCTGTGCCACCAGTCCGGGCAGCGCAGGGCGACCACGGAACAATTCCTGTCACCCAGCACAACTCTTTAGAGGGCCACTCCTGGGTGTGGGCTCCTGCCCCTCAACCAGAGGACAAATCCAACCAAACACACTATTAAAGTCGAACCACATCGTGAATTTTGATTCAACAGGCGTTTTATCAAGAAAAAATGTCTGCGAGCAGTTTGGAGATGGGGTGCAATCAGCTTATGAAACTGCATTTTGCTCCCGTTTGTGAAACGCTCCGGTTTGACAGTGTCACGGGCTGCCTGACGGATGCAGGGAGGAGGCTCGGCTGTCCCCGGCGAGCCCTGGAGCCGCAGTGCCCTCTCCCGAGCTCGGCGGGCTCGGCAGGCACCGGGAGCCGGCGCTTTTCCAGAGCCCATCCCTGAGCAGCGGAGCCGCTCCCGAGGCCGCCGGGCCGGGCTGGCCCCGCTCCGCAGCCTCCATCAGGGGGGCTGCGGAGCCATGGGACGGGAGATGCGAGGCTGTCTCAAGTTCCCTGCTCGAAAACACCTTAAAAACACCGCGAAATGAGCGCTCGGCAGGAAAGCGCTGCCGCCCGGGAGCGGGAGCCGCTGCGCTGCTGCGGGCTGGGGAAGGGAAAGGGATAGGGAAAGGGAAAGGGAAAGGGAAAGGGAAAGGGAAAGGGAAAGGGAAATGGGAAAAGGGAAAAGGGAAAGGGAAAAGGGAGAAGGGAAAAGGGAAAGAGAAGAGCGCGTTGCGGTGCCCAGCCACACCGGCAGCACTGGAATGCTCAGGCCCAGCCACCGCAGGGGCAGCGTGAGGAGATGATCTCGCAGCAATGCCCAGCTGCTTCGGAATTCCAGGCGGGGAAACGGCGTGTAGATTCCCGGCTGTAATCGCTGTGATCCCTGGAACAGCCACGGCAAACACACAGCCCAGCTGCCAGCCACAGGGGCTGGGGACTGGGACTAAGGCAGCCGCACGCAGCATCCCACCACGTTGCCAGCGCCAGTGGCAGAAACCTGGATCCAAACTGGGTACAGGACACCTCCCTTAAAATCCATTCCAGCCATCTAGGAGCCTAAATATAGGCTTCATTTTCAATAAAGCCAGTTAAAAACCGCTTATCTTCATTTTTTCTGTTGTAAAGTAGTCTCTTGAAATTATTTTTCCTCATTTTCTCTATTTGCATGTTTTCCCAGCCCTCTCATTTGGGTTCCTGATTTTGGCTACAGCCCTGCTTTACAAGCTGATTCCTACTGAACTGGTGACAAGTTCTTTCCCATCTTTCTTCCAGGGGTTCAGGAGGACACATGTGCACCATGCTGCTCCATTTCAGAGGACAGCAAGTTTAAGGGACATTTAAAATCCCAGTTTCATTTCTTTCTCCTCATGCTTAGCACTGCATTTTCCCTCTGCTGATACACTGTAATTGAGAGATGCTCACTGTAACTTTATTTAGACAGAGCTCAGGAGTCATGAAGAACACGATGACAATAAACCAACTTTTGGGCAAGTCTTTGTTGCAGCTCTCACACCAAGAAATCTGAGAGCTTTCAAATAACACAATCCAGCCACAAAGGCTGGAAAAGACCTCCAAGACTGTCCAGTGACTGATGCCCACCTTGTCACCCAGCCCAGAGCACTGAGTGCCATGTCCTTGGACACCTCCAGGGATGGGGATTCCATCAACTCCAATGTAGAATTAAAGTATTTCTGCATGTTTATGTTTCTTGTTAGCAAACCATGACTCCTGGCTTAATTTAATACTTGCCATTACCAAAGTAACATCCAAATATTTCAGCCTTGGTGCTCACAGCAGCCACCCTTCTCCACAATGCTTTGCTCTCATCTGTTTATAGACATCAGCTCTTTCCTTACCTGTTAAACTGAGCTTAAATGAGCACTGCTGCAAAGTTTAGCAACAGCAAGAACTTCGACTACCAAAGCACCTTTTCATGCCAAAACATCTGTGTTTGTGCACCAGCAACAATGATTAATGTCAACAGGGCTCTGGGAATTGTGTTTGTTAATTAACTGCTGCTGTAGAGCTTGCAGGCAGAGTACAAAACATGACGTTCCTACAGGGTGTACACAAATACTTATTATTTTCCTTATGCAAAAAATCCCAATGGAAGAGTTATTGTTTGGGTTTGTTTCATTTACCAGATGAAACACTTACGCTTCCTGTTGGGTATTTTGCATTAGGGTCTCACCAGCAGAACGCTGGAGAAGATGAACAGAAGAGGAGGTTGGGTTTCTGTATTTTCTCTGAGCGAGGTCACCTCTGGAGAAAGGCAGTGCCTGCTCTAAAGTCAAGTGTGATAAATTCCTGAAGGGGATTATATGATACAGCTTTCTGTGATAGCAAGAGATTGAACTCACCGACCCAGAAAGCCCCGTTCTGGTCATCCCTTGCTAAAATGATTCTTCCCAGGCTCCGTTATCAGCACCAGCTGCACGAGAACAGTCTGGAGTGACCTGTTTGGCAGGTGATGCTGCCAGGAGCCATGCAGCATCCTTTGGGGGACCCCCTAAATCAGCTGCTGCTGGCAGAGCTGTCTGTTGCTCCGGAGACCAGAGCCCTTTGGGACACCCAGCTAATGGGAGAGCAGGCACAGCTCGATGGAACCACGATCTATGGCCTGCAGCCTTCTGGCTGAGCTCTGCACACCGAATACCCCCCATGAAATATTCCCCAGCTAGGAGCTGATCCATAACCATAACCTCTCCCTGTGGCTCACTGCAGAACCCTGTTTGCTGTCCTGGACCCTGGGATGCTGCTGTAATTGATTCCATCCATTACCTTAAAGTGTTCTCCTGTTTATCCTGCCTGTATCACATGGAGCCATTGTAAAAATCTCTTCTGGTTTACATCTTCCCTGTGCTTTCAGCAATGCTATTACTCCTATAATAAGCTTAATGAGGACACTGAGTGGAAGAGTCTTCACATAAATCATCACAAGAGAAAATGCTCCGGAGATGCAAACAGCAATGTCACACTGCCCTCTGTTGAAATTTGAGTCACTAAAGTAATTTTGAAACTTCTTCTTTCTAAGGACTAAAGGTTAATTATTTAATATTTTTTAACTGCAACGGCTCTTTCCAGCCATTAGAGAAGATGATTATTTTTTTTCCACGGATTACAACATACATATTGAACTAAGTTTAATGAGCTGTCAGAGGGAGAAATCCTTACATCCCTACAGTGAGGGGGGCAGGAGGGAGGGGCTGCAAATTCTGAACCTGAACAATTCTTTCAAACCTCAAGACTTGCCCCTACACTAATCATGACAGACGGAGCCTTTTTAGCTACTGAACCATCAAACCCACCCTGAAGCCAAGCTGGCTCTCCCCAGACCCCATCCACTGTCCCACGGCCACTTCCTGCCACAGCCTCTGGCAACCATGGCAAACAATCTCCTTCAGAGAATACTTCTCCCTCAGTTAAAGCAGTGACACCCTGGGAGGATGTGCTGAGTGGTCTGCAGGAATCACTGACATTTGCCCTCTGTGCTGCAAAGGACTCTTCTGCTGCACAGCTCATCCTGGCTCTGCAGCACATTGAAAGCACAAAACACAAATCATTCCTCTTCTGTACTTATCAGGTTGTGCCATTTGTCATGTTTTACAAATCCCAGGTGACACTGCACGATTATTGCACAGGGGTTTTGACTGGCACAGACCCCTACTTTAATCAGCTCCCTTTGCTTTGCACCCATTGCCCCAGGAATGGGTCAGGATCAATGAGCAATACAAGTGTCACACCCTGTGTGCAGCAAGTCTGCAAGACAAGAGGACAGTGAGACTCTGGGAGAAACAAGCCTGTGTTCTGACCCTGTCCAGCCTGAAGTCACCCTTAGTGGGGTGAAATCTGGGGGAAAACCCCTTTTGGAATGACTGTCAGGAAGCTGCTGTGAAGAGGGGGAAGATGCTGGAAGAAGCATCTCATGGCACGCTCAGAGCTGGGGTAGGGCTTGCAGAGCAGAGCCAGCACAGCCTCTCCTGCACTCCTGTTTGTCCTCCTGGGGCCAGAACAGCCTCAGCCACACGTGAGAGAAAAGGAGAGCAGTTCTACACTGGCATCTGGATCAGGAGGAACACAAAGGACTGGAATAATGCAATTGTGTGCTCTGGCTGCTCACCAAGAGCACAGGGGCCTCCTGAGACCCCCACCCACAGACAGCGTGGAGCCTGGGGACTCATGAGAGAAGCACATCCATCCTCATTGCCTGAATGCACATTTTTATCCTATGGGTGACATTCACAAAGGCAAACAAGGCTCTTCAAAATGCATTTCTAGTAGAGATAATGTTTTCTACCACAATGACAGCTACAATACCAAATCCAACTTATCAGCATTCTTCTCTGATCTAAAAAGTAATTCATCAGCTCTATCATTGTATCTAATAAGAATATGCTGTAAAGTCTTAGCTTTGAAAATGAGAGTCAAAAGCACTCATAAGAACCCCATGAATTTTCTTTCCTTATCTCCCATTTGCTGCAGACATGAGCAATCAGCCTTTCTTCATTTAGATTGCAGAAGTAAAGAATGGGGGCTTTCGGTGCCTCTAAAGATTTCTGGATTTCTGTACTAAAAAACTGTATCCCCTGCAACATGGCCCAGGAGGACTGCACATGGAGTGTGACCTGAGCAAACTATTCAATGTGTAAAATTAAACAGTTGGTTATTTTCATTTCACCAGTGCTAAAGCAGGAGCTCACTGGCTGCCTCTGCTCACAGAACTCTCCCAGGCCTGTGAGAGAGGGAATGATGATGGTTTTGGCTCCCTTGCCAAGCTAGGACAGGTATTTGAGGCCACCTGAGGATTACAGAACGGGGGAGTCTGAGCATCCTCCCAGCACCATTAGCTTTAGTTGCACACATGCTTCTCCCTGGAACCAAGGGGCTCATAAAAGCACCCTGAACTCCTCCCCTCCTGTTAGGAATTACACCCCAAAAGTCATTTGCAGACCAGTTCCTGGTGTCACTTAAGAGCAAAGTTTATACAAGAACCGAGGTAGAAATCAAACTTTTACTGACACATATACGATTTTTTATTACCAGAACAATGCATAATAGGGAACAAAAAAGGAGTCTTCTGAAGGATAAACATTTAGACACACCTTTAAATAAAACACACCTGAAGCCTGGGGAGAACAGCATCAGCTGATAACAGATGGAGGTTAAAAGCAGCCCTCCCCAGTAGCTGCCAAATGCAGATCTAAAGGAGAAAGGATGCTCCAGTTTGTGCTTGGAGTCCAGTTACAGCAAAACATAACAGAGAAAAAAAATCTCACACTGAGCTACCAGAATCCTGAGTTAAAACCCATGGCCAAGCCCACGTCAGTCTTCAGGAATAAAGGACATTTTCAATGCTCCAGCTGAATAACACTTCACCTGCTGCTAAGGCTGTGTGCACAACAGCTTTACAGCACTCTTTGGGCTGGCTTTGTCATATCAACCCTGAAATGCTCAACTGGAATTCAGTCATTGAGACTTGAGATCATTCAAACCAGAGAGAAATTTCAGAGAGAATAGAGATAAAGTATTGGAAACACTGAGGGCAGGAGGAGGTAATCAATTTGTTGTGACCAAACAATTCCATATAGTCCTGGACTGATTATGCTGTGAAGAACAGAAGGGTGCCCTTTGTGCTGACAGTTTAGTTCCCAGCAGTTGGATGCCACACTAAATGCAGGAAAAGCCTGAAGAAAAGATCCCACACCTACTTGTGCTTGTAACACCCAGTCAGAGCTAAAATACAGGTTTGTATCTGCAATAGGTGTTAATACCCCTTGGTTTTTACATAAGAATGTCAAAGCCACACATAAAACCCAAAATACCTCCAGTTTATCTGCTCTCTTCCCTTTCTGCTTCTACAATCATAACTTTATCAGTCTCTCTAAAATTTGACTATCCAGTAGTCCAATACAGCTGCACAAGTACAGAAAAGCAAAATATATCCAATCTCTCCATCTTCCTTTGTGTAAAACAACCATGTCTAACATAATCTGACTCCCATTATTGGGGTTTGCCATAAAAGGCTGGACCAGATGGTCCCTGAGGTTGCTTCCAACACACTATTTCTTGATTCTAAGATACTCAAAAAAGTCTTTCTCTCCCCCTGTCTCCAGGTATGGTTTTACGAAAGTTCTGTGTAACAGCTCTTCCATGAAGCTAACATTTCCTCTAGTCCCTTCCTCTTTGGAGATGGAAAAGGGAAGTTGACACCTCTTCAAGCAACTTTAACTTCCAGAGTTAAAGTTCCATCACCTCACAGATGGTTCCTCCACCACCTGAGTGCAGAGACCCTCAGGAGCTTTGGGATGCACAGCAGCCAGGTGCTCAGCTCTCAGCTGGGTGAGCTAACTCCTCATAGTCTCTGACACTGCCTTTCACTCTGAGCTGGTTTATTTTTCCTTCATGCTCTACCAGCTGCAACCAGAATATTTAAAAAAAAAAAAAAAAAAAAGGAAAAAAAGCCCAAACACAACAAGCAATGTTCCCTTCAGGTTCAAATTACCTTGCCTTTTAGTTAAAAGCAAAGCACAGAAGTGCCACTTTTTAAGGGCACCTAGTTAGCGTTGAATAGAACCAGGAGCACAAATTTCCTGTTACCCTCCTGTTTGTGGGAGGGTCTTTCCTGTCCGTGTTCACGGAGGCAGCAGGTCCAGCTCAGAGCCAAAGCAGAGCATTCACACCTGAGTGCTCAGGCACAGCCAGGGCAGGCTCAGCCCCAGTTTATTCCCCAGAGATTCCTCTCAGGCACCCACCAAACCCAGCAGAACACTTTGCTGTCTGTGCCAGGGGAAGCCAAAGCATCCTGTCCTGTTCATGTTTCCCAGGCAGTTTGTGTGAATATTTAGGTAGGTTTAATGTCAACACAGTTTCAATTAAAGCCAGGGAGCACAGCAGCCAGCCTGAGGAGGCACATGTTCAATGCTGAGGTACTGAGAGAGATCTCAAGAGAAAGAACTTGTGGAATTCATTTAGAACACTATTGTGTTTTGCTGAATAATATGGCCCCTTACACATAAGGCACCTATTTAAGCATTTTCCCTTTTCTCCAACCTCCAGAAAATAAAGTTTGAAAAGCATTCTTCTCCTTAAAAGCTCTCTTCGGTGTTTTATATTACACATGAAGTCTGAATTTCTCCTGCAATTACTCAGATAATTTATCTACCAGAAGTGTAAAACAGATAATTTCCCAGCTATGAAAATACCAGTATTCCACTTCAATACCTGCTGTTATTTCCTTGCCTACAAAAAAAAAGCAGCTGAAACCATTATCTACCTGTTACAAAGAGATTTCAACTTTCTAAAAAGCTTAGATAAGTAAAACTGCCATTCTCAAAGGTCTACTTTAAAGCAAGTGAGGTACATTTTATATTTAAAGGTGGAGTTTCTTCTTTCACCCTAAGGGCTTTACATTCTCATCTTGATGTATTAATTAAAGCACATTTGTGGTGAATTTTTAATTATCTCCCTAATAAATGGTATCACAAGGAATAAAATGGTCTCTTCACAAGTCTCTCTAGACTCCCCTGTGTCTTGGAAACAGCACTCATTCCGTAGCAAACGAAGAATGCAAATTGCTGGGAAGCCTGTGAATGCTGATGGGCAGGGACCAGATGGCTGTCTTGCACTCTTTCTTCATCAAAGAGCTCTGCAAAATCCTGCAGCTCCAGTTGGCCACACAAAATGATGAGTCTCCTCTATTTCCTTCTGAAATACAGATATTTCCTTCCACTGAAAACCAGACCAAAGGATGAGGGGTTTTTTTTGAAGCTGACTCCCATATGATTTTCCCTGGGTCAGTTTTTGCTCCCTACTCCTTGGCAGTGAGGGAAAGGACAAGGGGGTGGACAAGGACATTTGGGGTGTTTCCACTCTCCAGTGCTGTCACCACTTACTTGGAGTGCAAAGCAAACCCATCCCTATGGAGGGGCAGCCCAGGAGCCACAACAGCCCCATGCAGTCACTGGGGTGTCACCTTTGGGAGCTAACATGGCATCGTGACAGTCACAAAACCCCAGCCAAGCAAGGGCAGGTCCAAAGACATGGAAGAATGACCATATAAAATCACAGAGCAATTGCAATTTGCCACAGAACATAACCCAGGCGTTCCCATGGGGAAGGGACACGGCTTCACCTGGGAGGTGGCAGCACAGAGCAGGTGGGAAATGGGACCTTTACTGTCCAAATGGCACAGACTGTTGCATTTTTACCCCTACTTATGTAGACAGAAGCACAAAATGCAGGGAAATATTTGATTTCTGGGTTGCTTTCCAGGAGCTTTTTCACAGAAGACTCTCCAGCCCTGCCAGACAAAGTGTACAGACACATCTTTATCAAAGAGTAACACAGGTACAGTCAGCCCCAGCACAGGGAATCACAGTCCCTCCTTTCAGAAGGAGCTCATAAACACCTCTGGGGGAGGTGACTGTTGCCTGCTTTGCTTTTTATCACCCACCTATCCCTCCTGCAGAATGCCAGTGATCAAACCCAGCCAACACTTCAGGCCAGCTGTTGGGGCATTAAAAGTAGAGGTAAGTATAACTAATTCCCTCAGAGGCGAGGCCATAAATCCTTTTTTTTTTGTAAGTGCTGGAAGTCAATTGGCATCATGCAGTTAAAATCCTGTTTGCTGTTTCCAAACAGACTGTAACCCATAGCCTCAGTACCTCTGGCCTGTTGCCAGACACTTTAAATACAAGGGAAAATATCAGAATTCATTACTGCTGTACAGAATTCTTCATCGATTAACAGGGAACTTATGACTATTTCTTTAACCACAGTCTAGCTGTTCTAATCAATTTTCTCCACCTTTACTTAAGATAGCCACCTCACCTGTGCAGAGCAACAATCAGGAGTAGCAGTTTTTTTAAATGTACATGCAAGACAAGAGCTTAAAGCATCGTGCCACAGCATTCCACAGAAGAGCACCCATGGACTGCAGACCAGGACCACGGCATTAATTGACTGTTGCACATTTAGTTATTTGTGAAATGGAGCTTCCTGTGTTTATTGTGCAATGTTTGAAGGTCTAACAAGCTGTGGATAATTGGGAAGAACCAGGATCTCCTGACTTGTGAGACATTGAGACGTGTCTTGTATACACACTGAACAAGATATGTAAACACCACTTTCACATATTTAGAGATGAACATCCCCGTGGCATTTTCCTGTTCAGGTAAAAATTGTTATTAACTATGCTTTAGCAATTAGATGTTTTCCAACCTGCTGTCTCTTAGATCCAAAGACTTCAGGAGTTCTGTGAGACCTCTGCACTCAGCAGTTTAGGAGCTGGTACTCATTGAAGCTGCTAAGCAGAAAAAAAGTCGATAGGAAATGTATACATTATGTATTGTCATTACATGCTGGCATGATTCCCTGGCAGAACAGATTAGGCTGCATCTCCAACATGTTGATTTCCTAATAAAGCATATTAATTTGTCTATGACAGTTATTGCCTTGAACCACCACAAATTAAGGATGAAATAAAGTATTTTATTTTTAACATTTTCATTTATATGCTCATCTGCTGAAGTACAGGCATTATTTTCATGCGAGTTATGACGTGCATGAATCAGATTCACTTGCTTGTAAAGTCTTAGTAGCTTGTAATTAAATAGCTTATTTTATATGCAGCCCAGGGCAGGGATTTACAGTGTGAGCACTGTCCTGGCATGTGTGCACTTCCCTCACAGGCCTGCACAGCACAGCCACTACAAACCTGGTTTTATAGCTCATTGTCCAAGTCATGCTGGATTAGCGTTGCCCTCCAGAAGGGGAACAGACCCAAACTCAGGGGGTGACTGACATAGCTGTGCTGAGGCCATGCAGTTCTGAGCACCCCTAACTCCCCCCCCCACACACACACAGGACGAGCCCAGCAGTGCTGGGTTTGGGGTCCTGGCTGGTCGTGGTGAAGCCACAGCTGCTCACAGGGCTGGGCTGCCAAGGCCTGGGAACCAGGGCGGGTAGCAGGCACTGGCTGAGCAGGAACTCTGCAATAAAACACCCAGAGCATTTGTACAGCTCAAACTGCAAACTCCCCCCGTGGCAGGAGAGGCACAGCAGAGCCCTCCAGCTGGAGCAGAATTTTCCTCAGCTCTGTTCCCCACACGGAGCAGGCAGCGCAGCCTCAGAGATGGGGATGCATCCTCCGAGCTGCATTCTGCTCACAGCTCCTGCTCCCAGGAATTCAGTGTCAGAGCATGGCTCCTCATTTCCATATTCCTGTCTCATTTCTGTCCAGCTGGAGCAGGAGAGTTTTTCCAGCAGCTACAGGAGGGAGGTCACAGGTGCACAGTGTCACTACAGCAGCTCCTGGCAGTGGAGAACCAGCTGTGGCCACGGAGCAACACCAGAGCTCACCTTCCACAGGGACACTGAGTCTGCCTGAAACCGAAGCAGGGCTGACTTCACACAGAGGGGCATGCTGCCATCTGCAAAGCAGTGGGTAATGATCAGGGTAGAGCTCAAGTAAAAGAAAAACCTGTGGCACTTTACAGTAAAATAGCACAGAGAGCCGGAGCCAGAGCCATGGAGCATTGCTAAGGAAGGTCCTCAAGTATTCCAGAGAAAGGGCATTCCTTTCCAAATCAAGCTGCAAACAGAAATGTCTGAAGGCTTCTGAAGGCAGAGAAGCCACCAGATCACAGACTTTTTCCCTCCCAGCTACAGACCCCTGTGAGGTATCAGGAACACCTACAGCCTTCTCACAGAACAGTCTTTTCTCCAAAGAAAGCCTCCTCCGGGTGAGCCCTTCTCACTTGACAGCAGAGCAGGGACATTAAATACCTGTGGCCAGCCTGTGGTCTCTGTTTCCTCCTGGTCCCTTCAGCTGATCTCAGAGCAGCCAAAATTTAGCTCCTAAGCCATTGATATTTCCACTCTGACATGAAACACTTCAGAAATTACACTATTAATAATCTCTTGCACTTGTCACCCATGGAAGTATCAACCTTTTGACAGCTGAATTGCCAAGGTTGTGTCAATAAGTGACGTTAATAAGTTTTTCTGTAATCCTTAGTGGATCCACTGGTTGCTAGGCAAACTTTTTATTACAGCATTGCATTAGATGAAGAGGTGCAAAAAGACATATTAAAAAATGGCAACATCGTCCCCCTTCCCCAAAGCAGTTTAGCAAAAAGCCATTTACAAAATCAAGATGAAATAGCATCGAAATTACTGGGGAATTTGATGAGAGGAAAATGTGGTGAGTTATGCACCATTTGGCTGAGTTCTACACAGCAAAATATTCATCAGAAACTTTGAAACAGTAGTTTCTTCCTGAGAATTCAACAGTGCAAAACATGGATATCTGCCAGTTTGCATCTGAATTCCTTCAGATCACTAAGTACCAGCACAGCTGCATCAGCACCTACGGGAATACTTGGGAAGTAAGGCACTGTTCACAGGAATCTATCCCCTGCTTCTGACTAATATTTACTCTGGGATCTGTACTTAATCTATGAACACTTTCAGACATGTCTTCGTTTTCTGGGCAGGCCTAAACTCACCTGAATAGCTGCACTATCAGAATGGTGCCTTAGTCCCAGAATTCCCATTTTTATGGCATGTGCAGCTACAGCTTTATGCCCTTAATGGGGCCTCTGTCAAGCGGCAGAACATAAAACAAAGACCTGTAATTAAGTGTTGTTCACCTCAGTCCCCCTGTGCTCCAGCAGCCCCAAAGAACAGCCCCTCTCCCTTTTCTGCCTGGCTTTAAGACCTGCAGCCTGCCCCAACCTCCCCTTTGCTCCTGCACCACTTCTGCGGCTGCTGATGACCCTCCCGGACCCAGCGGAAGAAACTCATCTCCTTTTCTTCAAAAAGGAGATTAAAGGATCAAAAACCTCTCACCACCTCTCACCAGGAGGCTTGGCTACCACCCTGAAACATTTCCTTTCTTGCAAGTATATGAAGGTTATTAATCCTTTCCCATTCAGCCTGTGCCACCCAGGAGCTCCACTCCAGCCTGCTGTGGCCAGGATGCCCCGCTGCACAGATTTCCTGTCAGCTTGGTGCTCTGAAAAGCTCTTGCTCTTCACTCCCAACCTCTCTAAAATATTTAATGACTACTTGAAACAGGCACCAACGTTTAGTTTGCCTCCTGAAAAACAAGGGGGGAAACATATGGGTAATATGCAGCCTGTTTTGCAAAACAATAACGAAGCATCTGGTAACTTCTCCAGGAAAAGGAATGGAAGCTGAGGGGATATTTTGCAGAACTTGGAAGCATTCGTGGGATGGTGTACTGTTATCCAGCATGTGTCTAAACACACACAGTCTCCTAGCACAGCTTGAGGGGAGATATTTGGTGTATTCATTGTAAATCTCTGGCAAGCACAGCACACGGCCACTCTGTTGCTGGCAGCAGGCATGGGAGCCAATTCCGCTCCCACACAGCCAGCCCAGGCAGGAGCTGTGCCCAAAAATGCAGAGCAATGGCTTGTGACAGAGCCATGGGCAGAGTACACCTTCACCAGGGAATAAGCCAGCAGAATAAACCCCTCACAGGCCAATAAGATTTTTGCCAGTTGGGGTAATACACCTTGCCTAAAATTCAGGTTTTCCCTGCATTTAAATTTTAGCATCAGGTCTAATTCTATTCCCTGCTATGATGAATAAGCAAATTCAGTTTGCATGATTGAAATCTGAGGCATGAAGAATATGCCTTCCAGATATCCCTTTTATTGTATTACTACACTCCCCATAAGCACCCATAAAATGCCAAATTTAACAAGCAGTACATATAATGCACTACACAATGCTCACATCCACGTGTTAGGGCAGTGTGTGGTGAGCCACGATCAGCTGCTGCAACAGACCCAGGCTGTGCCTCAGCAGTGGAAGAAAAGAACACTAATTAGAGACCTGTAAGAGAATTTAAACCCAAGTTGTTATAAAAGACTATAAAAAGGATCAATGCTGAGAGAGGGGAGGGCATGCAAGTGGAATAAATACACTCAGTGAGGATATGATCAAAGGCAGGACAAATAGACTGCAAACACTTGGTAATGTGCAAACACCTCCAAGGTGTGCCCAGGAGCTGAGGAGCATCCTCCTCACAGCAGGAGGCTGCAGGCACATTTGGCATGGCCTAATTTGCCAACAGATCAGTAAAGGCATTCCTCAAAGACTGGCAGGGAAAGGAGAGCTGCTCTCCATGCAGGGGACAGCAGCCACCCCTGGCTCTGCTCCACATCCAGCGCTGCAGGGAACACACAGCTGGGGCAGCTGGGTGGGCAGGAGCCCGTTCTGGGGACACTCAGCAGCCCCACACTGGGGTGGGCAGGAGCCCATTCTGGGGACACTCAGCAGCCACCTGTTCACAGGGGCAGGCCAGCAGTAGGTCCCATTTCAGGTCCCAGTTCACACCAAGGGCAGGAACAGGGCTTGGAAGGGGCTCAACCTGGCAGCCTGTGTGTCCCAGGACAGAACTGGGAGCTGAGTGTGGGCTGAGCCCCCTCCCAGCCCCCTCCACATCCCACTGATCCCAGCAAGCACCTCAGATGCCTGAGTTCAGCACCACCTCAGCTGAAGAAATGTTTACTTTTAGGTGCAGCTCATTTCCCAAAACAATTCTCAGAAACACCAAGCCTTAGATGCTCTTCCCCAAAGCAACAACCCAGGCCCAGATTCCCTTTCTGTTCAGAAAATTCCACGGGGGAAAGGCACAAGGGAAGAGCCAAGCTACAGAGCTCCTGGGTGTTCAGGTGACCTGCAGCCTCAGCAGTCAGGCAGGAGCTGCTGCCACATCAGCAGTTGTACCTGTCACACTTGGTAATGTGCAGGTAACTTTGCATGTCCCCAGCAAGAGCAAACCAGCCCACCCTGGCTCAGGAGGGTCCCACACCCATTCCCCAGCTGCACCTCACAGCACCCTCTGTCCCCGAGCTTGTCTGAGCTCTCTGCACCCATCGCTGCAGGCAGACCCTTGGGCTCCGAATACTTGTGTCCTTTGAAAATTAGGGGAAGGTGGCAGTTGTGAAAATTTCAGCCTTAACCCAAACCAGTCTTCTGTACAGTGCCCAAGCATGCAGAACTCCAAGGAAGAATTAATTATTAATATCTTAGTGCAACGAGAGCTGCGGTTTTCATTCTCCTCACAGCTGTCAGGGAGGCACAGATGCAGCACCACCTTGTGTAATTGGAATCTTTATTTTACAAACAGTGCACTAGACTGTGCTTTATCTCCTCTGATCCCTGTGTAATACAATCAAGGCTCACCAATCAAGGCTCCTTCCCCTTTGTTTGCCCTTCAGATGCTGCAGAGAGCCTTTTCTGTGCACTGCACAGTGAGAGTGGTGTGACACAGCTGCATCACAGAGAGCTTTTGTCCTGACTTTAAGGTATCCCCAAAGTGCCAACTGGCAGCACACTCCAGCCTGGCCAGGTGCTGTTCTCCAAAAGATCCCATTATGTACCAACAATTAACAAATCTATCAACAGATTTCCTTTGTGCTCCCCGGTACACAGAGTTTGAATACACTGCAGAAGGGTAACAGCTCCTGGGAGGCGAACAGAAACACATCCACCTGCCAGAGCTCACACACCAACACAGCAAAGCAGCTCTGCTGAGCCACAGAGCCAGGGGAGCACACCCAAACCACGACCCTGGGGAAAACCCTTCAGCCTCAGCCAGGGCAGAAGCCATCCATGGGGATGCTTGGAACTGCAGAGCATCAGCTGCAGTGGAAACCTTGTGAAATCTTAACCAGCAATGGCACCTCAAAGGGATGTATTTGGTGTGAGCATTTCGAGCTCAGCATTTCTGCTCTTTCTGGGAAGGCCCCTGAAGGAAGAACAAGCTCATTTTGCCCAGGCTATCTATAAATTTTCACAATTATTTTACTTTAGGGTCAGGATACTTTTTTTTACTTTTTCCAGGATTTTTTTTTTTTTTTTTACTTTCAGACAGGGCAAGTGCTGGAGCAAGGAGACAAAGATAAAAACTGCTTTAGTTTTCCTGATAACCTGCCTGATTTGGAGATAACTGTATAAGTAAAGTTCATGCCCATGGAGTATAAATATGGATTGGATGAAGAGCCAGGAAAACTCTGTGGATGATGTGAGGAGGAAAAGGGAAGACTGTTAATGATCAGAGCTCTATCAGGCTTTGCAGGTGAGCTGGGTAACTCCAGCTGGAAAACCAGGATTACCTGAGCAGGGCTTTGGCTTCAGACACCTGAGCAGCAAAGGATGAGCTTGGATACAACCACCTAGAGAAAGGGCTTGCTTGAAAGGGAAGGAAAAGCAAAGAGGATATAGGGAAGTGAGCAGCAGAACATGTCCAAATATCACAATCTGGGCACAGAAACATCTTCATTTTTTTAGGAATAGGGGAAAATGATGTATAAGCACAATTAGAAAACTAATTAAAGCAGTTATCAAATTATGAAGTTAATTTACCTCGAGCAACCCTCTGGTAACCCTGCAATCCAAGATCAGGGCAGCTTTTGGTGGTGTCTTTTCCTCAGGCTGTCACAGCTGGTTCTGGCCCAAGTGAGCATCTCTACTGCCGTGAGCTGTGGCCACTTTCCTCACCAGCCAGCAGTGGCAGAACAAGATTTCATTTTTCTCACCTGGGGAATCTCTAAGGATGGGTGAATTTACCTGCTCTGGGCTTGCTGCCCTTCTCTTGGAGCTCTCAGGGCAGTGTGAGACCCACCCTGCAGTGCAGCCAGCCAGGCCCACTCACTGCTCTGCCCTGGTTCTGTGCCCTCCTGACCACCTTCCCTCTCTCCTCTCAAGGAGCTGGAGGCAAATTCAGCAGCAAGGAGATAAGGAGGCTTTGAAACAGGGTCTGCATTCCTTACCAAGTCCCAAGAGCTCAAGAGCTTTCAGCTGTACCCTATTCACATCTTTTCCTTGTCAGACATCCCTTGATGAGAACAGGGTCTGACAGGAAGGGAGGAAGAAGGAAATTACATAAGCAAAACAAAAGTGTCATTAAATTAATTCTGCAGATGAGCAGATCGGGTCTTGGTTTTAACTGTTCTTCTTTCTGGCACATTCTGGACAGTTCTTTAAGGAATTCTCTGCTAAATGAAGCTCAGAGGGCAGGTTAAGGGTTGCTTTTTCCAAGGGGTGTCGAATGTCTGGTCTCTTTTTTCACTCCCACTGTCTCATGCCGTTTGCACCAATGTGAGCATTGACAGGGGAAGCACAAAGTGTTTTTTCTCCAGGTTCCGAAGTGCAAGTACCAAGGCCATGGCTGATTTATGCAAGATGAAAGCACACTTCCACCCAGAGCAGCCTCCCTGGGGTGTAGTCCTGGGCTGTCTCAGCAGCTGCTCTCAGCAGTCACAAAATGCCAGCTGACTGATACTGTGAGTGTTCCTCGGGCATCTCATCAATCACAACTCAAGCCTTTCCCAGTGAGTACCTTAGGAAAACAAAGCCATTCCTCCTGCTCATCCTGCCCTGAAGATTTTCAGTGGCTCCATTATTCTGAGACACTGGCAGGTGCTTTGTTTCTCCCCTTGCACAACTTCTAGGCACAAACTGCTTTTGATTCAGCACCCAGGTTAAGTCCTTACCCCACCTTGTTCTTCTAATTGGAAAAAGGCCTGAGGCAAATTCAAGGAAAATTGTCCTTCTCTCAGAGGAAAGCTGTGACATTTTTAAGGAGTACACAGAAGATGTTGAGGGTGAGGTGTTTCCAGCACTGCCTGGAGAAGAAAGACCACGAGGTCCTGATGAGAACACAGTAACATCACTGAGCTGCTCTGCTTGTGTTCAAGGTTACTGGGCAGAGCCACCTGAAGATATTCCTGACACTGGGGACAGTAGATCAACTCCAGGTATTTTAGCTGCAGGCAGAACATCACCCTGACATTCCTGGAGTGCTTCAACAGATCAAGACAAAATCGAGAGGCTAAATCCACTTAAAACAGGTTAGATCATCCAAGAAATAAAATGCAAAGCACTGAACTGCTACAGGCCTCCACATCCTACCTCCAATGAGAACTTTCTGACAACTTATGTGCAATATGTGCAACCTGAGACAGTGCAAGGCTGCTTCCAAAGGTGCTGAAATAGTTGTTCAAATTCATAATCTGATTGCCCACATGCTACTGTCCCTTTCAGACCCTTCGGTTATGAAATTCTGGCGAGCAAATTATCCAAAAACTCTTCAAGACTCAAAATTAATAAGCATTACCTCAATAGCTTCTAAAAAAATATTATGTCTAATTTTCTCTCAGTATTTCTACCAGCTGGAAGCTATGCTTTGTTTCAGGGGGCATAAAAAGGAAGCAGCAAAGTTTTAAAGAAATTGTGAACTTCCTTGCAAGCTGGAGAGAAAAGGAAAGAAGTGAATCTTTCAATTAAAAAATGCAAGGTAGACAGCAAATTCCCACCATTTGAACTGGTAAAGACTCCATAATTTTGCAATCAAGATTACTGCATTGACAGCTTTATTTCTCAGGCTTTAACTTGATAACATTTAGCAGAGGATTCAGAAAGTATTTATTCACATGAAGGTTTATCTTACTTCTAAGGTACTTGACTATTTTGTTGGGTTTCAGGCTGGGTTCTTTAGCTAACAGGAGAATGACAGTGAGAGTTTTTTTAAAAAATCTTTAGTTACAGCTACAGTAGAGGAAAACTGTCTCTGAATACCATGTAATTTCCATGACAGCATTATTTCTGAAATCCAGACTCCAAGAACTATCAAAGTAATGCATTAGATGGATTTGCATGCATTTAAAATCATGATTTAAAATGGTAACAGGTGCTCTCATACAAAACTAACGCTCACTCCATTCACTCATTACCATTTCACTGACCCTTATTAAGGGCTCTGGTGTTTTCCCAGGCTGAGGAAGTGATTTACTTGAGTGATCCTGGAGAGGGGGAACTCCAGCTTCAAGTTCTGCCTTCTTTGTCCTACTTTAACACCTCACCAAAGTTTCTGGGACAAGCAGTTCCTCATCTGTGAGGTTTCAGCCCCTGAGCAGTGGAGCACACCCAGGGCCTGTGTGGGAACACGGGGCTGCTCACGTCCACACAGCAGCTCAGGGCAGAATCTGACAGCACAGAGAGATTGCCCAATGACCCAGCCCAGAGTTAATGGTGCTGCCTGGGGAGCATGAAACGGGATGGCCCCACCAGCACTGCAGCATCCTGAGGGACACAGAGCCTGGCAGCTCTGTAGCCTGGGCTTTGGGAGGACACTGTTCCTGCAGCCACGTGGAGGGAGGGATGGAGGGAGGGAGGGAG